>OX465262.1:6150601-6750601 GCA_949987775.1 Aproaerema taeniolella
CTCGAAATTATTCCTAACAATACTTTTGTTGCTAAAAAAAATTAAAAAATTTTTTTTTAATACTTCCATTCTGTTGTATTTAACCCAAAACCAAAGTTAGTGTCCCCCCCCCTCTACCAGCTAAACGGTTGTTTCTAAAAATGTGAAAAAATTATCGTTGGTAGAATATATAACAAAATTAAAAGAAAAACTATCACACATAAGTTGGCCTTTCAAGTTTGCGAGTGATAGTCGACCAAGTGCCAAAAGTTTTTGGAATTAATAAGAATATGTTTACAAGGTTCAATACTAAAAGTGAGGCGAGGTCGAAAGCCAAGCTGTAACATATTGACATTTTAGGTGACGTTTAATAGGTATTTGGTGGTGTTAATTACGAAAATGACATCAAAAGTATTTTATCAGCAGGTCTATACTATTTCTAAAAATATTGTCGCAAAAAAAAAGATATTTTTCAATACTAAGGTTCAATACTAAAAGTGAGGCGAGGTCGAAAGCCAAGCTGTAACATATTGACATTTTAGGTGACGTTTAATAGGTTTTTGGTGGTGTTAATTACGAAAATGACATCAAAAGTATTTTATCAGCAGGTCTATACTATTTCTAAAAATATTGTCGCAAGAAAAAAGATATTTTTCGCTCGCGAATTTTATAATTTCATTAGGTTGTATTTACACCAAAACTTAAGTTATTTCTGAAACTACAAACTCTTTAATACATTTGTTTTTTATACTATACTATTTGGAAATTTTAACATCGACTATGACTAGTGATGAACGATACTCAGTCTTTTAAGGCTTTTAATAAAGACTCGCCTTATTTTTGACGCCTCACGACTGATTCAGTCTTTTAGTTCCCAACCTTTAGTCATAAGACTAGCTTTTTTAGTTTAAGTCTTTTAACGTAAAAAACTGAGCTGTTACTTAAACAGCTTAAAGGACTCAAAAGACTGGCGACTCATTATCTGGGAAGTCGACAGGGTATGTGTTGATAGAATGTAAATATCTCATTTTATCTCCTTGTCAAATAAAATGTTATCAAAATGTATTTAGTGGTTTAGGCGTTAATTATTCCTTTTGGTTGATAGGTTACAAAAGAATTATTTAATATCACACACAAACTGCGGTGCGATCCCTTTTACATTAAAGAACTTGAGTCGTTTAAGTCTTTTAAAATTAGCTGGAGTTGGTTAAGTCTTTTAGTATTTTGAAAACAACTCGAGTCGTTTCAGTTTTTAATCTTTTCTACTAAGTCTTATTAATAAAAACTCGAACTTTCAGTCTTAATTTTAGAGTCAAGTACTGTAAGATGGAGGGGAGTCTTTTTAATAAGCCTTAAAAGACAGTCTCTTTCATCTCTAACTATGACTAACGTTAGTACACCCGTTTTAAATGAATACGTAATGTAAACAATTTTTATACAACCATTTGCATCCACGCGAGGTGGTTATTAAACAGATGATTTTTCTTTCCTTGTGGCGCTGGAATCTATATTTCTCCTTTAATTACCTTCTTTCTTTGTGACCTCTTTTTTATTAGACATTATTAACAATTCAACCGTCCAAATGCTCGTAGAATTAAAAAGCCAGCTGCATATTTGAACCATGCTGCTACGGAACCCTACAATGCGCGTGTCCCGACACGCTCTTGGCCGGTTTTTTAGAAACAACCGTTTAGCTGTTAGAGGGGGGGACACTTGTGTTTGACAAAAATTTTCACTTTAAAAATTTACGATTCGCAAACGGAGTGCTAAATCGAAAAACGTTTTTAGTAAACCCCTTCTATCTTTTAAAAAGCTATTTTATGACACCCCATTCGATGATATTGGCGAGAAAAAAAAAATCATCGCCCTTTCACGTCTATGGGAGACACCCGAAAAAAAAAATTTTTTCTAAGGTTTTACTCTACAATTCTGTCGGCGTGATTAATATGTATAACCATGCCAAATTTCAGCTCTGTAGTACCAGGGGTTTCTTAGAAAACCCGCGGACAGACGGACAGACGGACAGACGGACATGGCGAAACTATAAGGGTTCGTAGATTACTACGGAACCCTAAAAATTCGACTCTGTGACCAAAATTTAAAAAAAGAAAATTGCACAATTAAAATTTAAAAAGAAAACTTTAACTTAACAGAAAGGTTGACCAATCTATTTAAACCGCTAATAACATATGGAAAATTTTGTTTAGGAAAGAAGTGCTGGTAAATTTAGAACAGAAATAATATCATACATAAAATTGAATCATGTGGCCTAACTGTAATTAATTGTTATCTGATCCAAATAGGAAGACAATATTTGATTCGTTAACGAATAAAATTCTTACCTATTTGACAGATAAATCTATTGCTGACACAATTGGCTTTTTGTTAAAATTAATAAATTTAGGGAATGGTACAATTGGACTTAGCTAATAGGTCTTCTTGGGGCCGCTGGAATATCCACTATGAAATTGTGGCTGGAACTGGTTAAGGGCTCTTGAAATCAGGGTATTCGTCTAACGGACTTCACAAAGAAGTACTGCTGCCCAGCCTTTCATTAGGCTATTACTTAAAACACTGCAACTACAAAAATTTCAAATTGGACTGGGATACGTAAAAGGCCACTATACCCGAAAGTGCACCAAAAGGAAGAAAAATTAAAATATATGAGTATTTTAAAATAGTAAGAATGTCAAGCTAGTGTAACCTATACAAGAAGGATATTCTCCCCTTGCAGGTCGTGAAGTAATCCCCCCAGGTCAAATGATAACCAGATTTGATTTAAACCATAAGACCCAGGATTCTCGTAATTGTTGCAAGAACAGCCTGATAGAGTATCTGTCTGAGCGTGAAGTAGATGTTGTAAAAGTGTACCTACTGTATAGCGTAGGTAAGGTAGAGTAGGCATGTGAGAACAAAAAAAAGGAAAAAGTGAAAAACTTACATTTTGATAAAAAATTAAACTACCACTTTTTAAATAGTTATATCCTTTTTTAAAATAAATATTGGTAGTAATTAGTATGATAATTTCATAATTTCAATACAGAAAACGGACTAATTTCACAGAGAAATAACCATGTTTCACCAAAATTTTTTGTCGAATGAAAATGACAACTTCAATCCCAAACAAAATGCAAAAATGGAGCAAGTTCTAAAATTTTGAAATCTATTGAATTAAAAAGAAAACTAGACCGGAAAGAATTAGATAACATAAAAAAGATCGCAAGCAGAAATGCTGCAATGTGTAGATTAAATAGGTTGAGTGTGTCTAGGTCATGGATTTATATACTTACCAGTTGCAGAAATTTTCCTTAAATGTTCTCGTTTACGTGAACAAGATGGAAATTACATTTAAAGACGAAAAATGACAAGACGGATGTTCTCTTCTAAGCAGTGTACCGTGTGGTGATCGGTTGAGAATAGCTCAACCCCATCTATTTCCGTGGGTGTCGCATGAGGCGACTAAGTAAACACAAATGAGACCTGCCTCCTATGAATTTATCCTAGACAAAGACACCATAATGAGTTTTGACTCTAAGGTGGCGTTCTATGGTCCCATGCGATGAGATAGGTTCTGTAAAGCGCCTTCTGGTTCGCGACAACCCCTCCTACTGAAGTCCGACGCCAAACAGATTGCTGCGTTCCATCAAAACAGATTGCTGTGCTTTATAGGCATTTTGTGGGTTAACTCGTTTCATCGTTGACCTCATATATGACCTAACTCAAGATTGGGGTTAACAGTTACCTTATTTTTAATCGACTTCAAAAAAAAGGAGGAGGTTCTCAATTCGGGTGAATTTTTTTATTTTTTTAAATATGTTTGTTACTTCAAAACTTCGTGATTTATTGACCGATTTCAAAATTTTTATTTATTTCCGAAGCATCTACTTCCAGAAGTTGTTTCCTGAGACTTTCAAGTTGTTTTTTGACCTCTTTTGTGTCCTGGGACTCTACCGTTTAGTGACCGGTAGAGTATATTACCACCACACATCTTTCCTGCCGTCTGGTGATCGGTTGATAATATCACCACCCCATATCTTTCATGCCATCTGGCGATGTATCGCTCTTTAATCTCGAGTAAGTTAGTGCTGTATAATAAATCTACGAGGAAAGTTATATGAATGATAATTTTCCTTTAAAAAGAATAAAATAAAATATTTATAACAAAAAATTTACCCGCCTTCAAAAAGGATACAATATTTTTTTAAAGATATATTTACAAGTAAGTAGTGGTTACGGGTAAAACAGTAAATAGGTGAATTCATAGCGGAATATGGTAAATAGAGAGACATATATTTTTTTGACGTCGGCGCCGGTATGAAAAGGACTTAGTTTAATGAAATAGGTATTCGCACAAGCTTTTTAGGTATCAGTTGCGCGCGCGCTGTGGTCGCGACAGGTTGTGCGCTTTCTTGCAGTGTGACGTCTACCGTGCGTGGTACTTACGATATGGCGTAATACAATTTTTCTGTCCTAATTTCATTATAGTGATTAAAGTGCATAAATCGGACTAAAAATGACAAATCAGAGTAACAACCTGATTATTAGTGAACTTCTATGTTTCATACAGTGCAAAATTGACGTTATAGATGTCTTAAGCTTGACTCAAATTTGCGGAACGAATTTCAATGAATCGGACATTGAGAATGCGGCGAAATTACTCAGTGAAAAAGTGAATTTTCGCTCAAATAGACGAGGTGAAGGAAAATCAAAAAGATTTCTCCAGGACATAATAACGGTTTTTAACCCGGAATCCCTACCCACTTTTGTGGCTAAGGACCTACACCTCCTGCCTCCTGTTTCGAACATCGATGCGACGTCCCTTTTGAAAGACATCTTGATACTAAACAAGAATTACGCAGCATAAAATCTGATTATGTGAAGGTAGGTCAGCTCGCAGATTTTCAACAACAAATAGACCTATTAAAACACAACCTGCAACAAGAAGAAAACATACGAACGAAGCAACTGATCTCAGAAAAATCCAGGGAACTGGTTATTTCAAAAAATAGAGAACCTACAGACAGTCACCCGCAAAAAGAACAAAAAGAGGGTAAGAGAAGAAAACAAAAACGCTCGGCGGTGGGCACGGGCGTGGGCGTGGGCGTGGGGACCTGCTAGCGTTGCGCGTGTATTTGTGCGTGCTACTCAACCAGACAAAGAACGCCCAATTCCTTACACCTTCACCCAGTCCCTGCGGTCACCGATGCGCCAGCGCATGAATAGTACACCAACGACCTGTGATATACCTGACGATACTTTTGTAGATACAGACAACGACAGTTTTAAAACTGTGGTTAACAAGAAGAATATGCATGCTTTCTAGATGTAAGCAAAGCCTTTGACACTATAAGTTATCCAAAACTGTGGAATAAACTTATAAGTACAAATGTACCCTGTAAAATCATAGATCTCTTACAGTATTGGTACAATAACCAAATAAATCATATTAAATGGGGACATTCCCTCTCAGAACATTATAAACTGGACTGTGGGGTAAGACTTCCACGAGTCTTTTTGATATCTACGTGAATGGACTGATCGAAGAACTCAGCAGCATGAGGGTGGGTTGTCACATAAGGGGCGAATGTGTTAACAATCTAAGCTATGCAGATGACATGGTGCTGCTGAGTCCTTCGATCGCCGGTCTGACCAAACTCCTGAAATATGTGAAAGATATGCAAACGAGCACTCAGCACAATCTTAAATATAATGTTCAAAAATCAGAAATATTGGTATTCAAGGTGAATAATATAAGAAATTGAACGCGTCAGAGGCGTTCAATTTCTATTAAGAGTAACATGCTTGCTAGGAGTTTCGCGCATTGCTCAGCACAAGCGAAGGTAACTCTGTTTCAAGCATACTGCCAGGCGTTCTACACCAGTCAGCTGTGGTGGAACTACACACAAAAGGTAATGAACTCTGTGCGCGTACAATATAATAACGCTTTTAGATCTATGCTGAAACTATCCTGGCGGTGTAGTGCGTCTGGCATGTTTGCTTGTAACAGGGTAAATGATTTCTTTGCCCTGATTCGTAGGTTGAGGCACTCATTTAATAAGCGATTACTCAACAGTAATAATGAAATCATAAAAGCCACCTTTATGACGGTGTATTGCCACACAAAAGCCTTCAGCTGCCTATTAAATCATAATAATAATAACATCTGCAAAATGCCAAAATCTAAACTGACTGTGCCTCACTCACTCACTTACCAATTGACTTAGAAATTGTAAAATAAAAGTTGTACTTAATTTTGTTAAAAAAATTAGTTTAATTTAATTTATTTTAATTTTTTTATATTTTATGATCTAAGTAGTGTAACATACTTTTGACATTTTTGACATTTTATTTTATGAATGTAAAATGTGAAAAATGGAACCTGTGCCTGAAATAAATGAATTTTATTTATTTATTTTATTTTTCTTAGCAATATAAAAACTAAGATAGTTTTATGAAATTAATATAAAAACTAAGATAGTTTTTATAGCCAATAGCTAGTCTGATAGTAATTGTTCGGCGTCGACGTCAAAAAAAAAATCCTCTCTATTTACCATATTCCGCTATGAATTCATCTATTTACTATTTTACCCGTAATCACTACTTACTCGTGAATATATCTTTAAAAAAATATTTTACCCTTTTTGAAGGCGGGTCAATGTTTTGTTAAAAATATTTTATGTAAAAAAATGTAGCCCCTCTGAAAGTACAAAAGCTTATTGCTTAGTTTTGTATAATACGAATAGATATTCATGACTCCAAAGTTGGTTCCTACGTAAAGATATTATATTCTACTTATCTGTTGACATCTTGAATATATCTTTTTGTATAGCTAGGAGGCCCATAATTGCAGCTTGTTATATAACAACTATGTTTACCTGCGACAACTCGTTCATAAGCCGGCCTACCTCCAACCTCGTCACATAAAATCCTTTTCCTAAACACAAAGCCTTTTTTTATTTCTCGATCCGTATTTTATTTACAATACCATGACGTTTGTTTGTTACCTTTTATTTAAGTAAATTGTTTGGGTTTCAGTCGTAGATTTAGTTAGTCGGGGACCTAATGTTATTAAATATCTTTTTTACTGGAAACATTAAAAATTTAAAATTGAGCTTTGTTGACTTGCTTACATTAGACGCGACTACATTAGACAAGCTTTAATGAAATTTATATTTGTTACTTTTTCACTTTTGCTATTTCCCATTCTTTTTCTATATTTTTCTATTCAGGTTGCACTGGACCCTGAATATTGAGGCGCATTTTCAAAAACGATTGTCAGCACCTTTTATTATAGACTAGGTGGACAAGGTGTGATTATTTGTCATTCTTTAACATAGTATTTCAAAAACATCGTATTTTTCGTATTTTTATAACAGACTAGATTTTCGCCCAGAACATGTAGCCTATGTATTAATCTAGGCTGTCAGCTACCTTCATACCCAATTTTATCAAAATTGCTCCAGCCGTTTGAGTGTGAAAGAGGAACAAACATCCATATATACATGTATCCATACTTACAAACCTTCGCGTTTATAATATTAGAAAGGATGGAATTGGATTGCTGTAGAGTATTAAAGGGCCTATTTAAGTCGCGGGCAAAAATGTTTTACTCGGCAGCTTATAATATTTATAACGTACTTGCGATAATTGCGACCGTTCTAAACTAAAGTGATTGTTCTATTTCTTTTGAGATGAAAAGTATAAACTTAAGTGTATATTCTCCCGTGAATGAGTTTGCTAATGGGACGGTACTGACTTCGATTTTTTTGAGAAAAACTTTGTGTAGAAATTGTAATTGAATTTAAAATGTAATCGATTTAACCATTTCAGAACTAAGATGTTTTTTATTTTTTATAATTAATTCTTTGGTTTATTTTTACAAAATGCATTTGGCTCGGTTTTTTTACTTGAAAGAAAGAAAGAAAATGTGCCTTAAAGGACGTACAAAATAGGGTAAAACCGCTTCGCATTCGCTCTACATGCAAGGCGTTATTGATTCTTTAGTCCTCACAGAGTTTTGAAGACCTATATTTTATTTATCCCTCTCACTCAATAAATAATTTTAAAACTTCACCCTAAATCAACAAAGTTGGTCTCCAATGAATCTACAATTAAGAAATATAAAAGTTTGAAGGTTCGTCAAAACATCATGAATAAGTAAACAGGTTGGACTGAACTTGTGCTTCAAGTTAAACTTATGTAAAATATCAAACGAGTAGACGGTTTGCCCTTCGACTCAGTGTCCAAGTTATTATATATATATAAGTATATATATATTTTTTTTATAAGATGGGTTAACTCTTGACCTCAATCTTGACCATCAAGGTCAAAGATGAGGTCGACGATGGAGCGAGTTAACCCAGAAAATGCCTATAAAGGCACTGGTACTCCCACGCACCGACAGAACACAGCAAGCTGTTTGGCGTCGGACTTCGGTAGGAGGGTGGTCGCGAACCAGACGGCCCTTTACAGAGCCTACCACACCGCATGAGACCATAGGACGATACCTCAGATTCAGAAAAAAAATGAAAAGTGTCGTTGCCTGCGATGGATTACTAGGAGGCAGGTCTCATTTGTGTTTCCTTAGTCGCCTCTTACGACACCCACGGAAAGAGATGGGGTGGTGTTATTCTTAACCGATCACCACACGGCAGGGCATTAACCAAGTTTTTTATAGTGAGCATGGAATAAGGACGTCATATAATTCTACGAGTATGCCGGGTATTTATACTATGACAAGTAAATATAAATCCATGATTATGACCACTTTGGAAGAAGTTCAACTCATGGATTTATATTTACTACTAGCATTCCACCCGGGACTTCGTTCCCGTGGGAATTTAGGAAAATTATGTTGTCTATGTCCATCGGGGATAATGTAGCTTTCTAATGGTAAAAGATTTTTTCAAATCGGTCCAGCAGTTTCGGAGCCTATTCAATGCAAACAAACAAAAAAACAATCAAATCTTTCCTCTTTATAATATGTAATTTATAATATGTAATATGTAATATCAATGCACAGCTATAAATGTATTTTTTTTTTCCCTACTGTGTTTGTGCAATAAAGAATATATATATAAACTACCGGAGCTAGAACTCAGAAATTTTGCAATAGCGTTCTAAAACAAAACGTAGATAAAAAGTAAAAAGTGTTTGTTGACTGTGGCTCTACCTACTCGTACCTCAATGGAGTATAAGTACATGAGAAAGAAATTGAGGGTAGGAGCCGACGTAAGAGTCATAGTCGTAAATTTAAAATCAGCTTTTTTAGGGTTTCATAGTAAACTACAAACCCTTACATAGTTTCGCCATGTCCGTCCGTCCGTCCGTCCAAGGATTTTATCAGAGACCCTTAATATTACAAAGCTGATAGTCTTAGCTATACATATAAATAATGCCGACAAAACAGTTAAACAAAATCTATATATATAAAAGAAAGTCGTGTTTGTTACAACACTTATAACTCAAGATCGGCTGGACTGATTTTGATCAAATTTGGTATGGAGGTAGCTGATACCCTGGATTAACACATAGGCTACATAATTTTCCGAAATTCCCACGGGAACGAAGTTCCGGGCGTAAAGCTAGTTTTGAAATAAATAATAATGTCCGTTACTTTAAAAGTGTGTCATTAGATAGCTTTTTGAACTATTTTGATAACATGGGTTTGTGCTAAACGTTTTTAGTTCAGGGTTCCGTTTGCGAAATACTAAGTTTTAATGATTTTTTTATTATTAAAATGAATTATAAAAAATTTAATATACGACTTACAACGAAATTAAAAGGAACACTTTCATAACTAGGTTGGCATTTCAAGTTAACGAGTAACAGTCGATCAAGTAATAAAGTGTATTTTTTCAACTATGGAACCCGACACTGCGCGTGGCACGACACGCTCTTGGTCGGCTTTATTATTTTTAGGGTTCTGTACCCAAAGGGAAAAAACGGGACCCTATTACTAAGGCTCCACTGTCCGTCCGTCCGTCTGTCCGTCTGTCACCAGGCTATATCTCATGAACCGTTGTAGTTAGACAGTTGAAATTTTCGCAGATGATGTATTTCTATGTGCCCTATACCAACAAATACTAAAAAGTATAATAAATTAAATATTTAAGGGGACTCGCACTTGGCCGGTTTTATAGGTAAACCTTCGTGCGCGAATCCGACGCGTACTTGCCCGTTTTTTTTAAATACTATATTCTAATCCAAAAATAAACCCATGTGTTATTCAGTGTGCGGTCCTTTTCAGCTTTATTGTTCTTTGTTAAAATATAAATGACATCATTAATTTGGTATTTGTCCAACAGCAGTTCCGTAAATAGTAATTATAAACTTTTCAATACATTGTCAAAAATCCTATATAAAGCCATGATAAAACGAAATTACAGTCAAAAGGAAGAATTATTTTGATATTCAACATGAAAATTACATCGGTTTTGGTAAGTTTGAAAAAAGTCATTTTTCACATTATGAATTATTATGGTTTTATTATAATGATTTCTTTGATTATTATTGATTATTTATGATATCGATGATACTTCTTGTTCGATAGAGCATGTCTTCAAATTTGTAAAATTTATGTTTTTATACCAATTCTGTAATTTTTCTTTTTTCAGATACTTTAGTTTCTGGTGTCTTTTTTAACTATTTTAGGGTACTTATGTAAAAAAAGTGTTTTGATACGAAATTGAAAGATTAAAATTTGCCAATTACGAGTTATGATTACAAGTTCACCTAAAAAGGTATATTTAGCTGATTCCAACCATGGTCCAAGAACATATTTCGGTAATTTCTGATCAACTAATGAGTTTCATAATACGTTCTACTCTCTGGAAGGCTGACCAATTGTAAAAAAAAAACATGGTTACATTTTTCAAGTGAAATAATTTACTCGCGGAAAATATCAAACTTACTTTATACTATCTAGCGTAATTTTTATTATTATTTCAGTTTTAAAATACGATTTTTTTGTGTTTTTCATTTTAATTTTGTTTCAGTTCATGACGCTAACAGTACTTATGCTGCTCATGGCGCCATTCGCCGTAATAGGCGCTGAAGTCATAGATGCATGCGAGTGTTGTCGTGTGTGCCGGGACATTTGTGAACACCTCTGTTCAGTTGATTGTGCTACGGAATGTTTTGCAATTCCAATTGATTAATACATAAACATTTTAATACGACAGCGAAAAGTACCATTACCCGCTTAATAAATACTTAAACATAAAAAAATGTTTATTTTTTTAACTCCCCGATTTTAACCTTTTTTTTCACCTCTCCATACAACTTGTGCGATCAGCTGATTTGCCTTTATATGGAATGCCAAAATTTTTTTTTGAAATACACTGGTTTTTTGGAAAAAGTTGTTCAGTTTCATGGCGAGAATCATCCTCCAAAGTTTCGCTAACTAATTAAAAGTCACCCCATTTACTTACAAGGGACAGGTTAGCAAAACCTGAAACCCTGAACTCAGACCATCTTTCTAAATTATATTCCAGTGGTATTTTCTAAAAAAAAAAAAAATGATTGTGATACCTAAGATACAAGTAAACATTTTACATAGTTTAGGTATCATAATATAGCATACCTGACCTACTAACCATTTTGTAATAAAAATTTAGTATGTAGCATTATTTAATAAGCATTTGGACTACTTAATTAAGTTGATAATTTAAAATTTGTTCATTATACATTTTTGTATTTAGGCTTAAGTTTTTATGAAATAAAATATCTTATCTTATCTAATGATAACAGCGTAAAACACGAAAATCAGCAATGTATGTAAATCGCTACTTTGGGGCGTCGCGTGCAGGGCGCGGTTACGGGGTACATTGCGTAGCGCTAAAGCAGGTAAATAACGATAACTCTTTAACTTGACCTTTCCAGGAAAAAATAATTACTTGTAGTCGATTATAGCTGTGGATAGATACCACCGTTTAAGTATTTGCTAAGCTGTCCCTTACGCCCTGTATTTTGTACTATTATCGTAAATCAAAAAAGTAAGTTAACAAACAACAGTTATTTTTAACTGAAACCCTCTCTGAGTGTCTCAGCTAACTATGGTCTACGACCTGACTAGCAAACTCTACATTTTAATCAAAAATTAAACTTAAACCTCGCAAATATATTAGTTAAGTAGAACTGTCCAAAGCAAACACTTGCATCACCTATCAACACAAAATAAATAAAGTTGCCGATGGTGCAATTTTTCCCCAAAACAGTAATAACAAAGTAAATAATAGTACAGGTGTATCGGTTTACGTAAATGCATAACTATTGAGTTTAATTGAGTTTCACGTCGAAAGTAGATTCGCTTTTTTGTGTGCTCCACCGGCATACAAACATTAGGTTGAAAAATTAATCAAAAATTGGTTCAGGATTTTGAATATAGGTAGGAGGTTCTTTTTCAACCTATATATTCAGGGCTTTAGGTAAATCACTTTCAACCTCTCGGGTGGTAAATAGGTCCATGAAACTGAACAACTTTCCAGAGGAACAAAGGTCGGAATAAGAAAAAAATTTTTTTAGTTCCCATACAAACTGCGTCAGCTGATAGCGCATTTTGTATGGGAAGTCAAAATTTTACAATAACGAGAGATGTTTAAATTCAGCTCAGGGCTTAACATGATTTTTTTAATGTTTTTCATGTAAATTTTGTTTCAGTTCATAACGCTAACAGTACTTATGTTGCTGATGGCGCCATTCGTTGAAATAGGCGCTCGCGCTGAAGATCCATGCCTGTGTTGTTTTACGTGCACGGTAGACAATTGTGATGAAGCCTGTGGAATTTTTTGTAATGGATCATGTTATGATTCTGATGATTCATAAAAATTTCATTACTACAGCGAAAAGTACCATAACCCGCTTAGTATAATACTTAAACATAGAAATATGTTTATTTTTTGTAACTTCCTGATTTTAACCTATTTTTTTTTACCTCTCCATATAATATTAATAATAAATAAATGTCTTTATTCAAGTATCACAGGCTCATTTCTTAGTAAAAGTAGTCAGACTTAAAATTATGTTAGAAAAATAATGATGATAATTTAATTCAATTTAACTTAACATTATTATAGTAGTTAATTTACATTTAATAAATTCATTTGTACTAATAACATTAACATTAATACCTCGTCCAAGCCCCCCAGTTGTCTCTTAATTTAATTTGTTTTGGATGTGATGGACCAAGATCTTAGAGTGTCCCAATAGTTGGGAGTCAGTTTTCCCGCTCAGCACCTTCATGATGCTATTGGAACTGTTCCGGTCCAAAAAAAAATTTAGTGATTTTTACAATAGCAATTAATGTAATTAATAAATAAATAATTATTAAAATTATTAATAAAAATGTTTGGTTATTATAAAGTTTAGTAATATTTATTTTATATTCGTTATTAAATATAATATAATTAGAAAAAAAAAATCTGAGTTAATAGATAAATTTATTCAATTTTTACGCGTCAGTAGAGATGACGTTCTTTTTCTAATGATTGCGAAGAATATATTGCTTCTTACCGCCAATGCCCTGCGTTCACGTTCTAGATATCAGTTTGGTCTTTGAGGTCTTCAGTAATATCACTATAGTGCTCCAGACATTTAAATTGGCGATCAGCTGATTTGCCTTTATATGGAATGCCAAAATTATTGTTTTAGTAATTCACATAGGTTCTTTGGAATAAGTTGTTCAGTTTTATGGCGATAATCACCCTCCAAAGTTTCGCTAACTAATTAAAAGTCACCCCATTTACTTACCCATACAGGGTGTAAGGGACAGGTTAGCAAAAACTGAATCCTTGAACTCAGACCATCATTCTAAATTATTTTCCAGTGGTATTTTCTTCACGAAAATTTTCAATTTTTTTCCATGTTTTTTAATATTTTCTGATTTACAATTAAATTATTTTATTCTAATGCACTTCATTTTCCAATAAAAAACAATGATAACAGCGTAAAACACTAATGTACATCGCATTCTGAGGGGATCGATTGCGCGCGGGGTGCGCTTACGGGGTACATTGCGTAGCGCCAAAGCAGGTTAATACGATAATTCCTACTTGTAGTCGATAATAGTTGTGGGTAGATACCTCCGTTTAAGTATTTGCTAAGCTGTCCGTTACACCCTGTACTTTATACTGTTGTCGTAAATAAAATAAAAACAACAGTGATTTTTAACTTCAACCCTCCCACAGTGAGACGTTTTATAGCAGAAATGTATTTAAAATACCCACCGCCTTGAAGTATGTGTAGATTCACAGAAGTAACGCAGAGGAACAAACTATGTAGCACTGGCAAATGTTAACATTTGAATCAAATTTTTATATTATTTATACGTCGCGATGGCCTGAGTGAATCTATAGTTTGAAATATTTTTAAAATATTGTTTTTGTATATTTTAAATAAAATAAAATAATTTCATGAGAAACTCGTTACGTTTTAAACGTGTAAAACGTAACGAGTTCCTCATAAAATAAATGGATTACCCTAAACAGTACGTACGTATTCGCGTGGATGGAGCTGCCATTGCGTCGACGTACGTCTCTGTCACAATTATTCAAATTTTGAGATTGCCGAAGTGACGGACATGTCGGATTTACACATTAGACGGTTTATGGTAAAGCCTTGGGCCATGATAGGCAATACGACAGCGGCTATAAGCGATATCGACTCTTCTGTGAACATATTTTCCAATCTGGGTAAGTGTTTTATTAGTAATTTCTGTTGATTTTATAAGTTTTTTATCACTAGGATTGACGAGTGAGCGAGTTTATTTATTAAGCAAAGGATACAAGCTAAGTCATATTAATAAAATGCTCTGAACTTTGCACGTAGAGTTGTATTTTGAAGAAGTGTTTATCAACCGTGTTAGGTATGTTTTTGTTTTTCTTTGTTTTTTTTTTCCCTAAAAATCAGAGAGATACACAACATTTAAATAAGATGGGGTGGCTTTATATTAGTTAGCAAAACTCCCCATGAAAGTGACCTTTTCTAATATGAAATTATAAAAAAAAAACCAAACAAAGACAAATCAGCTAATTGCATAAGTTGTAAGGAGAGGCAAAAAGTTTAATAATGTTTTGACCTATGTCCCTTGGGGAAAGTTGTTCAGTTTCGTGAGCTGAATCACATCCTTAATTATGGCTTGTTAAATAAAAGTCATCCAATATATTCACGTCTGCAAAACTACTTATTAGAGAAAGTGATTTTCGAAAAGAATTTTGATAAAGTATAAGCGTGTTTTTAGGATCTAACATGAAAATTTCGTTTTTAAGGCAACGTCATAAAAATCACGAGACTAATTAATTTAATTAATTTGATAAAAAAGCTTTACAGATCGTATTCCCTAGACTGGGCCCCGAATGTATTTGATAATGAACAAAAAATTAATTAAAACCGATCACGGAGAGAGAGCCGTGATTTACGGACGATAAAAATCGTGTGTTTATTACCTCGCCTTAGATTCGTAATTAATGCCTTTTTTCACGTTTTTAGGTTGCATTATTTTTAAAGAAGATTGGGACAGTTTATGGCTATAATAAGAATCTCTAGTAATGAGCAGTAACAGCTAAGTTTAAATTAGTCAGCGTTACAAGGTAAATCAAAAAGTGTATGTCAAGTGTAGCGTCAAGTGGTTCTGGAACCACTGGATGCTCTGCCTACCCTAACAGGGATTATTTAGAGAGTTATCCCTCCTTGAGTGTGGAGGGATAACTCTCTGAAACAATTTAAAGTCAACACGTCTTAGATCATCACTTCTACGATTACATTTATCTAAGCTTAGATGCGCATTTTGCTTTTTAGACAGTCAGTTAGTAAAAAAAAAAAAAAGTACTTAAGACTGTGTGTATGACTAAGTTCGATGCGTCACAGTCCTCACACATAACAATGTTTTTTTTTTAAATTATTTAGCTATCTATTGGTATAATTAAAATTAAAGAATGTGGATGCCAGATATGTACTGATTGCTGAAACACTAAACCAAAGCTAAAAGATATAAAAACATCATTTTTAGAGACCTTAATCTAGATTAAAAAATATATTTTAATCTCTTAAGCGGATTCATCAGTAGCCCAGTGAATGCCAGCCTCGTCATTTATTTTTACGACACGACCTTTTAATGAATGAACTTGGCTACAAAATGCTGGAAAGTTGTAAAATTTAAATTAAGTAATGACCGTTAAGGATTTTTTGGCCATTGACGTCAAGAGTCCTCGGGATAATGAGGTCTCTTTACTTATAATATCGTTGAATGAGTCCAAATTTGAAGTACATTTTATCTGTAGAACCTGAATAGGCATTTAATCATCAAAGAAAGAAAAAAAGGTTTATTTTATGTGTGAGAATAAAATATGCGTTCAATGTTTGTCTTCAAGAATTACATAATCTGATACCCCGAGCAATCGGGATCATACTAAACCACCTAAAATGTTTCATACTTTCTTAAAAAAAACAGACCAAACAGTGTAGTCGATTAGATCAGGAGGCCTAGACAAAGTCACATTTGTTAGAGATTACTTAAATCGATAGTTCTGAAATGAGTCTCATAAGTCCACTGTTACTGGACGACCTTTTGATCGGCGGGTCCTAGGTTCGATTCCTAGTCGGGGCAAATATTTGTGTAAAAAACAGGTGTTTGTTCTCGAGCCACGGATGTTCGTGTCTGTCTTTATGTGTGTTCCAAGGGACCTACGACACAAGGGAAAACCTTAGTGTGAGCCTTTGAGTGTGTAGCGTTTATTTATTTATTAGATATTTATTCTTATACTGCTATTTTAATTCTAACATTCTGCTGCTGTGCAGCCATTGTATTGTGAATATACTGCGTGATTTGTGCTTAAATCGCTCTTATAAGGGCTGTATAGTTTGCTCTACAACCTTTGGACGGCTAAGTTTCACAGCTTGTAGAGTAAATAAGAATCATCATTAGACATCTTCTATACAGCCCCACATTCTACTTGGGTGTTAGAGATAACTAATATGTATGTATGTATTTATTCTTTATTGTACAATGATAATACAGAGGATAACAAGTTTACAGTAATAGGAAGTTTACAAAGGCGGACTTATCCCACGAGGGGATTTCGATAGTTGTGAAATGTATGGGACGGATATAAACTGACCAACTGACTGACCACGTGTCTGTCAATATCATACATTTTGAAAGAAAGAAAAAAATCATTAATTTTTGATTTTATTTATCGCTAAAAGAATGTGGACAAAAACCTTGTAATCACTAGAAAAAGAACAGTATTCTTTTAAAAAAGCAAAATTCTCCTTAGCATAACCTCTGAGTAAAACTTCTCAAATCGCGTTTAGGTCTAATCGCGTCTAAGTTTTACCTATCTTGGGTGTTCAGATAAGTGGGTTTGACATTAAGTGGTCTTGGAAAGTAGGACGCTTCGTGTCTAAGGAAAATTGACACCGGTGTAAGGTAGATGGAGGTAATCTAGTACGTGCACTTCTATATTCAACACTTTCCCTGTACTAGTTTTATTGTTACATAGTCTCCTGGGCCCTCGTCGATGCTTATGGTTATATTCCTCAGAGATTTTATCACCTACAACTAGTGTTACGATTTGCGGAAAATTTATCACAACAAGCTTTTTGTGTTTTGTATTTATAACGTCGAATAGTTTGAGTAACCGAATGAGTGTTTACTATTTGCTATACGGTTAAACAAAACCAGATGAGCGTTGCAATATACATCCATACATGTAATGTTTTAATAGAAACAAGGAAAATGAACACGAACAGATGAATATATATAACCAAAATGCGGTGAATACATGTTAACGATACCAGTACCAAACTCAACAGAGTCGGGTAGACGTGTTTTGAATAGAAGATCGTGAAAGGTAGTGAGATTGATTGGCATTGCGTCCATCGTCCCAGCCGAGCACCAGATAATTGATATTCAGTAAATATTGGCGGATAAAATAAACCGAAAATTGAGTTCCCAAAACCAACCTAAATTAATTTGCAACTTCATAACAGCGTCGCGCCGACGTAAATTTTTTATTAAAACCAAATCCCTGAGCTTCGAATAGACTTTTGGCGGACAGGGCGCTCGATAAATAATATCAACGTGTTTTGTACCGAAAATATACGGTAGAGCACACAATGTAATAAAGTTTCATAATACAAGTGCATTATTTAGACAAAATATGTGTACAGAATGTTATTAAGGGAAGTGTTGGCAAATGCAGGAACGTTGTTACAATGCAAATTTGTAAATTTCTAGCTCCTCGAAAATTTGCTTTCATAAAAACGGTAGGTACAGCACGAGAGAACATTTTTTGTTCCAAAATTAAGGAAAATTTTGACGGCGGGATCTTGTTAGGGAAAGCCACTTGCTTTTTTAATACTAGTGCCTCGAACTTTAAAAACAAAAAGAATAGGTAGCGTCAAAGTATTCAGCGTTGTAAACAGCAGAAACCCGAGCTAGGTTGGTTTGTTTGCATCGATAGAAGAAAAAGGCATTACTTTATTGTGGAAACACACCGAGAAATGGTAGTTTTTTTAAAACGGCGTTAGGTAAACCTTTGTTCGGAAGCTCGGTTGAATATCGATGTGCTGTTAAAACGCAACCTGAGACACAATAATTATATTCCCATATGGTTCCGACGCCGTTATTTATTTTTTAATAACTTTGCAAAAGTAAATTATTTTTATTTTGTATAACTGGAAGTCGAGCGGGTTGCCGTTTTAATTAAAATTTCTGAATGATTTTATAAACTAGAAATTTAATTTTGAAAGCTTCTGAACTCGCTTAGTGAGTATCGAAAGTAAATTTGTGCGGTTGTTAATTTTATTAAGTGTTGACAGTGTACACGAAACTTGGGATTGTAGCTTTCAGCGACAGTACAGTTACAGAGCAAACAAGTTCCTAATATGTCTTGTTTATTTGGTGCCTACCTTTAACGTCTTTGTAAATAATGAGGCTAACGAAGAATAAATAACAAAGTAATTATTTATTTAGATCAGTGCCATATGGTACTTTATGATACGAATTCTAAAAGGATCTTCTGCAGGTTGGATGAATCTGCATCATCACTCATCGCGTAGATACGGCTACTAAAACGTCCAACCACCACAACCATGCGTTAATGAATTGAAAAATTTGATAATTGGAGGCTATTCGATGACGAACATTAAGTTTAACTACTTAGCAACCTAACATTCAGTTGGCGGTGGCGTCGCTAGTCAAAACAGCCGATGTAACTTTCTGAAAGGAAAGTTCATAATTTCATCATCTGAACGGACAAAATGGCGGCCATTCAAAAGAAGGAGAAAAAAAATTTCGATGCCGGGTAGAAAATTACCCTGCGTAGTTAGGAACGTAGCGTAGGAAGCAGCGCCATCTTGCGATGGAACTGGATTGTCAGATAACTCGACAGAGAGACTCAATATGCCGCCTTGCAAATTAATCTATATTCGAACAATGTGAACAATAAAACATATTCGCCCTTACCAAATGGCTGTCTGATTTAATAATAATAATACCACAAGAATATAACAAAATTATGAAAAAAGTAATAAAATTCCTTGTAACTTCTAAACTACAAAAAATCGTAGAACATACATGGGGGAGATTCGGATGCCCCTGGTGATGGTCTACCTCAGGGCTTCCGCTTGGCACTATTTTTTGGGACACCCTGTATAGGAGAGTTAAATTTCTGTTATCTATGTTTTTTTTTTCAATGACGTAAAGTTAATTCATCATTTTCATTCAAACTCAATATAAACGTTAAAACCTTTTTACAAATGGCATGGCAATTAGGATGAAACCAAAATCATTCATCGAAGATTCATATAACTTTATGAAATGCAGATAGAAATCCCACTCAGTCATAACTTTACTACCTCTAATAGCATTAAACGCTGGTGCGGACTAGTTTCAACTTAGCAAATAATGCAACAACTTCACCGGTCGTAATTCATCGAAATGCAATCTCAAGCCCGGCTGAAAGCGGTGCTTAAGTGCTGTTTCCGCAACTTTACTCGATCATGGGAATGGTTTGCTAGTACTATGTCTGCAGCAAGTAAAGTGTAAGTATGTTTATCCGCGATTTGGGGAGACCGAGTTAGTTGTGACAGTGGAGAGTTGTTGACATAGTCGATTTTTTGAAACCTATAACTGCTAACGAGCTCACACCAGCGCGCCAACCAGCATGGGGCCAGCGTGGTGGACTATAAATCTCCTTCTTGCTTCGAAGGGAGGCCTATGCCCTTTGATGAGGACGTATATGGGCTGATACTACTAATGAAGATAACTGCAGGCCAATCGCGCAAAAAAAAATGAATGCGCTGCTTCAAAATCCACATTATTAGCGCGGTTGAACTGCTACGTAATGAATACGGAGAGTGAGAGCTAATTCGATCGATGTATCGTTTAAGGAAGCAGTGGGCTGTTACAGTTTAATGTTCATAGTTTTATTTATATTAAGCAATACTACTGCACTATCAATTACACTCCAACTTCTAGAAATTCCAGACCACAAACTAGGTTCTAATCGCCAAAGCATTTGAAAATCTACTGAAACAAGATAGCGTTATTTCCTCAGATGCTGCGTTCCAATGTCAAACAAAGGTCTCAAGAGATTTAGAACATGGCTACACGGTTGTTCCGGGGCCAGAGATACTTCAAAGCGGTAACTTTAGCCCGAAGTTTGTCTTTTCTCGCTGTTCCCTATGCTCTCACAAGACACTAGAATTTACAAGAAAGTGCTAGACAATTTAAAGTCGCGCGAGACTTTCGATTCATAACTTTTGTAATTATAATAAAAGGGTTTACGCCTGTTTCGTAAAAACTGACAGAGAGACCGGTTGTCTGTAATATTTGGGCCTCGATGGACATTCGATAATTTCAGAATACCTAACATCGCACTCCAAATTTTGTTAATAGCCTATAGTACTTTTTTAAGGTTCCATACCCAAAGGGAAAAAACGGTACCCTGTTACTAAGGCTCCGCTGTCCGTCCGTCCGTCCGTCCGTCTGTCACCAGGCTGAATCTCATGAACCGTGATTGAAATTTTCGCAGATGATGTAAGTATTTCTATGTGCCCTATAACAACAAATACTAAAAACTAGAATAAAATAAATATTAAAGGGGACTTTCATACAAAAAACGTGATTTTTTACTCGTTTTTATAGAAAGTCTGTCCGAGGGTGTATTTCATGAACCGTCATAGTTAGACAGTTGACATTTTCACAGATGTTTTATTTCTATTGGTCCTATAACAACAAATACTAAAAACTAGAATAAAATAAATATTTAAGGGGGCTCCCATACAATAAACGTGATTTTTTTGCTCGTTTTTATAGATAAGTCTGTCCGAGGCTGTATCTCATGAACCGTGATAGTTAGAAAATTGAAATTTTCACTGATGATGTATTTTGGTTGCTGCTATATTAAAAAATAGCTGGTGCCCGCGACTTCGTTCGCGTTGAAGTATTGAATAATACACTTTTAAAAATCAAAGAATGTCTCTATAAACTACATTAGTAGTTTTTCCCGTAGGGGCTAAAACAAACAACTGTTCAGCACTACTCACTCGTGAACATGCCACGTACAGCTGTCCATGAGAAAAGCAATTGGATCTTAGATCCACCCCAGCAGCCTTGAGAGTTTGACCTTGGGATTTATTGATGGTCATTGCGAAGCACAGACTGATGGGAAACTGAGTGCGCTTAAATTCGAAAGGGAAGTTGTTGGGAATGAGTGGAATCCTTGGTATGAAAACAGTTTCGCCCGCGCCACATCCAGTGAGAATCTCAGCATGGATTAAATTTCTCTGCAACGCACTTACTTTAAGTCGGGTGCCATTACATAATTTGGGCGGAGTTAGATTTCTCAAAAGCATTATGGGCACTCCGACTTTCAGTGTGATTTTATGTGCAGGAAGACCACTCGCTGTTAGAGAGCTCAAAAACTCTATTGGGTAGTTCGTAGCATCGTCCTCATGTACAACGCTGTTATAGGACGTGTACACCACTTCATCTCCACCAATTTCTGCCAAAATTTTTGCATTTAACGCAGCAGCTTGTTCGTTTTTGGGTGTCAGTATGGCGC
This sequence comes from Aproaerema taeniolella, assembly GCA_949987775.1. NCBI lineage: Eukaryota > Metazoa > Arthropoda > Insecta > Lepidoptera > Gelechiidae > Aproaerema > Aproaerema taeniolella. Next base: position 6,172,648 of record OX465262.1, read on the forward strand.
GTTCACATAACCAAGAATTATCATGTTGAATAATACTTGAAACGTCTCAAGTGATGCTGAGTCAAATAAAAAAAGTCCCATTAAAATCGGCCCAGTAGTTTCCGAGATTCAATTTTCTGCCTACCCCTTAGTCTATTGGCGTGATTATTTCTATCCTTCTTTACCTTCCAAGTAATGTTGAGTCAAATAAAAAAAAGTCCCATTAAAATCGGTTTAGTAGATTCTGAGATTCAATTTCCTGCCTGCCCCCTAAGTTCATCGGCGTGATTATTTATATCCCAGTTTACTCTCCAGGTGATACTGAGTCAAATAAAAAAAGTCCCGTCAAAATCGGTCCAGTAGATTCTGAGATTAGCCCGGACAAACAAACAGACAGACAGACAGACAAAAATTTTAAAAATTGTTGTTTTGGCTTCTATTACGGTAATTAAGACCCCCTGTAACAATTTTTCATAAAAATCTTCAATGTACAGAAATCGATCTTTTACAGTCAAAATCTTCAATGTACAGAAATCGATCTTTTACAGTCTTATTATATGTATAGATAATAAAAAGTAGAATAAATTAAACATTTAAGGGGGCTCCGATACAACAAACGTGATTTTTTTTGCCGTTTTTATAGAGACAATGGTTTTTATAGAGTCCAACTCGCACATGGCCGGTTTTATAGGTAATGGTACGGAACCCTTTGTGCGCGAGTCTGACTCGCACTTGCCTGTTTTATTATTATCAAAATTAACACGACGACGACATGAAAATCCAGCAGTCACTTGTAAAAAATTACAAATGATGTAAGTGTATCAAATAGGCACTAAACAAAGTCATTGTATATGTATAATACATTCTCTGTTTTACAACTTTATTGTGTAATAGTGTCGAGGACGAGACCGGCAAATTATTTTCAAATAAATGAAAGTGTCCAACGATCACTGAAAAGGTTAAAATAGATTACAGATTGATTGCTATAACTTGTTTTATCAAAGTACAGGTAATAATATATTTTTTATATCTGTAACTGAATAAAATATTTTAGATGACGCCATTTAGCAGTTTTCGCGTAGTTAACGTCAGGCCATGCTTCGAAACGAGATAAAATTTTAAATTATAGCCGCTGCGGAAATAAACCGCGGCTCGGTTATGTATGGCATTTACATACATTTGCAATATGCAGTATCTTGTCGAAATACTTCATGCAGGTCACCGCTAAATCGGTCTGAAATTGTTAGGATTTTAAGCTAAATGGGTTGGTGAGGAATTTTGAAAGTAAAATGAGAATAATTTTCTATGACTACGTACTTAATTACTTATTTTTAACGTGTGGATAGGTTGATACGTTTATGTTTTCTTTTGTTATTGTAATGATGTAGTGAAGAGCAGCTTACGGACTAACGCCGTCTGTTAGTATAATGGCGTCAATACGAGTTCACGTAGCTATTCTTTTTGTTCTTTCAATAGCTCAAAATATATCTTCCTATACCATAGACGTATTCACATAAAAATTACTCCTGTATTAGGAATACAGCCAACCAGGGTTTTTTTGAAAAAAAAACAAACTCATAAACACGTATTAATTTAAGAATTTACTCGTACCATAACCTAAAAAAAATTTCAACTTCTCTGTGATAGTATTTATACTGTCTGACAAATAGTTTTGTTAAGTACTAGGTACTAGGTATAAAATATATTGATAGGCCGGACGAGAAGCCTAGAAAATACTACATTTATACTAAATATTGTATTTATCTCTAAAAGGTGATCAAAAACTAGAACTTCCACTTGATTTACTGAGCTACAAAAAGTTTTTCTTCGACATCGTCTCTTCGAATGACAATAAGCCACAAAAATCGTTAAAAAGCGCCTGTGAGATTTATCGTAGCAAACGCAGACACACGCGCATTCGTCTCAATTATGTCGACAGGCGATCTGTCAATCAAGTCCCGATGGAGTGATTCGTTACGCTCCTCATTTAAAGAACCCGCCTTATGCTAGTTAGCTAAGTTATTTCTAACGTGGGAAAGTTTCTTGGGAAGTTTTATTTAGACAGCAGACAACAGCTTTAGTTCAATAGGCTAATCTAAAAACACGGCTGAATAATTTTCTGACTTTCTAGACAGTCGAAAATGGTGTAAAGTTAACTTAGTTTTTTTTATTGCGAAATTGACACTCAGTTGCACAAACGTACTTTAAACATCATACTGTCTCTTGACGCATTTTGATGTAAATAGGGACGGCGCGGCGTTACATTTAAAGTAGTTTTAACTTTAATGACATTTCTAAATGCAGCTCTAGCACGATAAGGACAAACTCGCGCTCGGCTCACGTTGAAACTTCACTTTGATTACGCGAGGGTCCCGCGCAAAGCTTGCTCGCAAGATGGCGTTGTCAATGTTTAAATTTTGACATAGGACCGCGGTGTTGTCGCGGCGCTGTCACTATATCGTACTCGGCCTGCTGAGCGTGAGAACAACAATGATTAAAGTTGTTATTGTTCTAAACATAACGACACAATTCATGCATAACGCCCTCTATTAACTATTCCATGTTATTTTTAACATACGATGTCTTACTTTATGAAATCCAAATCTAGGTATCTCATATAAAAAAATTATTCTTCTATGAAATACTTATCAACTCAGACTCGTAAACCAAGCATACATCTTGTATGTGCGAAAAATCGGATTTCGTGAGATTTTGTGATTAATGCATATTCCAGTACAGCCGATAAATAATGTACAGAGGTTGGGGCGGAAAAAACCGCGGAACTTCGGTGACCATAACTCAGGAAATTTAATCATAAACTACCAAGTTGGAGCAAGTTAGACGTCTTTCTGTCTGGCATTTCCTTCAGTTTCCTTTGTATGAAACCTTACTGGGGATGTACCATGAAGCCAATCTCCAAATTATGTTGGAGTTTCAGATGACCGAACTCAGTTGTCAAACCTGTGAAGCTCAAAGAATGAACGAACATTTCCTCGAGTGTTTTATTTCACAAAAAGTGAAAATGACACGAATAATTGAAAATGAAAGAGCTGAGGAATGTTACTGATAAAATCTTGTTTAAAATAACGCAGAAAGCAAAAACCAAGGGCTTAGTCATCTGAAAATGTGGCCAACTGTTTTAAGATTCAAATTCGTTATAAAGGTCTATATTGGGTGATTTTAAATTAATAGTCAGTTATTTTTTGTTGTGTTGTCTCTGAAATGCTTAAAATTAGATATGAAAAGAGGTCTATATCAACACAATAGACAGCAGAAGAAGGTTCTTGGTTGGGCATATAATTTACCAAGATTAGCCATAGTTATGGTTATCTTTACTCAATACAAGCCTTGCTTGGTTTAGGGTTAGATGGCGCTGTGTGATCTTGTTCTTGTACAAGTGGAAATTGCTTTGAAGAACAGAGTTCAGCTAAGAAGAAGAAGACAAAAACTAAATATTATTTAAAAAGTGAAGCCACACCGCAAGCAGCAGAGAGAGACGGGAAAAATCTCCGGTACTAGATCCCCTTGTGCGGAAGGAAAACGTCGTCAGGATTTCCGCACATCTACATACACAATGGATTGCAGTTTTCTTATTTATGTACTATCTTTTCTTGGTTATGTACTATCGATTATTTAAAACAAAGTTACAGTTTTATCAGACTTTAAACTGAAGACTTTGAAAAAGCAACGCAGATTTATCTAGTAAGGCAACATACCTACACATAGTTACAAAAGAGGTTAAAGAGCCTGATAAAAATTTGAACTGTCGAAAGGATAAGCTTAAGGAAATAAAGCCCTGTAGATTTTTGTTTATCCATAAATCAGCATTTTAAGATGTTAAAAATGTTGTTACGCCGCGCGCTTGTTTACGCCGCGTGCGATACAAATTCTGCACACACGGGTCTGCACAAATCGCGCGAAGGTTTTGAATACTTTTAATTTTTTTAAACAACATCTTAAATTCTATATTTAGAAGTACCTAACTTTATCCTTTGAATTCTGTATTACAAAGTTCTAGCAATCGAAAGCACCTTAGTTTTACGATTATTACGCGTTATCTCCAAATATCGGGAGTTCCGTTTCAATCATATTTTCTATATTACATTTTTATGCTTCCAGGGCCATGATTGTACATAATTTACGACCAACTGGGACTGTAAAACGTAATCTGATTCTGTTCACTGAGAGTATGTCTCTGTCTTGTAATTTGTATGTATCGCTACGACTTTAGTTTACAACCTGATGAACTTTAAAAGCCCTAACACAATATTAAATATTGGAAAAAATTTGACAACAATAAACGTCCAAAAAAAGTCCAAGTAGCTATTTTAAAAATCGTATCTTTTGCTATTTTAGTTTAATTATTAAGTTAAATTAATTAAAGTTCCTCTAAATATCTTATTATTGATACACTATTATTTATGGATAAATATTCTTGTTTTGTGGTCACAGTTTTAGAAACTCTTAACTTTGCATATTTTCATGTCGTGTTATAAACGAAACTGAATTATGTTATGTAGTTATGTTAGATATCGGTGTTAGCGAAAATATTTATGTAAGTCAAATTTGAATTAAGTATCTTTAGCCTAGTATATGGAATGAGACTTCTCTCTCACGACATCCGAATCAACATCAACACATGAAAAATACATCGACATCGAAAAGTTTTAATTTCTCTTGTGTTTTGATTTGGACATACGTCCTTTTGGCACTCCAAGATCATGTGTCAACGTAATTTTTTTATTTTATTTTATTACAGTGAGATATGGGTTAACCTCTGCGCCCTGCTTAGTGGCTATTTTAATTCCGATCCCAAGACCTTCTGTCGTAGGGCTAAGCAGGGCACTCTCACTTTCTTCGGCTAATCGCACTCATATTTACACACAAATCCACACTACACGACACTCACAATACTCTCATACATTACATACTTGCACGCGAACACTTTTTCAGAGTTCTATTTAATATAATTTAAGTTAGTTTTACTGGTTTTGTTTTAACATTGTATATTGTAATCTGTGGATAACGGTGTTGATTGTACAATTATCCAAATTTGTTGTATACCTACTGTAGTAACCTCCTGTACAATTGTTTGTTTTCCCAAATAAAAATAAATAAAAATAAATAAATAAAAATAAATAAAAATAAAACTCTTGACCCCAATCTTGACCAAGGCCATAGATGAGGTCGACGATGGAGCGAGTTAACCCATAAAATGCCAATTAAGGCACTGGTATTCCCACGCACCGACGGATCACAGCAAGCTGTTTGGCGTCGGACTTCGGTAGGAGGGTGGTCGCGAACCTACGGCCCTCCACAGAGCCTATATACCACACCGCATGAGACCACCTCAGATTTAAAACAAACTGAGGTGGCGTTGCCTATGATGGATTACTAGGAGGCAGGTCTCATTTGTGTTTCCTTAGTCGCCTCTTACGACACCCACGGAAAGAGATGGGGTGGTGTTATTCTCAACCGATCACCACAACCTTCTGTTCATATATTGAAGATTATGTTTGCTTTGATAATCAACTGTCATGAGAGTAAAGTTTCATTGGTTATGCTAGCTAAGGCAGCTGATCTACCATAAAATCAGCTAGCGTAGTACCCCCCGTCTCTTAACCTCCATACATCGTGTACTTGACCTGAAACCACATAATCTAGCCTATACAGTACGGCCCGAGCGCGGGATAAAGAGAGTGGTATGCGGGATCACGGCCGACCTTGCGGGATTAAGTGCACACTGCCGCACATAATGAAAAAACCCGGTCGAGGGTCTTCACTGCCTGCGCTCGCTCGAGAAACTACATTTTTAACTTTTTTTTTACTTCAACTCAAATTCTCAGCGGTAAGTCTTAACCTTACTAGGTGTGCGCGACCTAATAAAATATAGATTTTAATCTTGTTTCATACTTGTTTAATCTATTATGATAGTATCACATATAGGTATCACATATATTTTGAGTTGTTAAGCGAGTGTAAGTGTATGAAATAAATACAGTTTTATCTAAATTGCTAGAAATTATAAATTTCCTTAACAACGCGTTGCTCTGCGCTTAACTAAGTAAGCTAAGTTGTAGTGGGTGGTTTTCCCCATGAAACTGAGGGTCCCTTTCCTGAGGGTCCTATGTAAAATTCGCAAAAAAATAATAATGGGCAAATCAGCTCATCGCACAATAGGTATATTTAATTTTTCATAAATTATATCAACCTTTTGGGGAAAGTAGTTAAGTTTAGTGAGCTAATTTGTATCCTTAATTTGACTAACTCATTTAATAATAAGTAAAACTGTATAAGAGAGGCGAAATTGATGTGGGTTCAATATTCATAATTCGCCAGCCTCAAATACTGTCAACCAACCTTTGATTACTGTGCCGCCATCCATACTAATATTATAAATAAGAAAGATTTGATTGTTTGTTTGTTTGCATAAAATAGTTTCCGAAAGTACAAGGACCGATTTAAAAAAATCTTTCACCATTAGAATGCTGCATTATACCTGAGTAACAAAAGTTACATTATTTTCCTGAATTCCCAGAGGAACGAAGTCCCGGGCGAAACGCTAGTACTTTATAAACTTTTTGCGAAACTACAATAGCCACTGGATACAGGTACAAACAGTGTACAGTAACAGTCACACCGTCATATTCATAACAGGAAAACCTTTTTACCCCTTTCTCAAAAAGGGTGCTTCACGGTGGGATGAAACTGTCCTTTTGAATTCCAATCGGAAAATCGGAACGCCACTATCACCTGTATTTCCTCCTTGTAAGCAGGTATATAAGCTTGGGTTAAATAGATACACGAATGATGTGTGCTTTCTCGTATTTGTTCCGCTATGTTGTACTGTACACTCAATGCGCCAAGTTAAAAGCTAAGCTCATTCCAATTTGAACCTTATTACTAGCAGGGAAGAAACTCAGAAGGGCAGGCTATACATTGACTTTGACGTCGATCTTAACTCGCTCGTAATAACACCGGCTTTCGTAGTGCGAATGGGTAGCCTGACGTGCTGCTGTCTGTAAATATCTACAACTAAAATATCACGAAGTTATTGATGTATAAAATACCTGAATCTACTTGATAACAAATTTCAAAGAAGGGCAAATAAGTCTAGTCTACTAGAATTCGTAGCTAAAATTGGTTGTTGACGGCACACTTGTAATGAAGAGACCAATTAAATAAAATTAGAGCAGAAATTATTTTGCAAAATATGCTTTTAATATCATTCGTCTTTGTAAGTCTAAATAAGAAACATTTCTTTAAAATAAAAGTGTTTGTAAAAGAAAAAAAAATGCTAACATTGTCAATTAGATGTTTACTTTTCATAAATTATTTTTTTGTTACATTTTGTTCATTAAATGAGAAACTTTTCTACATTTGCATATCTAAATAATAATAAAAAAACATTCGACTTTACGGGAAAAGTAATAAGTACAAAATAAGGTATGCATACGAACCGGGTTAGGCCACAGTCTGCGATGAAGTACTTTTCAAAAGCCTCCCAGGAAGCCTTGATAAAAATTTCATAAGCAACCCTTGATCCTGATATTTACTTACTGATTGATTCGTAATTTATAAGTTAGAAAATTGTTAATAAACACATTCACATTTTTTGCGTCTATAAATAAGCGAAAGTTGTTGAACTTCATTCTACATGAAACCCATATGAAAGGCAAAAATTTTGTGGAGATGCAAACATTTTTTCGTTTTCGGTCCCATGTTTCTTGGAGAAAGTTATTCAGTTCGGTGGGCTGATTCACATCATTGATTGTTGACAACTAATTCAAAGTTATCCAATATTTCTTAAAAACCAATAATTATTTCTTTTTTACCCAAATTTTTTAATAAAATTTTAATATAATTAGAAGATATTTTTTTACTAGCAGGAATACTACATGAAAGATTGGAAGCGGGACAGCTTTCTAATCTTAACTGTCTCTTGAATAAAGTAATACTTTTCGTGAATTTCTTCGATTTTCCTTAATTGATTTCAAAATGTTGTGATTTTTTATATACGTTTTAACATTACGAATATTTTTTTTTGTCTTTAAGCGGTCAATGTAACATTTTTTCAGAGTACGTGAAGGAAACATAGTTCAATTTGACTTATCACCTTCCATAAGAAAAATTGAATGAAAGCATTTCCTTTTGACCTGCGTAATTAAAATTTTAGGTTAGGTTTGGCCTGACATGGTTATGATTATGAGCTGAGAAAGATTAGAGCGAATTAAATTGAAGAAGGTGAAAAACCGGTGTTTATCTCGAACTAACAATGTCAATATAGTAGATTACCCAACAAGTGAAAAAAAGGTGAATTCTTTTCGAGGGATACTTACAAGAGCCGAGATGAATTTTTTTTTCACGTGTTAGGTAGGTACTCTACTTTTTACCATTACGAGAAAAAGAAAATAATTACTCTGTGACAGTACTACGAGAAAAAGAAAATAATTACTCTGTGACAGTAAATTATCAACAATAGCTGCTGCTTTAACGCGAAATGACTCTGGAACGAGAGGTTCACTTTCATCGCTGGATGTCGAACTCATATTATGATTTTGAGACAAAAACTTTTATCAGAAACTTTTAATTGCATGAAAATTGCACAGAAAATTGGCTGAATTCCTTATTCTACATTTAAAATTTTTAACCGAGCCATATTCCATACAGCCAGTTATTACATACAGCCAAGTTTTAGTACGTTTTTATAGCGAGAGTATGCAACCTCCTTGCACATTTTCTTTTGTTTTCTTACGAAAATCAGTATATTCGCGCATGTTCCAAATTCAAAATGTATTATTCACTCAGTGAAATAAACAGCGTTTTATTCACTGTTTTTAAAGAATAACGGACCCTTTTTTTTAAGAATAACGGGCAATGGTAAAAACGTATTTTACAGGTACACTTATTACTCTTAACCCGGATTTAGTATGAGCTACAAATTATGATTTTTGTTAAAATGTTGTCGTGCTGTTGAGTTCTCTTCCAAAAGTACTCACGAGTATTTCATAAATTTATTCATTTGAATCTTTTTGAGTCAAATTTAATAAAAAACGTAGCCTAACCAAATCACTGTTCGGTTGGTCGATTTTTTTGTAGTAATAACAAAGCGTGGATATTTTAGATATTTTAGAACCGCCAGAGCTTTGTACTTTGTCGAGGATTTTGTTAAAAAAATTTGTAATTTGACGATAACTCAGTGGAAATAAGTATTTTAACATCAAAAAGCAATAAATTAAATGGTTTACTAATTACACTGTTTTCAAATGAGCGCCTTGTGCCAAGGATTAGATAAAATTACAGCGTTCCCGGAGTAGTTCTTGCTCGTAGCTTAATTTATCTACGACTAAGTAAACTAGCTTTCTGCCCGGGACTTCCTTCCCGAGGGAATTCGGGAAAATTTTGTAGCTTATGTTACTTACGGATAATCTAATGAAATGCTTCTAAGAAATTTTGAAATAAGTCTAGTAGTTTTTTGAGTTTATTCAAGATTTTTATTTTCGATACTTATATGTTTTAATATTGATTTGTACTTGAAATTATCTTGGCAGTATATTTTTACCTAGGAAACACACCGCCTACATTGGGTGTGTGAGCTAGGTAGGCTATAGAATTTATTCTTTAGTATATTTTTGTCTATAATGGGACTTTTGGCTCTGTGATCTGCCGATTCCAATTAAATGAAATTTTTTCGTACTATCCTAAAAGTAGTATTAAATACTACAATAAGCGACATTTTCATGTTTTCTTCTTGCATTTTGTTTATTTTAATTATAGTGTATAAAAGGTTTATTTATCTAAATTAAGATAGCAAATATTTGATTAAACGCTTATCAACCTAAATATTTGCAAGGTTTTATCTGTGGTTAAACTATTCTAGCTTATTTTAATATTAAGTGAAAGCTTCTCAAATAAACCTGAATATTTTAAATAAGCTATTTGTCTGGGTTTTTATTGATATTGCTGCAATTAAATCTAAACTTTTGCTTTAAATTCTAGATAATTTAATCTCTACGATAAATAAATAAACTGCGAGATATACTAATATACTGAATGACATTAAAATTTTGAGCGAAAATGAAGAATATGAATCAGCCCACAAAACGGACAACCAAGAAATGGCGGCCGGTTTGGTCGAGTGGTAGTGGCCCTGCCTCTCGATCGACGGGTCCTGGGTTTGAATCTCAGTCGGGGCAAATATTTGTGTAAAAAGCAGATGTTTGTTCTCGGGTCATGGGTGTTTGTGTCTGTCTTTATGTGTGTTCCGAGGGACCCACGACACAAGGGAAAACCTTAATGTGGGCCTTTGAGTGTATGGCGTTTTTTTTTTTTTTTTTTTTAAATAAATAAGCGAAAATATAAAAAAAAAATTGTCTCTCCATACATGTAAATTGTTTAATTCCATACGAGATCACACCCTAAAGTTTCGCTTATTATTTTACAGTCATCCTACATACACATTTCATGATAATTTCACATTCCATTTTCTCTGGACTAGATTGATCTTCTTGATACGACACTTCAGCGGTTTTTTTGAGTTCGGCTGTTGGGCAATGCGTCTTTATCCTATCTTTTCTATAAAGTATTCCTAATAAAAAAATATTTTAATGGTTTTATTTTTTAAGTATTTTATATACCGTGCTAGGTATTATTCCGTATACCGTCCTATACCTGCCAAATTTTGAAACATTTTCAAGGGTACCCCCAAACATAAAGTAGGACAGATAACTAAGAGTAAGAAGAACTTTTTAATAAGGAATTCCCACGCAATACTAAGCATCGAAACTTTATATATAAGAATATTGGTTCGAGGTTTCGGGGGTTGGCTGCATGATTGCTTCGATGCCTCGCCTGTGTCTAATCAGGCGAGCACATGTTTTGTCAGCGCCGAACCCACGACTCTGATAAGGTAAGCCCCCCTATTGTTGTGTACCTCGTGTGTGGGTACATTTACATACGTATTATGTCAAATATACGCTATGAATGTTACTTTGTGCTGTTTGATGTTTGATTTCGTATTGTTGTTTGGTTTTCAATGGCAATCGATATTGGGAATACAGAAAGCCTAGTGGGTGTGAAAACGTACATTCAACTAAACGTTACGTCGCTTCGTTGGGTTGAAACGTTTTTATTTCGGAAAGAAAAATATGCGTAGGGGAGTAAGATGAAAAAAGGGGTCAGTTAAAAATCATACGTATCTCCGAATTAAACAATTTTTTTTTAGTTTGGTTATGGCGAAATATTTATTTCAAAAATCATATTTTTAAGTATTTGTAAAGAGTCTTGCTCTTTCATGTATGTATTTACAACAAGAAGTAGTCTATGAATTATATGGCGTTATATGGCGCCGCGACAGTCGAACAAGAATTTTATTTATCTAAACTAATTAAACAAGAGGAAAGATTTCTATCTTTGTATTAAGATGGTAACAACCAAAGCCTGTTTTTCCAGAAATAACTACATAGGTACTGTTCACGTGCCATGAACATACGAATGCAGGACAACGACCCGAACTAAAACTGCAAGCTCACCACACCAACCTCCGTTCACGTTTTGCCATTTTGACAATAGCACACTAAGATATTCTATCTGTATATTTTGCACAGATGTAAATAAATTAGTTTAAATAGTATTGTAAGTAGTTAATAAAGCCTCTTTGATTGTGAACGCTGTTTCACTGCAACCTACCCTCTTATCCTCTCACTGCGGCCAAGACACCTTTAGCCGTCATTCTGATCAGTTTTGTGTGCCTGCTTGACTGGCAGTGAGAAAATCCAATCCTGTGCACATTGCACGAGGTGCACATTATCCTTCCCACCTTCCGTGTATTGTCTTAGGTCGCCTGGCAATAGACTTCCCGAATTTATTTATATAAGTATTTATTGTTGGAGATTTATAGTTAGGGCTAGGCTGTTAGGAAACTAGGGAACTAGGGTTGTTTGTGTTAGCCAGCTTTCCCTGGCTTTTCATGTATAGTCAGTTAGCTAGTACATACACCACATTACTCCCTACATAATTACACTTGTTTTAGACATACAACATACGACACAATACAAATACACTTATATCTAGTTAACTGATTATACAGGTACGTAGCAACAGTAAAAAGGAAGCCGTAGCTCTTTTTGTCATATGAAAAACATAGTCGGTACAAACGTGTCCTTTTAGAAGTGGTACTTGTTAAACTCGGCTGTGTTATTACGGCGAGGTACGTTCGAAAATAAAAGGTAAGCTTCTTACTCCATTTGAGTGGCTTGCTTTAAGCGTTTTTTGTAGTACACAGCTTATGAGATCATGTACGACGCTCTCGCAGCTTAGTCTTTATTGCAATATTTCCTAAAATGCTCGTTCAAAGAAAATTTCAGAAGATTGAAAGCTTAGCAATAGGAGTGTGTTAGAAAATTAATTTGAAAGTCTTTGAAAAGAAAATGTAGAGCATTATTTTGTGGACCTGGGTACCTACCACGATCGTTTAAAAGCATTTCTGTTTAGGATCCAACTTTGAACTGCTTCGCAATTGGAATGTTTTTTAAAATGGTACCATGATGGCGCTGCTTTTGAACTGCTCGGTTGTCTATGGTCCATTTTTATTTTTAAAATAAATTGTCGCGGGGCTGCCTTTAAATCGCAACAGCACCAAAATTGAATCGCTTGTAAGCCATCATGGTACGAATAAGCGTTGCAGACTTGTTTAGGTCCTAAGTTGGATCGCGCTAAGCGATCATGGTAAACCTCCAGATCTTAAATATGTTTAAGGGCTGCACCTACAAATAAATTCTAAACTATTTCCCTTTCGTCTACCATCTTTTAGTGAAATTGAACCAAATCTTAAGAGATTCACGGAGCTTTTTCACATATGCACTTTTTCGCGCCACTTACAGAGTCTAGATTGTAACTTACTGATTTCTTGCCCCTTTGTTGAAAACGCTTAATTTTCTGGGTATTGTGGGTAAGAGTATAAAAAAAGAGTTTAGCAGGCGTTACAGAAGTACTGAGTATAAAGTTACTGCAGAAGAAAAAAAATTAAGGATTTTAATTTATAAGTAGACTGATCACTTGATCACCCATAATGAGTTTAGCAGGCGTTTCGCTTTGTAGAAGAATATAAAATAGAATAAAACTGTAATACTACATAAAGATCTGTATGTAGCAAGAAAACTACATAAAGATCTCAAATTATGTCAGTAAGCAGCTAACAGTATTCAGCCAACATTAAGGTAAGGTTTATTAAATTACGTGAAATGTGAAAAAAACACAAAGATAAGAAAGTACTCGGTTAGTACATAGAAGATGCTTTAATAAGCAAAATTCACATTTTTAAAAAATTCATTTCCATGTTAATTTGTCAAATGGCTACACGATCTAAGAGACTCGAGACCAAATCCTCTCATCTCACATGTCCTGAAGGCTCAAGGCGCCCGCTAATAAGATTACATGGCCGCGTGTATTTTTCAGAAGTGCTTCGTAACGGCAGTGGGTGGTTGGGCTCCTTTCTAAGGGCGATTAGGTTCAGGGATTATATTGCTACTTGAGAAATTTTCTCAAAACGGCTATTTATAATTTTCGGACGATGATTTATTTAATTTTCCAGGATATTGAATTGATATACGCAATTAATACACGCAAAAATGACACAAATTCGCAATCAATCGTCATTATCATTAAATTAATGTGAAACCAAAACATGAAATGTACCTATAGGTAAACTAAACTGCAGATTGGTACTTTATAAAATTACAACATTTCAGAGAGCCTGCCTTAATGTTTAATATTGATTTATCGTTATTATTATGTATGTTGTCTCATATACATGTACACACATACCTATATATCTGTGGGGTTAGCTTGAATTTGAAAGGCCGTCAATAATTGACACTAAAAAATTCAGTCCCAAAGCCAGACATGAAAAACTCTTTATTTAGAAATAAGCGCTTACCTAGCTTGCGAAACCTATAACTTTAATTTCTTTTAAACAGCAATGAAACAGCCGGGTTGTTTTATCCGGGAAGTTTTATCGTAATTAAATACACTTTGCCCGATTATCGCTGGCGATTTCTTGGCAAAGAGAAAAAGGAGAAAAAAATTAAATGTTTTTGTAGCACATTTAATCTTACTGCGAGGGTTGCTCGACGATTAAACTCCCCTTTATAAGATCGATGGCTGGTTGTTTTTTGTTTAAGAATTCTGAGAAGTGTAAAGACAATTAAGTCCTACAGAATACTTATTTTTTAAAAAAAACGATAAAATTAAACGTTTATTGGGTGTAAGTGTGAAGGAAGAACTCCCCGTAAAACAAAATATCTTTTTCTTTCCTTTTGAAGCGCTGAAAATTTATAATTTTAAATCAGGGTTTTTAATAGGGTAAAAGAGTGTAACCGTAGCGTGATCAAGGTCTATTATAATGTGTCACTGGGTCTGGAGTAACTCCTTTAGTCATAAACGTTAAGTAAATTTTTAAATGCTCCCGCAAGGTTCTTAATCGTTATTTAATTTTAAGTGATATCTATCTATGAATATCTATCTATCTATCTATATTATGAATAAGGAAGTCAATTTCTAGTAAAACAGTCTTTATATAAAAAAATCAAAAAGGTAAATCTTCTACACAAAATGCGAAAGACAAATGCAGAGCAAGCCAACAATTTCTACAAATGTATCATTCAATTAGCTTTCCGCTGCTGTGCATGAACGCGAGAAACAAGCTACAATATGAACCTCGAGTTTGAGTATGCTAAAGCTTTTGGACTGTGTATAAGGTTAGAGTAAACAGTAGGGTTAAATAGACATCTTTAGTTATTTCGACAAACATTTTTATTTAAATTATATAATTTAAATAAAAATGTTTGTCGAAATAACTAAAGATGTCTATTTAACCTAAGTTACCTAATTAGAAAGTACATCAGCCTATTAAACTAAAGCAGTTATCCCCGTACATAACAATGCAAAGATTTAATAATCGTCATTCTGTATAACTTATATGCGTCATTTATAATTACTGAGATCATAAATGAAGTCAAAACCTTTTTGTAAATGTCTTAAAGATCTACTCAATAACCCTAAGCTGAAACATCCTCTGGCAAAGTGCATTAAGGACAACATACAGGAGATCAGAGATGACAGGCGAGAGGTTCGGTTTTTCTGGTTGAGAGCTCACATTGGCACTGCCGGGAATGAACGGGCTGATGAGCTTGCAAAGGCGGGTGCACTAAAATTGGTAAGCGCTCCAGATTACGACAAAGTCCCCCTGTCATACGTCAAGAAAAAGATCCGAGAAGAATCAGTCCGCAAATGGCAGGACAGATATGAAACATCGAGCACAGGGTCGGTCACAAAAACGTTCCTCCCGTATATCAATGAGGCATACCGTATAGTGAGGTCTACGAAGCTGACACCCATACAAGTGCAGGTTTTGACAGGTCACGGAGGGATCGCAGAGTACTTACATCGGTTCAAATTAAAGGACAGTCCCGGATGCGAGTGTGACCCCGGCGTTACTGAGTCTGTGTGGCACATATTACTAGATTGCCCACGATTCGCAGCTGCCAGAATGGACGTTGAAATCATCATGAATATTACACTAAGTAAATCAGCGTTGCACGACATCGTAACTGATGCTGTAAAAAGACACCATTTCCTCGCGTACGCAGAGACAATATTCCGTGTTGCCACCAAACGCAACAGCACTATAACTCAAATAGCACCGAGACACCCCCCTATTCAAGCGCCACTCTCAAGTGTTAAAGTCACACAAACCAATTTTATCCCTACAGGGGAAATGACAGTCAGCCGAGGCGACAATGCAAGCCAGCTGCTTACGTACGGAGAGCACGGTGTACCCGGGTTAAAAATTCGTGGAATGGCTCTTTTCATGGACAATAACACTGAAAGGTTGGGTATAAGCTTTTGCTGCGCCACAGCTCGAGGGAATGTCACGATATCACCAGGCCTCGCAGCTCTATTAAACGGCAGTAATTTCAAAACGAGCATGAAACGAAAGGCATTTAATGCGCTGCCCGAAATAAAAGTAGCGAACCATTCATGCCGACTTGTGCGATCACGCAATAAGACGGTAGCGCTATTTGAAGGAAGCGCAGAAGAAACTCAGTTTGCTCAGGCATGCTCAGTGCTTACAAAACTAAGAGAAGAGAGCAACAATATCTTGGTAACATCCCGAAAGATAAGTGTTGACGCAATGGCGGTTGGACACGTCAAAGGCGAAGTGTCTGATTATATGGGATGTGTTAAAGCCTCAGAAGTACACGAGGTAGTTGTTTACGAAGATAGAGGTGAAAACCTCAACTTTCTCTTATCATACACACCCAATAACAAGACAACTACCAATGCCACCGATAGCTGGGGCCATCCCATTGCGGGAACACTTAGTGGATCGGAAAGGCTACAACAAAAGATAGCCGTAGCAAACCACACAACGCAGCAGAAGCATAAAGGGGGAAGTCAAAGTCAAACCAAAGGCAAAAGTAAGGTCAGTGCAATTCTTGATGCATTAAATCAAGAATTGCACTGACCTTGCTTTTGCCTTTGGTTTGACTTTGCAGCCAGAATACCAGGCATCCTGAAGAAGAAAACTGACAAAGTAATCGCTGCAGAAGAACAGCAAGCAGCTGTTAAGAGTTTCACGAAAGGTATTCCTAAAAGGCAGCCACCAAACGCCCCATCCAACCGAACAAAAGCTGACATGGGGCAAGTAGAACCGCCCTCTCTAAGGCAGGCAGTGACTCCTCTTGACCACATGGTAAACGCATTTCTCGAGTTCCTAGCAATAACAAAAGCGACCAGAGAAGTCAATGTTAAGACTTGCGAGAATATCTTGCAATCTTTCATGATAGAAAATGAAGGTCTGCTAAAGGTGAGACTCGAGGAAGCGGATGCAACTGTTTACGACAATGACACCTCCCAAGTTCTAAAAGGTATAAAAATGAGTCCACACATGGCCGCATACAACAAAACAAGTGGCTTTGTTACTCTCAATGAGGAAGTAACTCGCCGCACGGGTACAATAACGTTCGAAACCCCTTCAGATGATCCTATAGTTGTCACAGCCCGATGCACGAAAGTCATGCTAGATGACAGGATCCTCCAAATGGCTGAAGCGGTTTCGAGGGACGTTTCGGGCGGCGAAAGCTTGGATTCCTGGGAGGTGCCAAAAATATCGTGGATAAATGGAGTTCCTGGATGTGGAAAAACAACTTGGATCGTAAACCGCTTTGATGCCGAATTAGACCTGGTAGTTACAAACACAACCGAAGCAGCGAAAGACCTGAGGGACAAACTTGCGAGTCGTATAGGGGCTGACGTGAAAACCAAGGTGCGCACCCTTGCATCAGTTCTTGTAAATGGCCTCAAAGAGCCGAACAGGAAGAGATGCAAGAGACTCATGGTAGATGAAGCACTCATGAGCCACTTTGGAGCTGTCATAATGGCGGCAGTTATCACGAAAGCAAGCGAGTTGTTTCTCATCGGTGATATAAACCAGCTACCATATATTGACCGCAACAATCTCTTTCCTTTGAAATACACCCGTCCTGACTTAATGAGTAACATCACGCAAGAGCTCCTGTGCACCCATAGAAACCCACTCGACGTAGCATTTGCGCTTAGAGAAGTCTACAGCGGCATCTACTCGTCAAAACTTAGTGCACACTCCCTGAGACATGAAAGGTTTACGGGCGCGCAGATCAATGGAACCAAACCCGAGACGTTGTACCTTGTCCACACACAGGCAGAAAAGGAAGCCCTGAAATGTGAAGGATACGGGTCGGGAACTGGATCACGCGTCCTCACCATACATGAAGCACAGGGCCTAACGTACGAAAACGTGGTAATTGTTCGTACTATAACAACCAGGCAGGAGCTACACAACAGCATCCCACATGCAGTGGTTGCCGTATCGCGCCATACCGTCAGCTGTGTATATTACGCGGATGACGGTAATGATGCGATAGGCAGTTTTATCAAAGAAGCAAAGGCGGCGGGCCGAGGAAAAGTGATTGATTATAACCTTAAAATGGCAATCAAAAATCGGGATACGGTTGTTATCGATGCTTTAAGGACAGGAGACAATAGACAGAAACCACCGCTGGCTTAGGTAAATAAACAGAATAAAAATGTATTTAAGTATATTTTAGTTTATTTATATGTATTTATTGTAAACTCAAATGGAGTATAAAATCTGTTGAAAATGTAAAATTATTAATAAAAATATAAATTATAATAAGACAAGGGCACGGACATCAAGTCTGTGGATGCAAAATTAAGTGTAAAAAAAAAAAAAAAAATATGTCTTAAAGGTCCTTTCCAGAAAGTTGTTAAATGCAAAGCTATGTCTTTAAATCAAATTCTGTTTATAAATTTTATATTTTCCAATTGAACAAAAAATCGTGAATTTTCATAGTTTCAAAGCACGCTTAGATGCAAAAACGTTCATTTAAGTTAAAGCCTCTTTATATGTAGGTAATGCCGTCCCTGTTTACATCATTTAAACAGAAAGAGATAGTATGATATTTAAAGTAGTATTAAACTTTAATGGACATTTCTGTAACTGCGTGATAGCCCTTTTATTCACAAGAATGTAAAATATCAAGTCTCTCACTTCCATTATTTTTGTACGCCGCCGCATATAAACACAAATGTGCTGAACTAAAGGGAGTTTACATGTTTACACTCAAGAATATTCCTGCTCATCGGAATACGTTTTGCAAATACGAGCCGTGTCAATACTGCGGCTGGAGGCTGTGATGTGCTTTGTCAATACTTGTCGGAGGCGTTTCAGATGAATTAGGACAGTGAAGCTTCTGTTAGTTTATGTAGAGTTGATTTTGTTTAAAAAAACTGGAATTTCAGGTTTTACTTGATCGCTTTTGTCAGGCACTAAAATTCACAATTCTTATTTTTAAACTGTACCAACTGAATTGAACGACACTGATGATAAAAGCAGACAAGGCGTAAAGAACAGCTCAGCAAATACTTCAATGGTGGAATCTATCCACAACTACGATCAAATACAAGTAAATTTTTTCCCCCAAAAACGTTACGTTAAGGAGTTTTTGTTATTTATATACTTTTGCGCTATGTAATGCGATGTGCACTGCTGGTTTTCGTGTTTTTTACGCTGTTGGTATTGTTTCTTATTGCAAAATGGAGTGACCCGAATAAGTAATTTATTTTAAAGTCCAAAATATTTAAAAATCCAGTGGAAAATCGTTTAGGAATTAAACATTACATTTTTTGTATATTACATTATTAATATGCATTTTTATCACATAGAAAATAATCAACTAAGAAGTATAATTTTGACAGAAAGAACGTATGCAATAGTTTCCCAAACGAATAAATATTACAGCTTTTGACACTGTCCGGTAAATGATTATAAGTTATAATTGTCATTTATCACAATTCAGATAATCTACTAGAACAAGATAATAATCCACTATTTACATTTATATTAGTTGTTCCATTAAATTTCCTTGTCTTAATGTTTGCATAGTTTTATGCAAGGTTTTGCGTGCGATAGGATAAAACTAAGACTGTATTTGCTGCAAATTTTATTTTCCATCATAAAGTTCAAACTAGCAACAACATACCGACGTATAGCTCTATGATACATCGATTTTCTTCTTAGTATTGGACCTACAAGTACGCTCGACCAGCGTACTTGTCACGGTACATTTAACACTCGAAAGGGTGGCCTTCCAAGGCTCCATTCAGGAACTAACGGCATGCAGTATACTTTATGATCCTTTCCTCGAGTAAATACACCAATTTTACTATGAAAACTACCGACTTTGCTCGATCAAATATAACGATTTGTTACGGTTGACTGTGTCTCGTATATTTATGTACGTTACGTAGGATACTTTTTAAAATTGTTTTCTTTCTTAATAAATGTAACCTTGATCAAGTGAACTACATGAGATTCAAATAAAATTATAAAAAGATTGTTAGCTATGACAATCACAAAGTTTTAGAGATTGTTGCAATGTAATCGAAAGAAAAAGAGATTCCGTTACTTTGAAAAACAACACTCCATGTTAAAATATGAATTACTAATAATTGACACTTGAAATATATAAAACGTTTATAAATTGTTAAAATTTGACTTTCGTAGCCCGTCGTAGCAGCAGCTCGAGCACGATTGCGACAAACTCGTGCGGCGAGCCACTCGGCTGACGCTGAAACTTCACTTTGATTGCGCGAGGTCCCCGCGCAAAGGCTCGCCCTCTGGCGTTGTCAATGTTGACATTTTGGCATTGGACCGCGACGCATTACGCGCGCTATCACCATCGTACTCGAGCTGCTATTCGTAGCAACGTTCAACATCGTATCAAACGATCAAGCATTGTCATTCGTAGTATTCAGATATTTATTAAACTGAACCATTAGCATAGCACACGACAATGTTAACATCGGTATCTCATTCTCAAAACTGTTTGAAAGCAGTATAGTTAAACAAGTCACAATATGTTGTAGGCATTATCAGTTCTACTTGAGTAAACGTTGTCAATAGGCTTTCCAACTACGGTCCAGATATAGGTAAATGACTGCCGACTGGTTCTAAAGCTCTGTAGACGATTAGATATGGTACGGTGAATGGTAGACGGGATTAGTGGACTTGAAAGGTTTGTCGTGTCAACCTTTTGTTTTGTATTTATGAAGTTGGAAATGAGTTAGAACAATAGCTAAATTGTAACGTCAGGTGAAAGTTGGATCCTGTCAGATTATTTTATTTCATACTTAACAAGCTTCCCGAGATTTCGGTCCCGTGGAATTTCAAGAATGAATTATACACATAAACCTTTATCTTGAATCACTCCGCCCATTGATAAAATCCGTATGAAAGTTCGTTTCTTAGTTTTTGAGTTTAACTCATTCAGACGGACATACAGTCGCGGCGGGGAATTTTTGTTTAACATAATAAAAGGCGTTTTTCCACTAGAAGGCACGGCAACGGCATAGCATCGGCGCCGAAAACGGCCCGGCTATCGGGAAAGCAAAAATGTATGAAAATATACGGCATATTTTTTCACTGACCGGCGGCGCCACTAAGCTTTGCTGTCGCTGCCGGTCGGCAAAACGGACGGCAAATCGTCAAGTGGAAAAACGCCCATAGTATGATGATACGATATGATGGGGTCTTTATTTTTACGTGACTGATATTCGTTCTTTGAAGAGGTGGAAGAATTTACAAAGAATGGACAAGGGACCATTTTAGTTATTCAGGTGGTGAAATTGAGAACTATATCGAAACCTCATTCATACATTTGATGATAGGTACCCCGACCAGCAGGAAATAAGCAAATATATGTTTGGCTAGTTCTCAATTTCGCCACCTTAACGGATAAAATGGCGACCATTGTTAGTGGAGTAGCCCTCCAGTTTAATTGACTTGATACAAATTTCGAATGCGTGTGCGTGCACAATTAGCAGCGAACGTAAACAGTCTACACGCTAATTACACACTAAGTTTGCTAGGTAATCAAATGTGCGATACGTACACTAGGTATTAAGATTAAGTACAAAGTTAAACAAAGACTGCACGAATAAGCACGTATATGTACGAATAATACGAATAAGCGTTGCCTGTTGTGTCGGCTTTCACTATGTGCTATAAATAGTTAGTTAATAAAATTAAGTTTGATGGACAATAGAGTCAAATACCCTCGTCCCTATTGCCGGCTTCGTTTCATAGAGCGGCCTTGTGGGACTGAAAGGCCCTTCTGCGCTAGCGACAAGCCTCATTCAAACGATGATGGAATACCGGTGTATTGGGAATTATTCCCGAATGTTCCCGACAGGAATAGGACGCGGTAATTTACGAGCCAATTTCGTTTTAACTTGTTTCGTGTTCCAATACCGTGTTTCGGTTGACCTCTAGATGACTACGGTCGGGGACGAAAGAGTTGTGTAGTCAGGTAGTTTTTACATACGGAAAGGTTGTACACACAGAAACGTATGGATAGATTTATTAAGTTAAAGATTTTTTTACTGAAATAAATGCTACATTAAAGTTCACCACACAATTGACTATATCTACACGATAAGAAGAAGAAGAATGCAACATTTAAATGAATTTATTACCTACCCATTCTTAAATAAAAAGTCAATAAACAGTGAGCGATAATACCTACCATTTCCCTGAAAGTACTGTACTGTTTACCTTCAATTTTCTTACTTTAAAAACACTTTCTAAATGACTACTTGTTACTATAATTGATTGACAAAAGACAATTACGTGACGCTCTAATTGGTTCACTTTTCATACTCTACAGCTACGATAATAACGATTGAATCTGTAATATTTAATCAAAAATATAATAAGAATATGCTCAGAAAATCTAACAATGCAAGTATGGTTAAAAGCATTCAGATGGAACTAAAAATCAAAGAAATGAATACTCGGATTTTTTGCAACTAATCGCGAATCCTCCACTAGTACCTCATAGTGTACCTCCAGCAAATGCTTTGAATACTCTCGTCGCAGCCAGGAAGTCAGCAGTGAAAGGGGCGGCTCAAAAGCCTCGGATCCACAAAGACGACAAATTTCCTCGCCATTGACACGGAAGGGTGGCCCTGCTATCGAACGGTGCCATTGGAAATTATTTCACGAAAGCGAATTCTGCAGGAGACATAAATAGGTCGCCGTGTTTTATGGGCGCGCTTTTTACATCGCTTCTTTGACCGCGGACATGGCTATTGTCGCTTTTTCTGTGCTTTGAGTTTCAACGGCGAGGGTGGATGGTGAGTTTATATGTATTTTGATATTATTTTTTTCAGAGTTATCAAAAGAGAGCTTAAAAAAACTTTCTCCATGAGGAGGTCTAGACAAAGTGACATTTTGTTAGCGATTACTAAGATCGATAGTTTTGAAATGTATGGGATTGACTCGGGTTGACCACAGGACTTTCCTATTTCCAAAAGAATATTCGTTTAGAAGTGGCGATAGGACTAAGCCAAGCTTGAAACAGAGCGGATGAAACTTTTATTTAAGTGCTCTGTGACTGCTGTGTGTCTAGTGTGTACAGTAAGTGTCACAGTATAAATCGGTATCTCAAAAACTTTTTGTCGTTTTCTTACGAAGTCATAAATATACCGCTTGTTAAAATCATTTTTGCTTAAACTATTTCAACATACTTACTTTTAAAATAAGGCGGTAATTTCGTGTACAATAAAAATGATTCTCACTATTTACTATATCTATAAGGTGTGAAATGTAGCTAAAATACGACATAAGTACATGATTCAATGGTACAAGTGTAGAACAACGACAAATTCTAGTTTAAACAGAGATGCCGTTTGTTCCAACAAAAGTTTCAGCTGTATTCTATTAGGAATTTCAAACTACCGCTAACTTTAATGGAACTTTCTATTTTTTAAACTAAACTTACAAAAGTATAAATGCGCTACTTAAAATGCAAAATTCGTTGTGGTCTTGGTTATTTTCTTGCTGTTAACTCAACTGGACTTGTTGGTAAAACAAATGCATATGAAACCGCCAAATTTAGCTGAACAAACCTATTTTCGAGAAAATAGAGTCGTAATTTCAAATTGTGTTTCTCTATACTGTTTCCTTGTCCGCAAGTTTCGTTCAGCACCCTGCCCGTGACATCTGCTCTCTTTATTTCCAAAGACCGTCCATTTTCTTTTAAAATTTTTATCCATTGTATCGAATCGAAGTTTCATATTGTCTGACAGCTTGCTGAGTTAGTACTAACTGTAATTGTGGTCGTGGTGAGAAAATGTTATGAAGTGGAAAATAATATGATGACACAGTGTTCGAAGTAAATAATGGCGACTTCTTTAAAAATGAGTAGAACTGGAAAATGTACAAAGTTTTATCTAGTGGATTTAAAAATTTTATAGGAAATAAAAGTTTATCATAGTCCGTACCAAAAGTTGCACGCTGTAGGTCCACCGAGGAAATTAACTTACCTGCAAAAAGAAATTTAATTTAGTCACAATGTAAAAGTTGCTCATTGTGCCCGAGTGAGGGATATTAAAATACAAAATTGAAGAGACGGGCGACATAAAATATTTTCCTTGACCTACAAAGCAATACGAAATTACGTCAATTCTCATTCGATTTCACGCTAAAGCAAATTTTGCATAAACTTTTCAATCTCAAAGAGAAACGCGAGGGAAATCAGGTCATTAATTATTCAAGAAAAATCTTGAAATTTTGGCCTCATTTATTTGCTGGCTCCTAAAATGTTTATTTTGTTTTCAATTTTATAATGGAGGCGCAAATTATTGGTTAAATGATTTATTGAAAAAAATATTCTTTTGTAGCTTTTAAGGGGCCGATTACCTAAAGTACCTACGCCTATTGGAAATGGAAAATACCTTCTCAATTTAATTTTCGTTTATTATACACAGATTGTTTTACATTTGTTTGTGCTTGATAATAAAACGATGTCATTTGGAGAGAGTTTTCTTTGATAGGTAAATACGTTAGGAAAAAAAAACATAACACTACCTAAATGTACGGTGACCAACCATGATTGCCATCGGGAGGCTTTTTGTTGCTTGATAGCAACAGCCAAGAAAGAATTGAAAGTTTTAGAGCATAAAATATATTTGAATGCCTTTATTGTAGAACTAGGGGTTACCTGGGACTTCGTTTCCGTGGAAATTTTGTGAAATCCTTCCTTATTCATAGTCTACACCAGGGGTTCCCAAACTGTACGCCGCGGGGCCCTGGGGCGCCGCCGTGGAAAGTATAGAGGGGCGCCGCCAGGCGATTGTCAGGCGATTGTATCGCCAGGCGATACTTACTCCGAAACCTTAAGACTCTACATCCTTAAGGGAGCCTTTGTTTACAATTAGGGCTTTTTTTGATATAAGGGTTTGGGTTTTTTGAGTTTTAATGCCAACCCAAAAACCCGTTTAAAAAAAGTTTTTATTCTGACACCAGGATTAGTCAGTTCGCCACCCTCTTAATTACACGATAAGAAGAAGATTTATTATATTTTAGTCTTTCCGTAAGACTAATGGCTATAAACTCATCAAAACGCCACAGAAGTTAAACAAATAGGTCCACAACAAAACTCCAGTCTCCATTGTTAGTAAATTTATATTTTTGTTAGAGAGTTGTGCAAAGTATTCAACGGTAACTTGATATCTTAATAACTACCCATCGTAAAAAGTCCATTAGAGTGAATTGTGCTTCCGCGATATTGTACAGTCAGCTACATTAACTACCTCCGGCAGGGCTCCGATTCTATAACTTCAGTTGTGTGTCGATGGAATGGTCGCCATTTTATCTGTTCAGGTGGCGAAATTGAGAACTGTTTAATTTCCATATACTTGCTGACAACCACCCCGACCAGCAGCGCCACCGCCAACCGAACGTGAAGTTGAAAACTACCTAGCAACAGAAAATTTAGTTGGCGGTGGCGCTACATCGCTACAAATCAAAGCAGCCGTCATTAGATGTATCAAAGGACCATGGGCAAAAATGTATGGAACTTGGTCCAAGAGACTGATGAAACTTGTAAGAAATAAAAGTACATACCTGTCGTATGATTCTGGCAAAATGTTATCAAAATCCGTTCTGGGATTTTTTTTTATTATAAAATAAGTTGCCTGCCGCATCTGTCAGTTTATATGTATTTTCGCGATGATCTCAAAAACTACTAACCGGATTTTCATACAGTTTTTACCAATGGACTAAATGATCCGTAAAGATGGTTTAGGTATATAATTAATTGCAGGTTTTTTAAGGGGGGACAGGGCGACGCCGCGTGCGTGGATTCTAGTTTATAGTTTAAAAAAAAAAACAATATCACTAGCAAATAAATCCTGGATAAGAGAGGGAGGGGGGAGGGGGGTATGGGAAGGTTTAAACAAAGCTGGAGAAGTTTTGCATTCGAGAGACACGCAAAGTTAATATGACCGTAACCAGTAAACACCACGCTAAACGTAAAATCATACTTTTTTTATAATCAGGTTAATTTGATCATAAAAAAAGATTCCCAGAACGGATTTTCATAATATTTTGTTAGAATCATTTGACAGGTATGTACTTTTATTTCCTACAAGTCTCATCAGTGGAGGCTCTGGACCACTTTTGTCCATTGTCCTTTGGATAGTTCTCGATTTCGTTACCTGAACGGATAAATAGCGACCATTTCATCGACACACAAATGAAGTTACAGAATCGGGGCCCAGGTTTGTTGTAGCACATTTTAAAAGTTTTCGCCTTCTTCTCGCGCAGTTTAAATTGCAGTCGGGGCGCTCGGCGGCCATTAATCCATCACTATGTCCGACTGTACTGTTCGTTCCACCGGACTCTAGCTTTGCGATAGTCTTTTATACACCTGCAAACTTTCTAGCCGTTTGCCAAGAAATGTATGGGTATATTAGGATATTATCTCATACCAGCTTTCCGCCCGAGGCTCCTTGGGAAAGGACATGTAACCTATGTCCTTTCCCAAGGTCTAATCTATCTCTGTACGAAATGTCATTTAAATAGGTTCAGTAGTTTAGGCGTGAAGGCGTAACAGACGGACAGAGTTACTTTTTTGTATTCATAACAAGCATTCCGCCCGGGACTTCCTTTCCGTGGGAATTCGGGAAAATTATGTAGCCTAAGTTACTCAGGGATTATGTAGCATTCTAATGGTGAAATATTTTTTCAAATCGGTCCAGTAGTTTCGGAGCCTATTCGATGTAAACAAACAAACAATCAAATCTTTCCACTTTATAATATTAGTGTTAGATATTAGTAGGGATGTATAAACCTCAAATTAGTGTGATCTCAAACATCTCAATTTTCTGTAAAGCTGACATAACTAATTAAAATGACGAATCTGTAACAGCTAAGACGTGGAGATTGAGTGAATTTGTTAGAGTTTTGCGTGGGTAGGCAAGAGCTCTTAATGAAGTAGGATAACTACATTAACTATAACTACATTCAGGAGTTTGGAAAACTGAGACTTAGCTTGTGAGTCGTCATTAATCATTGATGTTTATTTGGAACTATAGAGGATGCCCGGGACTTTGTTTCCGTATGAATTTTGAAAAAAATTTCCTTATGCCTTGCTTACGTCTTAAAATGAATCTTTGTGCCAAAAAGCTTTCTATGTTCAAGGCTTTGGGCTGGACGTTGATGAGACAGTGAGGCTGGACCTTCAATTTTATACAGGGCTTTAGGTTAAATTTTTGATCACCCATAAAAATGCGCTATATGCTGATGAAGTTTGTATGGGAACTCAATTTTTTTTTTTCGTATTTTGACCTATGTTCTTGGGGAAGTTGTTCAGTTTCATGGACTGATTAACCACCCGAGAGGTTGAAAGAGAGATACCTAAAGCCTTGTATAATACTAGCTTTTTCCCGCGTCTCCGCTCGCGCAAAGAACTCTGTTAGGCACCTATTTCATTCTTAACCTCTTAGGGGATGATTTTAGGAATATCGCGAAATACGTGTTCTTTTTTTTGCTTTAAGGTATATCTTGACGAATTTTCGAGTCAAAACGTAAAAAAAAAATTTTTCCATACAAACTTTGAACCCCTTATTTCACCCCCTTAGCGGTTGAATTTCGAAAAATCCTTTCTTAGTGCTTGCCTACGTCATAAAAGACACCTTTTTGCCTTTCAGCTTTCTAGGTCTAAGGGTTTGGGCTGGACGTTGATGAGTCAGTGAATCAGGCCCTTCAATTTTGAAGTGAAAACTTCTTTAGTGGCGTTGAGCACTTTTAGTATGGGGAAATTTTTTTAAACTCGCGATGAACTCGCGTCAGATCGTCAGATGTCACGTGACTGTGATCGAAAATGCGTAGGATACGGTTGCCACCTTTTTTGAAGTGAAAACTTCTTTAGCAGCGTTGTGTACTTTGAAGTATGGGTGGAAACCTCAGATTAATGAAATCCATTCTGTCCAATGGATTTCATTAATCTGAGTTGGAAACCCGGACGGATGGCAGCCCTATCGTATAATTATCTCTGTGACAGATGTCAACGATTATTCGCACATAGTGCGCGAATACCGATAGATAGACTATTTTACTGAATCGAAAGTAAACAGTTTGGCCGAGTGGAAAAGTTGCCAGATTGTAAGCAACAGGTCGAGGGTTCGAATTCTGAGAAAATAACGGACTCTTTTTGTATATTTTGTTTCATTTCCATATTAATACACAACGTTGATGTTCAAGTTTTCACTTCTGCCGGCACTCCCGAAGTGCAACCCGCTGTTATGTAGGTACCTATTAAATATTATGTAAGTACAGTAGCTCACTAGTGTTTACTAGAGAACAACACGATTGAAGTGCTCATAGCCCAGTAGCACTTGCTGATCTGAATCGAACATTGAGATTAAGCAACGTACATGAGCCAGCAAGAAACTTGATGGGTAAAAAAGTGGCAATTTATCTAGTCTAGAGCGTTTCCGTGCTTGGGAGTGTGTTTACGTTAAAAAAGTAAAAAAAATAAAAAATAAAAATAAACGCCACACACTCAAAGGCCCACACTAAGGGTTTCCCTTGTGTCGTGGGTCCCTTGGAACACACATAAAGACAAACACCAACACCCATGACCCGAGAACAAACATCTGCTTTTTACACAAATGTTTGCCCCGACTGGGGATCGAACCCAGAACCCGCCGATCAAGAGGCAGCGCCACTACCACTTGACCAAACCGGCCGTCAAAGTTTGTTTTTGTTTTCATCTTTGCCTCCTTTTTTCAGAAAGCTAAACAAAATTCTTAAAGTACTGAAAATGAAAAAAAAAACTCTCAAATGCTCATTCGTCTGTTTTATTCCTTTTTCGCTTCTCAAAAACAACCTCTGCTGTATACCAATTATACTAAACACTGTAGTTTAAAAATGTACCTATTTATTTCAGCTAAGTATTATAGTAAACTAGCTTTCCGCCCGCGGCTCCGCCCGCGTGGACTACAGGTTATATCGTGCCCAGCTGTGGAATAAAATGTAGCCTTTGTCGATTCCTAAAGTCTAATCTATATCTGTACCAAATTTCATCAAAATCGGTTCTGTAGTTTAGCCGTGAAAGCGTGACAGACAAACAGAGTTACTTTCGCATTTATAATATCAGTAGGGATAGTGGGATTCTAAGAGACCTTTCATCACAAAGCAAAAGTATCAGAGGCTCCAATTGGTTATAACCAACTACAGTATACTGTCAATTTCTACTTAAGCTTTACGCGATACCAACTTATTAAAAGCTATACCAACTTACTAGTTACTGGCTATAAAAACAAAATCTCAAATTAAACATCGCTCCAAAATATTTACACTTTTGCCGTAATGTTTACTTTTCTGCTTTGTTCTGAAGAGGTAAAAGCATCCAAAATAGAGATATTGTATAAAATTGTGGCAAATCAGGGGCCATCCATATATTATGTCATCGATTATTGCATATTTCCCTACAATTATCCTATTTATTTATTTAACTTATTTATATATCAGTACTTTTCGTACCTTACAAGATAACGTAAATTTTAAGTTAGACCCCCTCCATGAACGTCATTTGCCAATCATCCGCAGATCCCTAAGCGAATCTATTTCGACGCGATATGTAGACTACCCCTAAAAGTGTAGTGTTGATACTGGGATGGTGAGGAAAATGGAAAAGTGGAAGGTAGTACAAAATCAATTTGCAATGGAAACAAAAGTTGCGCGGTCGGCGTGGTTAATGGTGCGGAAACAGCGTTTTATTAGCGTTCCGATGTGGATGTTCTCAACGCGCGTTCCGTGTTTTGTTCTGTTAGCATGGATGGCAAACCAATGGCACGTCTGCCACCAAATGCACGCGACAAAATATTTTGGGCACACCACCGATTGAGAAAGCACATATAATAGAATACTTACTACACTAGTAGACAAATTAACAAAATTCCCTATGCAGTTCAACTAACGAACTTGAGTGAGTAGGTAGTTGCGGAATGAGTAGATTGAGTAGGCGCGTAATGGCCGGGTAGCGCGCTTCAGTTTTAATATCTTCACAATAAGTCAACATTATTTGATGGCACGTCTTTGGTCTCATTAAACATTTCTTTAAAAAATGACACGTTCATCCATAAAGGTTTGCCATCCCTGTGTTAGAACATCCCGCACTTTGTTCTAGTACGCCTGAGCTGAGTTTTATTCCTGTATTGTACGATAAGAGATTTCATTATAGAACTTGATAACCGAAAGTCAGTTAATGTTAGTATAATAATAAAAAAAGTAAGTAAACACATATATAATAGCGTCTTCTCCACACCTAAAGATATTTACTTAGTAGTGTTTTTTAAATGCTGTAGCTTTAACTTTGTAGGTATCTATTGGGCCTTTTTATAATTCGAAAACGGCACGGTAAAATTGTATTACCATTGCCTCCTATGTAATAGTAAATAGAAGCTGAGAACATAGGGGGCAACAGTAATTCAAATTTCGACCTGCCGTGCCGTGCCGTTCGAATTATAAAAAGGCCCATTCTATTATGTTGGTGTGCAATAAATTATATTGAATCGTATTATTATTATACCGTAATGGAAATACAGTTTATGCAAAATTACGCTAATCCCTACTAATCTCTACTTCCCGTACTATCCCTACTTGCATACTGATATTATAAATGCGAAAGTAACTGTCTGTCTGTCAGTTACGCTTTCACGCCTAAACTATTGAATCGATTTTGATGAAATTTGGAACAGAGATAGATTAGACTTTAGGAAAGGACATAGGCTACATTTTATCCCACATAAAGAAAGAAAGAAAATACATTTATCACACATCTGGGCACGATATAACCTGTAGTCCACGCGGGCGGAGCTGCGGGCGGAAATTTAGTTAAAGTATGAAATGAGCTTATGCTTATGATTGATCATCTGAATTATGCTTTTGTCGTGAAATAGGTATTCAATGGCATTTTTTGCGTAGATGAATAATTAATGTATTGTTTTGACAGAAAGTCGTTTTTATTTTCAAAGTTTTATTTTACTTAGGTTTAAGTTGGAAGCCTCGTAAAATGCGTACAAAACGACATATAAGGCATGCAAAATATTTCGTCCAAAAATCGAATGGAGCTGCAAAATTCGCGCCTTTAGCACGTGTATTTTTTTATGTCCGCATAAAATTTCACTTCAAGTTACGTTACGTTTTCGTATGCGGGTGGAGTGAGATTACTGTCTCGTCTTTCTGGCGTAACAGGTACAGACAATGTGATTTTAGTATTATTTTATTGGAACGAACAGTGTCGACACGATGAACTGTAAATTCTAACTTTGTTACTGTGGCCTCACCAGTGTTTCCTACTTGCAAAATGGCTTTTGAACTGTTGTCGGTTTGGATTTGGAACAGAATACAGTCGAAGTTCAAAGATAATTATGTAACAATTGTCATGCTAATTGAATTTCAATTGTATTCATTTCGCAATGTGGGAATGACACAAGTTTTAACTAATTTCAGACACTTGAATCTCCTAAACTATGAACTAGTATAGATATCTCACTAGTATGTAGCTACTTATAACAAAGGACATAATACGGATGAAAAAAGAAGGAAAATGGACATTAGGGTAAAACATACGCAAGATAACAAAGATAGTAGGGATATACAGGTAAAGATACCCATGTTTAAGTAAAAGGTGCATTCGCCTTTTGACCTTCAGTGTTTAGAACGATGAGAAATTATAATATAAGATTTATTTATTATGTAAAGGTAGACAAGCACGTTTAAATAAATAAAGATAGATGCTAGGTAGGTGTATTGAAGAAACAAAGAATCCTGAAACTTAGTATTCAATGATTGTGAAATGTTATCTTTATAACTTTTATCTTTATTTCCAAACTAGCTTTTCGGCCGCGGTTACACCCCCGTGGTCTACAGGTTATATCGTGCTCAGCTGTGGGATAAAATGTGGCCTATGTCCTTTCCCAAGGTCTAATCTATCTTTGTACCAAATTTCATCAAAATCGGTTCAGTAGTTTAGGCGTGAAAGACGGAATTAGTAAGTAACGATAAGGATATACAGGTTGAAAAAGAACCTCCTAGCTTTATTGAAAATCCTGAACCAGTATCACTTACTAACTTTTTTTTAAATATTTTTTTATATTTTGGGGGGGGGGGGGACACCAGTCGGGTAGACACTACTCGGGTGCACCGCCCGAGCGCTACCCGCACCGCCCGAGCGCTACCCGCACCGCTCGCGTGCCTGGTGTAGAAGTAATGTCTACGTTTAGGCAAAAAATGAACTATTCCC
Source organism: Aproaerema taeniolella (assembly GCA_949987775.1). Lineage (NCBI taxonomy): Eukaryota > Metazoa > Arthropoda > Insecta > Lepidoptera > Gelechiidae > Aproaerema > Aproaerema taeniolella. Next base: position 6,204,843 of record OX465262.1, read on the forward strand.
ATTGAAAAAATATCTAAAAAAAATTTTTTTTCATAAATGTGTTCTTTGAGTGATACTGGTTCAGGATTTTGAATATAGCTAGGAGGTTCTTTTTCACCCATTATAGAGTAAGGATGGAGTACGCTCTACATAATACAAATTGTTTTTTTATAGTATTTGTCTTAAGCGCTATTTACAAGAAGTGATCTGGGAAATACGCTTAACAATAGCGCAATTGACCCTGTATAGGTTAAGGTTGTGATACCTACCCTCATATGGTCTGACAAGGAGAGGTTGCTCTCTGAGATAAGGATGGGTCTCACCTGCTTCACCTGTCTCGCTCCTCTAAGCCTCCGGGGTAAATGTGTGGGTTGAACTTTGAATGTCGTGTCAGAAAAGTGGAATCCTCATTTCTGGCATCACAAAACAAGCATCAAGCTTATTATGAAGTCCAATTAATTAATTTCAAATAAAATAAAAATATGGTTTTCATTTAAGATAGCAGATAGCTGAGGATTGTGGGGATCGAGAATAATAGAAAGGAGGCTTCAGACAAGGGCAGCATCACAAGTAAATAAGCTTTAAGTTTAATGAACGTTTCTGCAACTGAGTGTATGTCTTTGGCAATTTTACTTTCAATTAACTCCGAACTCTAGAAATCAAATACTCGCCAACAAATAACTCAATAACAGCTGAGTAATTCGGCTCAATTTCTGTTTAAAATCACCCTCAAACTAACTTCAATCTCAGTCTTAGAAGTTAATATTGCTATCTGTTTCTCAGTCGTGCCAGTTTGTAGTGGATTAAGTAACACTCGATGCTCCGTCTTTTATCTTTGTTGACGTGTTTCAGCCGTTTTCTTCTCAAATTAATTGTAATTGGACTCATGAGCTTGTTAGACGTTCTAAATGTAACTTTAAGTCGTAAGTTTCTCTTTTATTTGTACAGATACCATCGTTTCAGGTTACTGCAAAACAGCTCTTACCGTAGCAGTACAGCAGGCCGAGTACGATAGTGACAACACCGCGGTCCCATGTCAAAATGTCAATATTGACAACGCTATAGGGCGGGCAAGCCTTTGCGCGGGACCCTCGCGCAATCAAAGTGAAGTTTCAGCGTGTGCCGAGCGCGAGTTTGTCGTTATCGTGCTAGAGCTGCAGAGTGTAAACATGTGATAACATGAGTGAGTCTATTTCACTAATCAATGGCATCTCAGTGGCGGTTGAATGACAATGATGACCATTTTATCCATTCAGGTGGTGAAATTTAGAACTATCTGCAGCTCGAACACGATGGCGAAAAACTGCAGTTTTTTGCCACTCGGCTGACGCAGAAACTTCACTTTGATTGCGCGAGGGCCCAGTGCAAAGGCTTGCTCGCCCTCTGGCGTTGTCAATGTTGACATTTTGACATAGAACCGCGGTGTTGTAAAGCTTTTGATTTGTATAAAAAACTGTCAAAAAGATTAAAAAGCTAAATGTGTCCTAAATTCCGAGTGAAAATCGCGAACAATTGCTGGGGCAGCAATCAGTGTCAGCGCTGCACAGTGGTTCTAATTCCGCCGATAATTGCGACCATGCGGCGGCGTCTCTTCATTAGAACCTGATCCGTCAGCGAGCAATAAATCCCGACGATTCCACTATGTGAGCAACCTTTGCGGGATTTCGATTTTAATGACTGCAAAAGAGGTCGATAGTATTTCATTGTACAAGTAGTGAAGGCTCGTCACGTTTGATGTGCGAGACTACCAATAGATATCATATTATTGAATCTAAAATCGTTCTGTTTTTAAGTCTAAAAACTGTAGAACTAGATATTTACGTGAAGCAACTTGCACATTCAGGAGACTGATGTGTAACATGATCCAGCCCGGGCAAGTTTCCCGTGTTAATACTGAATACACGGAGATGAGATTCCATTCCCGTGTTTTGATTTGATTCTTATTATAACAAAGCAGTACTTCTGAAGCTTGAGTGAGTTGGTGTTTTTAACCGACTTCAAAAAACGAGGAGGTTCTATCGAGGATATGTTCACCGATTTCTCCGCCATTTAAAGACCTTTTTTCAAAATTCTTTTCTTGTTCGAAAGTCAAATAAGTTTGATAAAGCTATACATACATCTGCCTTCACACCGATTTCAAACAGATCTGTAGGTACGTAGCACATTAAATGCTACGTCTTTATTTTTTGCTTTTTGAAGTCGGTTTAATTTTTTTATAAAATGTTTATTAATTATTTTGTTTTATTTTGCGTGAAGTATGTTAACACATTGATATGTGTTAACATACTTTACGCAAAATAAAATAATTAATTATTACACCTGTAATTATATACTTTTGACATATAACATTTTAATAATTACGAGATAAAAGAATATGAATATAACTCACAATACTCTCAATCTGAAAGTTTTATTAAAATCGTTAAACCCGTTATCGAAAAACCGATTACTTATCAATAAACAAGATAAGCTCGTTTCTTAGTGTAAGATATTACCTATAATATAGAAAACCATCTTGCAAAGTATATAAGCTCATCAAGCCTTTGCGCCAAAGGGTATCTGTAATTAAATCAGAACATGCTAATTCGGTATTCAAGAAATTTCTTCCACTACGAACAAATTTAATTGTAAAATTAATTGGGGCAAATATTCTGTCATCAATCTGGTAGGAGCTGAAATGCACTAAGAAGTTTTAAGCTTGGCGTCAAGAAATGTAGGCCAAGTCACTTAAAAAGGGATCTCGTTTAATTACAAGATTTGTAAAACAAAATAAATAAGGGAGTTTGATAGCGAAACCTTCGTGTACAGATTTATTGAAAATCCTGAACCAGTATCACTTACTGAACACTTTTTTTTTTGGGGGGGGGGATATTTTTTTTCCTTTAAAAAAAATTTTTTTTTAAGCTATTGCATAGATTCTATCGCGGGCCTTGAGCGCGGGTACCGAATCCAGAAATTCCGTAACGAAAAAACCTAACGCTCCCCACTCCGACGGGCACGGAGGTGTGGCTTGAAAGCCGTGCATCGTCTAACGTCGTTTCAGTTCGGCAGTCTTCGACACGGTGTTTGTGTGCGTGCAACAATAATAATAATAATATAATAATAATAGTTTACCCCCTTTAAAGGGAGAAGAAAAGAAAAAAAAGGAAAATAATAATAATTTAATCATAATAATAATAAAATCAAGTTGCTCCGATCCGGACGAAAATCGGTATCTGGGGGGTTTGGGGGTCGATGATTCCGAATATCGGGTCACTTTTTCGATTCCACCATTTTCCAAGATGGCCGCCATACAAGGAGTGGTGAGGCGAGGCCGCAGGCCGAGCCGAACCACGACGCCACGCTGCGAGGCGAGCTCCGTAAAAAGCGAGGCCGAAGGCCGAGCTCCGCGTAGGGCGTAGCCCGGAGCGTCCCCCCCCCCCCAAATCCAAGATGGCCGCCATACAAGTTTAGATTCTAAAGGTGAGGCGAGGTCGAAGACCGAGCCGAACGCGCGAGGCGAGGCCGAAGGCCGAGTCGAGCCGCGTATAGGGTGAGGCCGAAGGCCGAACTCCGCGTAGGGCGAAGCCCGCAGCGTTCCCCCCCTAATTAAAGATGGCCGCCATATACAAATTTAGATTTTTAAGGTGAGGCAAGGTCGCAGACCGAGCCGAACGCGCGAGCCGAGGCCGTAGGCCGAGGCGAGCCGCGTATAGGGCGAGGCCGAAGGCCGAGCTCCGCGTAGGGCGAAGCCCGAAGCGTCACCAAGCATATTACCCGCCGACCGCCATCCGAACATGGATACCGACATGGGTGTCGTTTAATAGGTTTTCGGGGGTTCTGATTCCGAAAATGACATCCATTTTGAAATCCAAGATGGCGGACATGTATTTTTTGTAAAAAACCGTCATGGGTGTCGTTTAATAGGTTTTCGAGGGTGCTGATTGCGAAAATAAAATCCATTTTAAAATCCAAGATGGCGGCCGTAAAAAACAAAAAAATGGTAAACTTTTTTGAAATTTTTACATAGCATTTTGAATCAACTTATGCAATTATAATTAAAAGTAGAGGGCTACTTTTAATTATAATTGCATAAGTTGATAAAAAATGCTATGTAAAAATTTTTTACGCTTTACCGCGGCAGTCCCCGAGTGCCACACGTCTATTTTTTTTTTTCATAATTGTGTTCTTTGAGTGATACTGGTTCAGGATTTTGAGTATAGCTAGGAGGTTCTTTTTCACCCAGTATATGTCCGTAGAAACTGATAAGAAACCTGAGACACTTAAGATTACCTATTATAAGGAATTTAAGTTCATTTCCTTTTTTTTTCATCATAAATTGTATTAACCATACAGCGAACGTATAGGTAAGTACCTCGCTGTGTAATATCACTATTTGGATTTTTCTATATTTTAGTAAACCTTAAAATATATCAGTAGATATGTCTAACTGCCATACTCAGAGATGTCAATTAAAGTTAAGAAGTAATTAAATGTCATGCTATCCTTGTTTATATCAACAAGAGTGAAAGAGACAACATCAGAGTTTAATAGTACTTAACTTTAATTGACGTCTCTGAGTACGGCAGTAAGTGTTGTTTCTATGTTTTGTGGCAAAGCAGATATTGCTTAGAACGCTTAAATGGCTAAGCCAATTTTGATCAAAAATAACTAAGAACCATCTCTATTACATCAGCTGCTTTCATACAAATCGCATCGAAATCGGTCCAATTGTTTAGGAGATACGACGCTACATACAGACACACAAACATACAGATACACACGTCAAACTTATAACACCCCTCTTTTTTGTCGGGGGTTAAAAATCTACTCTAAATGCTTTGTTTATTTTGCTAGGTGATTCCAGCGACTTAAAAATAACGTTCCAATCAACTCTAATTTACATTCTTAAAACACTGTTTAATTTTCTATTAAATTTCGTGTCGCAGAATTAGAGACATTACATAAGAGTGTATGTAAATCCGGGATTCGCAAAATAAAGAGTTAGAAAAGAATACGTTTAGCAATTTCGCCTTTAGCGGTTGTTGCTAAACGTTGAATTTATCAACTACTAGCTTTCCGCCCGCGGCTCCGCCTGCGTGCACTACAGGTTATATCGTGCCCAACTGTGGAATAAAATGTAGCCTATATCCTTTCCCAGGCTCTAATCTATCTCTGTACCAAATTTCATCCAAATCGGTTCAGTATTTTAGGCGTGAAAGACGGACAGACAGACAGAGTTACTTTCGCATTTATAATATTAATAAGGATTATCTAAGCAATTTGTATCATCACCTTGGTCCTACATCATAATTTCAAACTCCTAATTTGGGGCCATCCATTAATTACGTCACACAAATTTCATGGTTATTTGACCCCCTCCCCCTCCTTGTCTCCTTGTCTCCTTGTCAACTCCCCCCTCCCTAGCGTGACGTCACATATTTTAATTTTTTTGTAATTTTCTAATAAAAGCAGTACTTAATAGAGTTATTTTTTTTTTGGGAACTCAAAACTCATTGTATCAACCAAAGTAAAAGGGTAAAAAGAGTGCTTGGGACTGAGGAGGTTAAGTTTGTCGATAATAGTTTACACGTTTTGATAGTCATAACACATTTTGAAATGTGACGTCACGAAACTTATGACCCCTCCCACCCCCTTGTCACACAATGTCACACTTTGTCGACCCCCTCCCCACCCCTTAACGTGTGACGTAATTTATGGATGGTCCCTTTCCACTAACCGACAAAAAAAACTAAATCGTCTTGGTTCAGTTTCAGTTTTATGGAGAATCATCCTTTAAAAAAAATCACCCATATAATATGTTACTCTATGCTTTTAGGGACGGGATAATACAATTTAAAGGTTGAGGAACATTGGCATAAACAAATAATTTATCAAAGGTCTACCCTGTAACAAGGTCCTCTAAATTAGGTCGACCCTTTTAACTTAACGGGAGGCACCGACGCGTCATATCATCTGAATCTGATATTTGAACCGTAATCAATGTCAATGCGCTTATTACATAAACTTGCATTTAATTTAAAATCGTAATTTTTATATTTACCGCGTTATTCACTGTAGTCTACGTTATGCACCTATACAAGTCTTATTATTGAATGGGTCGAAAAAATCTCTGCCATCATTGGTTCATCAAGTGTCAAAATATTACTAGCGAGAAGACACGAGTCTTTAATTCTTGTATTTAAATCTTAAAGTAAAGCAATAAGGTCTATATTTGATCGGTATTCACGTTCGGGTTTCGCTTTTCTATTGCTGATGTGATTTATAAAAGTGTTAGACTTAGACTTGAACCTAATTCTATTTTCGGTTTGGTTTTACAGTCGTTAAACCAAGTTAGAGGTTATTTGGCGATTTGAAAACTCTGACACCAGGGTTAGCCAAGTTTTCCATATACTCGACTACGATACCTATAGGATAAACTAAAAAAAGTGAACATTTTCAGTACATAGTTCGGCCACTTTTATTACCAACGGTCAACTGAATACTGGATTACATCTTATTTAGTAAGTTTCTAAGGTATGACTAAATGTTCGTAGGATTAGGAATTCACAGAATTAGAAATGTAAACTCAGATCATAGAGTATGTTTTCTCACTCATGAAATCATAATGTCATTAAATTCCTCATTCGTTTTAATGAAGGATGGCAGTGCTGATGATAGATTGCGCTTGGCACATGCATCACATTTGCTCTTGCCTAATTACGTCGTGACAATGTATTTACAATGTGTGATAATGTCGTTACAAAAAATATAAAATTCGATGGCTTTATATTTCACTTTTACTATCTAAATTAGTAAAACGGCGAACTTAGTATTTACATATCAAATGGTTTTGAAGCTTTCTAAAGTAAATTAGGTTTATCGCTAGCTGAGAGTAGCCATTTTGTTTAAAATCGTTTTATATGTTATGGCAATCAGTTGAACTATGGAGTTAAGGAGGATTTAGTTTCTTGGTTTTTACTCTTCGGAGAAAATTATTCAGTTAGATTGATTCAATCATCATTTTAGTAAAATCATCAATTTAGAAAAAAGGTTGATGTGAGAGCTCGTAGTCCACCTGACAACAAGTTCCAACATTATGAGGAAACTAATAGGTAGGTACCCCATTTTGTTTACACTCTCCATATATTGAAGTTCGGCCCGAACTGTGCGGTCAATGATTCAATACTCAGCCAAACTGTGCCTTCGAAACTTTGTCTATAAAGCCGCGAGGATGTGTTGTGATATTTCTTCGATAACAAGCAAAGTTTCCCCCTTCGTTCATGTAGTATGGCAGCAGTTCGTAAACACAAACTTGGATATAATACCTATAAAATCAGCCGAAACAGAGTCTTTGATATCATCATTCACTAACAACAAGAAACTTACTGTGGCCTTGTATTACCATTTCTGCTAATGTTGTTACGCGACACTTGGTAACTTGAGAGCATTCGATGTGCAACATTAATTGGATAGCACCGGCTTTTCATTTAATCAAACTTTTGAACATTTTGCCTCTATTAGCTAAATGGTTTTAAACAATACGAAGATGCCGAAGACGAAAAGGTCGAAGTGGTCGTAGGTCGATAGATCAACAAAAATCGTTTGTATGTAAAAGCAGTGTTTTGATAAGAGGTGGTATAGTGTGTATCCTAACCTGAGTGACCCAAAACTGTAATACCTATGGGCTAAAAAAATGCCTTACCGAATTCAGGAACAAAAACTTGTGTATAATTTTTAAATAGGGAGCTGGCTATGGTAGATATTTGTTTTCCCAGCGAGTGCACCTACTTACTCTATAGTTGGGAGTTCGCCAAAAATGTTACCCCGGTTTCATGAATGAAAAAGACACAATTGGAAAGAATCCGAGGATTGAATAATGCCAACTTACGAGAGAATCATAAAACAATTTGCGAAATGCAATTTATTAAAAGGTTTTGGCAAAACTTGCGAAAAGTGTGGCTGAATGAATACAGCATTAACACTTGAAACATATATTTTTGTACAAAAACCCCACAAAAATGAAGATGAAATTATTTGGGTCGTACTACGTCCTAATTAATCTGGTTTTGCCTATTTCTACAGGACACGGGCGTGACATGCGTGCGAGTATGTTCGAAGCGATATCGGCTTTATTCAATCATTCTGATCTGCAACTTATGAATAATTATTGTTGTCTATCAGTAACAATTTCAATCACTTTGGTAATAACTGACTGACTTTATGGAATGTTTAATTATAAATCTTGCGAGCTCATTTTACGCTGTGATGTAGTGTAGGTATAATACAAAAATGAATTACCTACAAATAGATACACGAGTAATACGATTATGTATACAGTATTTATAGGTATAGAATAATAATAATATGATTTAATTAAAGTTGAAATTAAGCCCGAAGCCGAGGACACGGCTCGTGAAATTGCTGTAGATTAATTTTGATTCATTTTGTAGCTTCCACCTGTTCTCAATTTAATTATGTCGAGTTCGATGATAAGTAGGCATCTCGTTTTACATCATATAGATCAAAGGTTCCAAAACTTTTCAGGCTTGCTGCGCACTTAAAGTTTGATCTTTGTGAGGGTTTGTTGTGCACCTTAAGGCATCGCCAAAATGTTATGTTTGTGAGTTAAAAAGAAAGCTTTTTTCTTAACAAAAATTGAGAAAAACTTAGCATGTCCTGGTAAAGTTAATTGAAGAAAATAAATAGTTAACTGTAAAAATTTGAAAGTGATTGCAAAAAAATCCTTACTATCCTTACTTCCTTACTTAATATTATAAATGCGAAAGTAAATCTAGCATCTGTCTGTCTGTCTGTCCGTCTTTCACGCCTAAACTACTGAACCGATTTTGATGAAATTTGGTATAGAGATAGATTAGAGACTGGGAAAGGACATAGGCCTTTCCCAGTCTCTAATCTATCTCTATACCAATCTATACCAAATTTTATCCCACAGTTGGGCACGATATAACCCTTAGTCCACGCAGGCGGAGCCGCGGGCGGAAAGCTAGTATAAAATAAATAGGTAGTTCAAAAGAGTGAGTGCAGCGAAAACTAGTGCTTTGATGTAGTTAGAACGTTGACGAGCCGTCGCGACGTTACGCCGGATTCTACATAGGGTAAACTACCAGTCATTGGACAGGATGAGTTACTGGACAAAATCAGTTTTTAAGCTATTTATAAGATTACCACTTAACTACAATATGGTATTCTACAAAATTCTATAAAATTAGTTTAAGATAAGATTAATTAATTTAAGATTAATTCATAATGCTTTACAATTGAGTTTACTACATTTTTGGTTCATTATACAGGAAGAGACGACATTTGCTACCCCAAGGAATAAAATAAAAATAAATAAATAAAAACTTTATTTATTACCAGCACATAGTAATAAAAGCACATAGTTTGGAAACCACTGATATAGATAATTAAAATCTTTAAATATCCTATACTATTAAACGAGCTAATCAATTAATCATGTATGTAATGTATTTAATTGTATAGACGCTATGCTACATATTCGGTTTCTCTAAAACAGATCCGACTATTTTAATGAAGTTTACTAAAAGCATTTTGAGTCAAAAAGTAGATTTATCATACTTTTATTTTTAAAACAACTTCAGGATTATATTACCAATTACGAAAAAAGAAAAAAAAATACAGTTCCAAAAAATATCAATAGATGGCACCACTGAGCTTCAGCTGAGTCGCCCAGATACCTATACACACAGATAATAGTACATTATTATATAAGTGCGGTATGTTCAAAATTACAGCCGAGGCGATATTGCTAGGCGAGGGCTACAAGAAAGCAGAGACTGTAAGTATCAAAGCACACGACGACGTTTTATAACATATTTGCGAGGAAATAAATAAAAACAATACAAAGAAAAGCAGAAGCGCGCGGAATAATTTTTAATTGTTCACAAATTTTAGCGATGCGCGCGCATCATGGTTTTTTTTAGGCGTCGACACAAAAAACAGCCAGTATTACTAATAAAGTTAATTAATATTTTTGTGTTTTTGTTATAGATAAATGGTTGTAATTTATTGTCAAAATTAATTTAATTAAAGAATTCAATGTTTATTTATTATATTTTATCTTCCAAAGCTAATTTTTATTCATAAAATGTTGACCACTTTTCTAAGACTTTAAAAAGAACCGTTAGTTTTTAGACGGAGCGTCCGTTTTACATTACATTACCGGACGAGTACGTAATGAGATACAATACGATATTTAAATGGATGAAATTAGAGACCCTTTACGAGCAAATGTGTTATAAACACATTAATGGTTACTTATATTTCGTTACAAAAAAAAACTTGTATAAGAGGAAAAAAACATTGAAATAGACTATGCTATTTCTAACTTGGAATAAATAATTCACGTTCTAACTATCGCAACTAGTTTGACTGTCACTCTGTAGATCTGTATATCAATGATTCAAAGTTCAGGGTTCTTTGAAAGTACAGTCAGCTGTTCATCACGATGGAGGCTGACCGCAGAACCGCTGTTTCCAGGAATTTCAGTTTTCCGGAACTTGCTTTGTTTCGAATTCGAAATCATTCGAAATGGCTCCCGATGCCATCGAAGCGATTCTGTATTAATTAAGTTTCAAATTGGTATTGGTTTATTTTCCGCTCATGATTTTGTTTTAATTTCAAGTTTGGGAGTTACAATTAATGTATCTACAAATCACAAAAGTCAAAATAATTTGTTTGCGAAAACGGGTACAGTACAGATTTTATCAGGAATATACAAATATGAACTCCGAATTCTGCTCGCAAAACACAAAAAAACACATTTGTGATTTGTAGTATTTTTGTAATGAACAAGATAACTAAGACGCACCTTTGACTACCGACGACGTACCTAACTTTTGATTTTCAGACACATTTATAAACTTCTATTTGCAAACATTCGACGTTTTACCACAAAAAATTTAAACACCACTCAAAGAATGTCTAACCCCGATGTAAGCGTCGTAATTTTTAATACAAAAATGTAAAGAAATCAATTTAGACCCCGTTCAACTTTTTTATACATGGCTGTCGGAATAAATTGTCACTACACTGACGCCTATTTAAGTAAAAGTTACGCTTAAGTTACTAATAGTTCAAAACAAAAACTTACAAAAGATCTAAGTTTCAATGCACTGTTTAAAATCCCCGATGCCTTTTAATGCTATTAAAGTTCCTTTTACGTATCGGTAAAAGTTTCTTGGCTGTCAATATTGCTTAAGTTGATACATATTATGTACTTGGCGTGCAGAACAGGAGAGTGCTTTTGTGGATGTACTTTGTTGCAAAGTTTCACGAAATATTTTGGGTATATCGCTGCTATAGGGAAACTAAATAGCTCTACTTGCGTAAGGCGCTATTTATAGAGTCCTGAAGGAGATGTATAAAGTCTTGAAGGAGATCGACGAGAGCGGGGACTGTCCGCTAATCAGTCATCTAATTAAGATAACTAAATCCTTACTAGAACTTAAGTACTAACAATAGTTTTAAGTATTGTGTCCGAAATTAAAAAAATATATTATTATTATTATTTATACCTACACAAGCTCAAAGCAACGTGAAACGAATCTTAATAGCTAACGTAGCAAAGGTTTTTTCGTCCGACGCTGCGTCTTCAGGGTACCGATGTTTCTTAGTGCTTCTATTTATTTTATTTTATTATAAGATGGGTTAACTCTTGACCATAAAGGTCAAAGATGAGGTCGACGATGGAGCGAGTTAACCCAGAAAATGCCTATAAAGGCACTGGTACTCTCACGCACCGACGGAACACAGCAGGCTTGGCGTCGGACTTCGGTAGGAGGGTGGTCACGAACCAGTAAAAGAACCTTTGCTCCTTAGCAATTAAGGTTCATTTTACGTTGCTTTGCTCGCCGCGTCGCTTTTGAATGAACAGCGCCTAAGGTAGTAGAGGAACGGAGTAGTCTATCACTCAGTTGCAGAGACGTCCATTAAAGTGAATGCTACTTTAAATATAATACTATTACTTTCCACGTTATTGTTGACGTTAAACAAGGACGGATTTTTTAAATAAAGGGTTCGCTCTTGACCACAATCTAGCCCAAGGGCAAAGATGCGGTCGAGGATGCAGCGAGCTCACCCAGAAGAAGCCTATTCACTCGAACCTTAAAGAGATTCGGTTTATACGAACTCGGAAATACAAACGCAGGCAGGGAATTCCATTCCCTAGCAGTGCACGATTTGAAAGATGATGTAAAGCGCTCAGTGCGAATCCGTGGGATATCAAAAAGATAGGGATGGTACCCAGCGGTGCGTCTGGACGTCCGATAGAAGATGGGGCAGGCGGAATGAGCTCTCTCCCCGAAGTATATCTTATAAAAAATACATAGGCAAGCTACTTTGCGTCTATAAGAATTACATTTAAAGAAACTTTAACCTAAAATAAACGTTTTTGCAACTAAGCGTCTGAGGAGTGAAAGTTTTATATGATACGAGTTTATTTGCCGAATCAACCTTCACCGTCCTCCCCACCGTGGGAAACCTTCACCGTGGGAAAAGGTCTCCCCTCTCTTGATCCAATATAGTCCAGATTATCTCTCCAGTGTTATGAAATAAACCCAAGGTCTGCTTTCGTACGGCTTTTTGTTTTTCTATAAGTAAAGATTTGTAATTTGCATAGTTCCAATTCTTCTTCTTATCGTGTAGGTATAGTCAAGTGCGTGTCCAGACTAGTTCCAATTTATAACCTTTTACATATTGACAGCAAAACCGTCTGTTAATCTTCCGTAAAATGTAAATAAAACCTCCTTCGTGAAATTAAATGTAGAGTTCATGCTTCTTAATTTAACTTGGTAGTGCATGATACTATTTAATAATTAAAGCCTTATTTAAATTTATTTTTTAGAAATTGCAACGGGTTTTTCAGAAAGAACGAAAGCCGTGATGTTCTCATTATAAAACGGCTTGGTACTTAGGAATCACTGCGCTTGGCATTCCATTTACTACACAAAAGACGATAATCACTTCTAATCATAGAAGCTAAACTCAGCAATAAGTATAGATTTTGCTTAGCTCATTCTATCTAACAATATGTTATTTCCGAGTTTCCCTTTTAGAGTGTTACAGATTATAGATAATAAATAATAATTTCAGCTTAATAGTAAAAGTATTAACTACCTAGTAGGTAACTGTTCATTGTTTTTCCATCAACTGTTCATCAACTGTTCATTGTTTATCATTTTGTACAAGTTTTTGATAACATTAACTTAACTACCATGGAAACATAATAGTGGTAAAAGTAACAGATAGTGCAGATGTTGAAAAATAACTAGTACACTGACGAGCAAAAATAATTGGTCACTTATATAAACGACTATTTTTCATAAACTACTAAAAATAGCTTCGTAACACAAAAATTAAAAAAAATATATTATATTATACAGAGGTTTATTTTACAAACTGTTTTTCTTATGCTGTTTTTCTTTTGACTTCATAGAGCTATCATGAGTTGTTTAGGAAATATCTTTGTCTATGTAAATGACTAGTTATTTTCACCCGGGAGAATACAACATTGACAATAATGACAGTACATACAGAACGTAATAAGCAGCCAAATTCTGGTTTTCAAATTTAGCTTTATAAAGGCGAAATTGGACGACGCAGCAATTGTCACAGCAGGCAGATAGAAGTTACACGAGCAGATATCATGATAGCGGGACATGCTGTTGGCTCGAGTCCAACGTGTCCCGTCATATCCCGGTGTGCAGGATACGGGACGCTCTGTCGGTTCACGTCATGCGGGACAACATAGCCATGTCAAGTAGAATGTAAGAGATGAATTTAAAATCATAATTTTGTAAACACTTTGTCGTATTGCTAATGACTTTATCGTTTGATTAGTTTTAGTGAAGCTATTCCGCTTTATTATGATTATTATGAGTGATTGGTGAATTTCGGAAAAGGAGTTACTTTTTGATGAATTTAAAGTACTTAACCAAATATTTGTTAAACACATTTGGGGGATGTAATTTCTATTGACTCCTGGATTCCTTCTATCGATTAGCAATCTTTAGTAAACAAATTGACCCGTGGTCTCGTTAATGGGTAGGCTTACGGGACTGAGGGTAAAACACGGAAAATCAACGCTGTAATGTACTTACTACTTACTTTGAACTACACACATCAACACAGTCTAGGGATATTGCAAGATTTTTCATACAAAAGAGGTCTGTTTGAGAAGCTATAATAGCATACTCGAGGTACATCTCCATGTCCAGCCCTCAAAATGTATTGACTAGAATTGAAAATTCAAGTTTAGCTCTTGCTCGTCTGAAAATTATAGCCCTCCATGTATCTCGAGTATGCTTTTTTAGCTTCTCAAACTGGCCTCTTTTGTATGAAAAATCGTGCAATATCCCCAGCCCGTGTTGATGTGTATAGTTTAAGTAATATCCTGAATGATCTATGAAATAAAGCTATTTTGACTTTGACTTTGTAGTGTATGTCGTTAGTCAGCTCTGAATAGCACATTAAGATGTGAGAGAATTTATATTGAATAAAATGCATCGAGAAATAAATTGTATGTAAACACACACAATTAATTTCTGTAAAATTTAAAAATTTTGGAAATATAATCTTATTATTATCATATCATTAAACTTCTTGATATGAAACACATTTCAGCTTTATTTGTTGCGAATCCTTAATTATTATACTGTCGTAGTTACAGGCACCTGTGATATTATCTACACCCAACAATGTTTCTATAATGTTCACACTTTTCAGCTACATAGAAAATAGTCCACACTTCTTCAAACATTTTTACGCCAGACATTAAAATATTACCATTTTTTTTTCCTGCCTCGCAACGCCAAAATGGAACTGAATGCGAAATTAGCAAAAAAATCTGGATGTTCACTTAAAATTCCGAGTATAATTAATAGAGACAGTAAAAGAGAATAGTTAAACGGATGAGTTGTGAGTCTGAAATGCGTTTTGAAATAGGATAATCTCAATTAAAGTTGGGAAAACACATCTCTGGCGGAGTTCCAAGGGTGGAAACGGGAACCACTCGCTAAAAGGGTGAAAAGGACTCGCGGACAAAGCGAACCCTTAAAATAGTTTCCATGTCTATTTAAGGTTTGTAAAGCTATTTAATATAACTTTTATTGGTGTGTATTTGGGATAACAGTTGTAGATTTTGAACGGTTTTGTTTATTGCTCGTTAAAGTTGCAATGACCCATAAAAATAAATACCTACTTATATGTTTATCGTGCAATGTTAGCCCCTATTTATTTTGAGTTTTAGTTTTTGTGAACAGCAAAGGCCTATTTATTGTAAAATCTTCATCTTTATTAAAAAAACAAGAAAGAAAAGAAATTAAAGCTTAAATAAATTTTACTACTTAAACACATACAAAGTACAATTTAGATATATGAAAAACTTGCTTTACAAAGCATATATTACGTCATAAAACGACATTTCATGAGAGTTACCAAGCACATATTAGTTTTAAAGTCTGTTCGATAAAGTACATCAAGCTAGACAAGAGAATATATTCACAAAATTGCGCTACCTATCCGCCGCAATAATGTATGAACTTTTACCCAACTTGTTTCAACTTAACTGAAAACTTGTATCAAACGTTTGCCAAGAAGAAGACGGTTACAGAATAGGTAATAAACTTGGTGTTGGTACTTCCTTAAAGTTATTTTCCAGTGAGTCCGTGTACCTGCCAAGAGATATGATATGAACGCTCGGTCTTATAAAGTACATCTTTTAGGTTTTAGGCTGTCGTAAAGGAATTTTGTGTGTATTCTCTAATTTATGGCTTTTCTTCTATTCAATCACTAATCAATTATCCATTCGGGTGGCGAATTGAAAACTACCTAGCATGCATTCAGTTGGTAGAGGAGCTGCTAATTAAGGTAACTGTTATCAAATATATTGAAACTAGCTGATGCCCGCAACTTCGTTTGCGTGTTAATTTAGATTTTTACATTCAAAAGTTTTTTCCCGCTAACTCCCGTTTCCGTGGGAATTTTGCAATATCCTGTTGCAAATAAGCTTTAAGTTTACTAAGGTACCTGCATGCCAAATTTCAAGCGTCTAACTTAAGCGGTTTAGATTTTTCATACAAAAGGATTTTCCCGCTAATTCCCGTTCCCGTGGGAATTTCGAGAATTCCTTTCTTAGTGCATCTCTACGGTACCTAAGCTACGTCCTTTCCAAATTTCAAGTGCCTACGTTTATATGGCGTTGATATGTCAGTCAGTCAGTCAGTCAGTGAGTCAGTCAGTCAGTCAGTGAGTCAGTCAGTCAGTTTCTCCTTTTATTATATATTTAGATTTCACCACCTAAACAATTATAATGGTCACTATCGTCATTCCACTGCGATTGTAAAGCCATTGATTAGCCGAATCGCCATCCGAGTGTTTGGTCTTGTGTTGGGCCCTTTGGGATAGGGCCCTCGTCATGAGAAAAAGCTTGGTGTGGGATTTTGAGTGTATGGTTAAAGAAAAAATACCAAGATTTATATGGATCCCTTATAATTTTAAAACCTTATAATTTTTAGGGTTACTTACGAGAAATCAGCTACCTTTTTTTATTTTATTATAAGATGGGTTAACACTTGACCTAAATCTTGACCAAAAAGGGCAAAGATGAGGTCGATGATGGAGCGAGTTAACCCAGAAAATGCCTATAAAGGCACTCCCACGCACCGACGGAACACAGCAGGCTGTTTGGCGTCGGACTTCGGTAGGAGGGTGGTCGCGAACCAGACGGCCCCTTACACAGCCTACCACACCGCATGAGACCATAGGACGATACCTCAGATTCAGAAAAAAAATGGAGTGTCGTTGTCTGGGATGGATTACTAGGAGGCAGGTCTCATTTGTGTTTCCTTAGTCGCCTCTTACGACACCCACGGAAAGAGATGGGGCGGTGTTATTCTCAATCGATCACCACACGGCACCTACTGTAATTCAAGGATGAAAAGTAGTTTACCATTCACACGCTGCCACTGCCAGCTGCCAACTCTTTCCATGCATACTGCATAGAATAGGTTAGGTTAGGTTAGTTAGCGGAACACAAGGGTTCTGCTGTAGCGTGGGCGAAAGGCTGACAATCAGTATCTTTATATTCATGTTCTATCTAATAACCCTCAAAATGGATATCAAATGTGGGGGCAAGTGGCTCTAGAACTACATGGCATTCTGCCTACCCCAAAGGATATTATAGGCATGAGTGTATGGATCGATGGAAAATAGAATACCACCTTTCTATACGATCGAAGTCGCGGGTGGAAAGCTAATTATAAAATAAAACAGTTTTTTACTCAATTTCCACGTTAAACAGTTAATATTATTTGTATTAACTTATTACAGATTTTTTATATGCGTAAAGGTATCACATACTCACAGAATTTTAAGATATTAACAAGAATTTCCAGTAAATTAGACATTATTAACATACTACTTGTAATTAGAACAAGTAGGTATTTAAATTCAAAATCGCTTGAATCTGAAAATTCTAATCGTGAAACATTTACAAATCCCGAGAACCTTTTGAAACAGAGCAATTGGAGGTAGTCCATTGAAAAGTTACATTTGGGGTTGCGTTTTTTAGAGGACGCAATTTTATTTTTTTGATGTGTAGGGGGGGTCAGTGTAAAGCTAAAACCAAGTTTGTGGGGTCGCCACCCTTGTCCCACGGCCGCCATCTTGAAAATAGGGGTTGAAATGGTTTTTACGGTATATCTCTTAAACTATTTATTTTATTAAAAAAATTTGTTGACATTTTTTGTTGCAAATTAAATTCTCTACAACTTTGGTCCAGTAACTTTTTGTCGTAGAACTATAAATAAAAAAGTTATAAGCGAAAATCTTCAGAAATTCGAGAAAAAAATTTATATTTTTCGATGTAACTTTTTTTTTATCATTTTACGAAAAAATGATATCAGACCATTTTTGTAGATCGTTTTTTGAGGAACAACTTTTATTTGCATCATTTTTTCATTAAGTCAATAGCTAAGGTTTTACAGCGCTCCAAAGTGAGTACTATTTTTCAGTACTCTTAACTATACCTATATTATACATGTGTAGTAATAATATGTCATCAGTTATTGTTTTTTATTTTATATATTTTTTATTTTTTTTACTTTATTATAATTTTTTTAATTAAAAATTTTGCAATTTTATTAAAAATTAATTATTGACTCTTTTCCCCACCACCCACGAGGTAGAGTCTAGAGGCGCGCTTTTTTATACGTGGTATCTCCGATAGGCCTAATCCACGGTGATTTTCTAAATTACAACTACTCCGTCCTCAGTCGTTTCGATGGACCAGGCTGCGGCTCAGCATCTGATCGGCTTTCTAAATTAAATACCAGTGGGAGAACTGGCGAAGGAAGGGGTGTTAATGTTGGCGGTTCATCATCAAAGTCATTTTCATCAATTAATTCTGAGAGTTCTATTACGTTGCTGCAAGTCTCTCCAGAACAATGGAAGCACACTGCAGAACATTTCAGTCCTGCTTTTCGACATCCACACATCGCTCCACAGTTTCCTTTGCATTTGCAAAAAATCAATTTTAGAAGCTCAGGGGGTGCTGGAGGTTTTGAGTTCTGCACTGGCATCAATAATTTTCCACATTTTTTCCAGCCCCAGTCTTCAGGATCATTATAATTACCAAGCCACGACTGGACCTGATGGTAGACTCGGAAAGTATGAAAGCGAGCTGTGTCTTGTGTTGGAGGAAGTGAATAATTAATTTTTAATAAAATTGCATAATTTTTTATTAAAAAAATTATAATAAAGTAAAAAAAATTAAAAAAAAATTAAAAAAAAACAATAACTGATGACATATTATTAGTACACATGTATAATATAGGTATAGTTAAGAGTACTGAAAAATAGTACTCACTTCGGAGCGCTGTAAAACCTTAGCTATTGACTTAATGAAAAAATGATGCAAATAAAAGTTGTTCCTCAAAAAACGATCTACAAAAATGGTCTGATATCATTTTTTCGTAAAAATGATTTTCATTAATTTCTGAAGATTTTCGCTTATAACTTTTTTATTTATAGTTCTACGACAAAAAGTTACTGGACCAAAGTTGTAGAGAATTTAATTTGCAACAAAAAATGTCAACAAATTTTTTTAATAAAATAAATAGTTTAAGAGATATACCGTAAAAACCATTTCAACCCCTATTTTCAAGATGGCGGCCGTGGGACAAGGGTGGCGACCCCACAAACTTGGTTTTAGCTTTACAATGACCCCCCCTACACATCAAAAAAATAAAATTGCGTCCTCTAAAAAACGCAAGGTAAGGCATAAAAAATGTAACATTTCAATGGACTAAGGGAAACAAAAACATTCCTTTAATTTTATTTTTTGGGGTTTTAATTAAATTGAAATATTCATTCATTCTGCGTCCACTTACACTGGCATTTATCTAAGGACAAAATTCCGTTTAACAAAAGGACCCTCAGTCAGATTAAATTTCCGGCGGGTCCACTCGAGCCCTAGAACACTCTTTATTGCCCCCGTACAAAAGGCCCCCGTTCAGTGCAGCACTAGGATATTAGAACCCCTCTCATTCATTTGTGTACAATAACACAAAGAGTATACAGAGCAGAATCTTACAACAATAAAATCTCATTACATTAGGGTAGATCATTGATTTTAATTATTATATTGGGTCACTAGATTAGTTGGCGAAAATCACGAATGTGAATCAGCCTACGAAACTGATCAACTTTCCCCAAGGAACATAGGACGGAAATGAAAAAAAAAATCGAATTGTATGCTAATCTCCACACCTCTAGTACAGTCCTGGACACACTAAATTTTAACTTTGGACTTTCTCTATACATGTCGTGCCGTTGCCATGCCATTATGTTCACAGTTTCTAGGTTACTTTGTCTATTTCACTGGAATTTAAAAGGCTTCATACAATATCTGAACGTTCTCGAATTAAAAAGACGGCGAGATGGGTTGTGCTTTTGACTGAGAGCCCTTAAACCCATTTTCAGACAAAATGGAGTGCCCAAGTTTAAATAAAGTGGATTTATGTATCTTTACTACTTTCGAAATTCTTCCAGGGTAAGTATTTACGTTAAATATGACTTTTACGAGTTTGGTTCTTACCGCAAATTGAGTGAGGCAGCCATTACATATTTATAAACATCAGAGAAAGAATTTCGATAACTTTTCTCTTTTGCTTTAGAATCTCTTCAGCGAAATTTAAGGTAAATTGATAGTATTCCACTTTGACCTTCTGAACTTTATTTTCGTGACCTCAAAGTAACTATATGGGGATGAATATTTTAAATTTATGCTATGAGTGATCTTTTGAATAGTTATTCAGTAGTAGGTCAGTGGTAATAGTTAGTAGTTTTCAGAGTATTCAAAATTTAGTTAAAAATGTTTACTGAAAAGCTAAACCTATAGGTATATGAGAGTACCTTAGTATATAAAAAGAAAATACAAAATAAGAAAACGGGTTAGGGAAAAAAATATTTTTTGTTCGATTTTTGACAAATACCAGTCAAGTAATACTTGGACTTTTTTCGGTTTGATAAGCAAACCCAATTTTGCCATAATTGAAGGTGACTCTACATTTATATAGACGGATAATTAATTAACACTGATTACAAACATTTAAGTGAATTTAATTTCTAAAAACTTAAAAACAAAAAATCGGTCAAGTGCGAGTCGGACTCGCGCACCGAGGGTTCCGTACAAACCTGCTTAAAGGTATTATAGACCTGAGTATTTGTTATGAATTTCAATTTAATACCTCTACGAGTTCATGAGGAAAGGGGTAGTAAGTTTAAAATTATTAAAAATTATATGATGTAACTAAAAATTTACAGTTTTCGCAATTTTCCCTTCATCTGTGCTTTGGACGTTGCTTCGTACCAAATTTCAAGATTATGAGTTTACGGGAAGTACCCTGTAGGTTTTGATTCCCTTGCGAGTGTCGAAAATTTGCGGAAATTTGCGACATAAACGGCTGTTTCTTTTGATTGCGTTGGCTTAGAAGTTTAATTTTTTCACAGCTCTAAGGGACTTGAGTATTTGATTTAAATTCCAGCTTGATACCTCCACGAGTTCATGAGAAAAAGGGTCTTGACAGACAGACGGACGGACAGACAACAAAGTGATCCTATAAGGGTTCCGTTTTTTCCTTTCGAGGTAAGGAACCCTAAAAACGTCGCTAAAACTATCGTAGATAAAAACTATCAAAATCAAACTGAATTGAAGCGCCAAAGTCAATTTTATAACTCCGTTTACTCCAAAGAGAGGCAAGCAAAGAGTATGTATTGTTAGTTAATAAAGTGTTTAGTGGCCGTTGGAACAGTGAATGTGTTTCTACCCTCATTTTGGGAAATAACCCAACTCGCGTAATAAAACCACGCTGATGCCCTTATGGGGCTACAAATGAAGACAATATTACTAAAGGGGTGTGTTAGAGTCACTGGATTGAGTTTGTTAATATAAGTAGCAATATTAAGCTGCTTCATATGAATTTTCCAGCCAGAAATTCCATTAGCAAGAATTTTTAAAGGGCGAAGTTCATTCTAATTTGAACCTTTTAACCAGCAGACAAGAAACATGGGCAGATACTTAACTGAGGGAACAGACATATGGACAACTATGTCCAAGAATACAAGGCCTATTTTTTTCGAGACTGTTACTACATAGTTACTTACGTCTATTAATAAAGACAATCCTTATCAGCTTTACGTAGGCTAAGGGTCAGCTCACACCGCGACGCCACGCCACGTTGCGGATAGAGCCACTCAAAATTGAACTTTATTTATTATAAGTGAGAATTTAGAACACGTCGCGCCACGCAGCGCCGCGCCTCGCCGCTCGCCGCGGCGTTCTCACAATGAAATGTTTATCTTTTCATGTAATAAATAAAATTCAGTTTTGAGTGGCTCTATTCGCAACGTCGTCGCGGTGTGAGCTGACCCTAACGAATTGAAGAACTAAGTTGCTAGGTATATTTTTACAGTGTGAAAAATGTGTACTAAGGTAATGTGGTGAATATGTTAAAAAAATGTTTTCAAATCAACAAACATGACTTAAAGTTTGCGAAGAACACAAAGACTTACTCAAAAATAGATCGATAAGAGTCATTAACCGTCTATTGCTCAACTGCTGCTATTCAAATCCGATGCGATTTGGACGCCATCCATGTCGGAACGGCCAACGCTAGCGCCATTACCCACCACCACTCTTCTCTGACCTCACCAATACAACAAAAATTGGATTAAAATATACCATGCGATACTAGGATCACATAAAAGGCAAGGGTCTCTCAAATCTGGCCACTTTATACCTGCGAGCGAGCAGTGATGAGCCGCCTCGCTGTAACGTACCTCAATGGTCGGCTGTTAAGCTCTAAACGAGGCCTTATGGCTGAAAGAAAAAAATGGTAGCAGATAAAACAGTAGAGTTTCGAGGGGTTTGCGAGAGCTGAGTCGGTAACTGCACCAGTAGAGGCTATTTAGGTGGGGCGGAGTGTATTCATTGAGTTTTCGCTTTTCCAAAGTACTGAATTATATTATGAAGAAAGAAAATGCTTGTGACTAAAAGAAACCGTTTTAATGCTAAAAGCAACTTTAAAAAAAGATTTTTACAACCTATCGATAAATAAAGACTTTAATGTCGTTTCTAACCAAAGCTATGAAAAAAGTCATCTTGAAATTATTGGAACGCTGAATAATAATGATTGGGAAGTGCCTACTAATGACATAGTAACACTTGGCAACCATATTCAAAGGGTACGAGCAAATTACGCGTATAAACTTCGAATGGAACAAGAACAAGTAGGCACGATATAATAGCTTGAAATTCGAGAGTACACCATGTTTGCAACTATTAACAATACGGGAATTATACAGAGTGTACTTAGAGACTCACATTTATTCTAAAGCTAGAGATATCATAAAAGGCTTAGCTGAAATTGCGCCAATTAGAGAGCAAACTGGTTGAAACTGCTTTCAGAGATTCAATCCGGTTAATGAGACCGACTGGAATCAGGGCATAGAGCACTTGCTAGCTTAAAGATTGTGTAGCTTGGAAATTATAACTCTAAATTTGCCAGTGAAATTGTTATTCTCGTGGCTTTTACACAGTACATTCAAATGACAAGATAGAAGTTTACCATTTTGAAATAACAAAGACCGACAGTTTTTCATAATTGCTACCAGTTAATAATAACTTCCATGATAAATCTAGATTTCAGCACTAATATGGTTCACGAATCAAGAATTTACTCCAATTAATTAGTACTCATTTGATACATATCTTTTTACTCGTATACATGACTAAAACAGTCCTTATGAAGTTGGATTTCATAAATACAACAATGTACCGTTATTTTAATAACCGTTAAAAATTTAAAATAAAATAAAATACTTTCTTTCTAATCTATCTTTTTTTAACAGTTTTTAAACAATCACTTCGTACAAACCAAATTCATTTACAATAGTTTTTTTAAAGGTTCAACAGCACAGGCACGTCGTAAAAATAACGTGATCTAATGTCAAAAAAGTGCCGAAACGCCAACGCCAGAGGGCGAGCAAGCTTTTGCGCGGTGCTCTCCCGCAATCAAAGTGAATTTATAATACCGTTATCGGAGTGGCGTGACGCGCGAGTTGTCGCGGACCGTGCTAGCTACGCTGGTTCAGTTGTTTTATGTACGGACGGCAGCAACTCAGGTTACCACACGCGTGCACTCTGTGCTGTTGTGATACGAGCGGTTTTGCAATGAAAATGGAGTAACTTGATGCGCTGGCCTCTGTACAAAATCCAAAGTAAAAATCATCATCATCAAACATCATCATTACTCATCATTATAAAACTCACCGAATTAACAGCGGCCATCAGTTACGCGGTTCCATGTTACCAGCGCATTTCTGAAACAAAACATAAATTTAATTTAATTATGTTAGTGAAATAAACAGTGCATCTACACGTCACCCTGTATAAACTCATCAACCAATCGGAAGTCACAACAGAGAACGGTGATCGTCGATTTATACAGGACGTTTGTTTTATATCTTGTGTAGATTTAGGTTGATTGAATGTTGTAAATCCGAGGCGACTGGTGGAAATCGGTTTTCTATGTAGTCCATTTTATATCTTTTGGAATTTGTTATCTATTTCGATATTGTTCAGTTGTATCTAAGAGTACCTTAACATCAGTTAGCAAAAGTTAAGGATGTGAATCAGCTCACGGAACTGAACATCTTTTCCCATAGGTTGAATCACAAAAAAAATTAGGGGTGTTTCTATGTTTTTGTTCGTGATTGTACATCTTTCTTTTGCGCTTTATAGATGACAGTGACAGGTAGCGACAGTGATATAAGTATCGGTTGTATGTCGGCCATAGATGCCAAGTTGGTCTACAACCAACATCGCGAACAAGCATTAATTAGTGATCATTTTAATCATAAAAATAAATAAATTGACAGTGTTCCGTTAATTCGATAATAATAATAATAATAATAAACGTTACACACTCAAAGGCCCACATTAAGGTTTTTCCTTGTGTCGTGGGTCCCTCGGAACACACATAAAGACAAACACAAATACCCATGACAAACATTTGCTTTTTACACAAATATTTGCCCCGACTGGGAATCGAAGCCAGGACCCGTCGATCAAGAGGCAGCGCCACTACCACTAGACCAAACTGGTTATTATCTAAGAGTATCAATTTGATGGAATTGTTTTGTTCTGTTTCAGAAAATAAACTTGTACTATTACCTACTTAAATTTTACTGAAGTTTCAAGACAGATCCCTTTATTTATTTCTACACGTGCACATATTGTCGGAATGTCCGTCTGATTCAATTTTATTAATGGACTTGGACGCTTGCCCCACTGACTCTGAACGCGACTGTCCTATATTATGTCGCGCCGTATCTTATGTCCGGTTGGCCGATTTTAAAGCTTGCTCACAGAGGTTAAGGTTGAGATTGGCTTGAAGGAAATGATTGGTTTACTATGGCTGCCAATCATTTCAGAGATGGAACACCCTCCTTTGATATGTTTGGTATGAAAGCGGAGTTATTTAGAGGAGTATTTTATTTGGTACTTAATATAACTCAGTGTTGTAATTAACTTAAAGCTGTATTTCTAATATAGTATCATACTTGAAGTTTTTGTCCGTATGCATATATGTAGAATAATAGTAACTACTATATACCTATTGAAATTATCTTACGAACTTCAGAATTAATGAATTCGTGTTGACGTTTTGAATAGTCTGCAATTACAAATCGAAATGTACTAGTATCTTATAACCAAGATGCCGTAACTTCCAACCTGGACCAGAGATCGTGCCAGCCGCCAACTCTTCCTTGGCAGACTGTAGGAAACAGTAATTGGGAAGAGAGGGTTTTGCTGTATCGTGGGCAAAAGGGTAACAATGTCAACCGTGGTGTCATTTGAACTACAGGATGCTCTGTCTACCCCATCAGGGATTATAGGTGTGATTTTATGAATGAATGAATGACAGCAATGAATTTTGATGTAAAGAAAAATTACACTACAAGACAGTGAAAGAGCAACAAGAAAACAAATTAGTTTTTCATTTAATATGAAAAAAAAACAACGGGTTGCATTCCGGGAGTGCCGGCAGAAGTGAAAACTTGAACATTAACGTTGTGAAGCGTTGTGCATAAATATGGAAATAAAACAAAATACTTACACAAAAAGAGTCCGTTATTCTCTCAAGATTCGAACCCTCGACCTGTTGCTTACAATCTTTTCCACTCGACCCAACTTGTCTACTTTCTATTCAGTAAAATAGTCTATCGGCATTTGCGCACAACGAGTAATCGAATAATCGTTGAAATCGTTGACATCTGTCACAGAGATAATTTTACCATAGGGCTGCCATCCGTCCGGGTTTCCACGCATACTTCAAAGTGCACAACGTTGGTAAAGAAGTTTTCACTTCAAAAAAGGTGGCAACCCTATCCTACGCATTTTCGATCAGGGTCACGTGACATCTGACGATCTGACGCGAGTTCATCGCGATTTAATCATTTTTTCCCATATTAAAAGTGCTCAACGACGCTATAGAAGTTTTCACTTCGAAAATTAAGGTTTTCACTAATTTTCTTGTAACGTTTTATATATTTCTTTGAACGTAGAAAAACATTGACTTTAAAACATTTTCATGTCAATAACTGAAACTAAAATTTTAGTTCAACATAACGTGACAGAATGGTGCACATTTTGGGCTATCCGCAAACCGCAATGACTCATAAACGAACAGACAGTCACTCCACTAAAAACCAACGGGAACATTCAAATAGTTTCATAGTATTATTTTGTATAGTTACTTGTTATTGTATTTTAAATTGAGGCGTTGAGAGAAAAAGTGGGTAAGCAACTGTTTTTAGACTCCTTTTGTTTGCATTTTACGGACTAATTACGCTGATTTAAAAAATATATTATTTCCTTTGTTTTAAATACATTTTGTTTGAACGATTAAATCTGAATGTGTGTATTCTATTTCTAAATAATCTTACTCTTAATATAATTTTTTACAAGAATTTATCCAGGTGTCAAAATGTGGCTTATACCACTCCTGCTCTGTGCCTCAATTAAAAGAAGTTCTCGGTAAAAACATATGTCTGTAGTATTTAATTTACCAGCACTTTAATATGGTCTTTGCTCCATTTAAATATTCCTTAGAGAGGCATTTTTGTTCAACAGTGGAATTTCTTAATTGTTTCTTGAAGAAAACGGAAAAACTGTGTTAAAGACGTATGCGTTTTTAATTAATAACATTCCAGAGATAAATACTTTGTTAGTTTGGTTCTTTCGCAAAGTCCATCGGTTTTTTAGAATATTTTCTTTAAAACAATGGAAACAATAGCAAGGAAATTTTAAATAACTCGTTAATTGATCTAAAGGAATTCCATTTAACAAAGCGATAAGTCTTGTACCAAGCAAAGTAGGCGGGCGGAACCGGAAATACGTCACGCGACGTCTCGGTACGTCGAAGAGATATTTATGACACCCTCTATAATTGCTTACTTGTATTGTTTCTACATACTCGTATATTGTATCCTCGTATTGTGCCTGTGACCTACTGACGAGTAATTTGTTGAAGGAATGCGTTTGATGTCGAGGAATGCGTTAGGGTGCGAAGGATTATGCGTTTGAGAGCAAAGGAATGTATATAGCAGCGTCAGGTAGATGATCTAACTAGGGATCATTCGTTCTTTCATTTAGAATTAACCGTCAGCATGAACATGGGCAACGTAAAGGGCGGTTCGCTAATGAAGCAGCATTCACTAATTTAACCATTGATTGGAATAATTAACAAAAACCAAAAATGTACATGTACAGGGGCCAGCGCATCCGGTTACTTCATTTTCATTACAAAACCGCTCTTATCACAACAGCACAGAGTGCACGCGTGTGGTAACCTGAGTTACGGCCGTCCGTATAAGTTCCCGAGTGGCGATCGCTACTAACCGAAAGACAGTGTATGAAGGCTTCCCATAAGGTGAACCAATGCTACCTGGCTAAGATTGCGGGAAGTTGCTAGATGGCGCAGGATCGATTGATATGGTGACTTGTGTGTATTTGTGTGTGTATGTGTGTGTGTGTGTGTGTGTGTGTGTGTGTGTGTGTATGTATGTATATGTATGTGTTACATATATATAATTATAACAATTCTCTTAAGATGTTTTTTTTTTACCCGACTGCGTGACGCAAAGGAGGGTAATGTGTTTATCAGCCTATGTATATATGTATGTTTGTACCTTTGGGGCACTATTTTGATAAATGATACGTCGTTGGGTTCGTCATGAGACGGCGCGAATTTCATAGAAAGTATTAAAAAAAATCAAAATGGTCAATTTTGGACACCATAATGTAAAAAAGAAAAAAAGGTTAACTCTTGACCTCAATCTTAACCAAGGTCATAGATGAGATCGACGATGGTGCGAGTTAACCCAGAAAATGCCTATAAGGCACTGGTACTCCTACGCACCGAGCACCGACGGAACACAGCAAGCTGTTTGGGGCGTCGCACTTCAGTAGGAGGGTGGTTCCGAACCAGACGGTGCCCTTCACAGAGCCTACCACACCGCATGAGACCATAGGACGCCACCTCAGATTCAGGACAAATTGAGGTGTCGTGTCGTTGCCTGGGGTGGATTAATAAGAGACAGGTCTCGTTTGTGTTTCCTTAGTCGCCTCTTACGACACCCACGGAAAGAAATGGGGTGGTGTTATTCTCAACTAATCACCACACGGAATAAAACTATCATTAATCAAAAGCTTTATACATTTTTTCATTCGTGCCTAAAGTGGATTTATCAACTTTTTTAATGAGGGGTAGTTTTCACCCCTAAGAGTCAAAAGCACTCATCGGCATAGGGTAGATTTTGAAGTGGATGGCAAGTAGAGCTTAATTCCAAATTTTGAAGAAAATCCATCTTTCTCGAAAGAATTTCTAGATTGTTCCATATTTTTACGTGTACTAGTAACATAAAGAAGATAATTACTTATTGGAAGCCTAAAAGAGTCTCGCATATAAATACAAGATTTAAAACAAATATGACAATTCATATTATTATTATTCAATATAATAAAAATATATATATATATATATCAGGACTAAGGCGACTAAGGAAACACAAATGAGACCTGCCTCCTAGTAATCCATCCCAGGCAACCACACTTCATTTTTTTTCTGAATCTGAGGTGTCGTCCTATGGTCTCAAGCGGTGTGTTAGGTTCTGTATAGGGCCGTCTGGTTCGCGACCACCTTCCTACCGAAGTCCGAAGCCAAACAGCTTGCTGTGTTCCGTCGGTGCGTGGGAGTACCAGTCCATCGTCGACCTCATCTTTGACCTTTACGGTCAAGATTGAGGTCAAGAGCTAACCCATCTTATAATAAAAATATATATATATATATATATATATATATATATATATATCAGGAAATTATATAATAAATATGCATAAATAAGAAATATTTGTTATAAATCATAAATAGTCATAAAATATACAATTAAAGGTATATGAATAAGTATAAGTACGTAAAATGGACGAATATTACGATTTTTGGACGATTATGGTAAGTACGATTATTATAGAAAATGTTTGTAATAGCAGTTAATAAAGTTTGTATAATATAAGAATTATTTACAGAAAGAAGTAGAAATAGAAATATAATATAATAATCTACTTATTCGCCTTGGTCGCTGAGGAATGTTTAATGATTTTACTTTAAAAAATAAAAATAAAATAAATAATACATAATAAAATTGTTTTTATTTTCTCCCAAACTTAATCTATGTGTACATTCCTTTTTTATTATACATTTAATTGGGAGACAGGAGCCTAAACTAGGGTATACCTGTGTCATAGGTCTCCTGGATCCCACCCTCAGATAACAATTTTGAAAATAGAAATTTACATATGTTTAGAGTCAAAGAAAACATCGGTTACATGGTTTTACTTATTGAAGGTGTGGGGAAGTCTAGTTGCGTTCTGACCATAATTTGTGGAATGAGCTGGAACATTGAAGAGAGGAGTGACTCGAGTACGCCGCGACGGGACGCGTATAGTCCACCTCCGTTTAAAAGTTCAGGAGCATCTATATGATCACGCAGTAGGCCAAATAGGAAGTTTAAGTCCATCAACGTTCTTTGTTCCTCAAGACTAAGGAGGTTGTTTCCATGTCAATCCTTACTCCTTACTATATTATAAATGCGAGAGTAACTCTGTCTGTCTGTCTTTCACGCCTAAACTACTGAACCGATTTTGGTGAAATTTGGTACAGAGATAGAATAGACATTGGGAAAGGACATAGGCTACATTTTATCTCACAGCTGGGCACGATATAATATGTAGTCCACGGAAAGCTATTTTCAATATATGATGCAAACCGTTGCTTCTGTCTGTAGTTTAAGTGTTTTAATTAAAAACTTTCTTGGTTATTATATTTTTAAAACTTCGAGAATTATAAAAAACTCTTACTTTAATATTATAAATGCGAAAGTAACTCTGTCTGTCTGTCTGTCTGACCGCCTTTCACGCCTAAACTACTCAACCGATTTTGATGAAAATTCCGCCAAATCCCATGGAAAAAACCACAAGCCGGGCGCTAAAAACTTGTATCTCAGATTTTAGACAAATAATAGTACAAACAATGTAAAGTGTCGCTATTTCAAAATTCAGTGGCTAACATGTTTTTTTTTTCGGAGAAACAGGCTACATTTTATCCCACAATTGGGCACGATATAACCTGTAGTCCACGCAAGCGGAGCCGCGGGCGGAAAGCTAGTGTAAAATATGTAAAGCTTAAAAGATAATATCGGCAATTTTGTAGGTAAAGACCTATTACTTAATTCAAGTACTGAAAGTCTTCTTACTTTTTATGGAGAGATTTTATTCGACCACTG
Source organism: Aproaerema taeniolella (assembly GCA_949987775.1). Lineage (NCBI taxonomy): Eukaryota > Metazoa > Arthropoda > Insecta > Lepidoptera > Gelechiidae > Aproaerema > Aproaerema taeniolella. The sequence continues at coordinate 6,235,251 of OX465262.1, forward strand.
AGAAAGCTAAAAGAACCTGTTAGAAATATGAGAATACGACCATCTGCAACAACTGACAGTCTGGAAAACTACCACATTTTACTGTTTTCAACAAAAGCTATGTAAATGTCTAGTATAGTATAAGAGTCAGCGTACAAGAACGCAATGTTTGTCGTAAACTCCGTTTTATTGTGGCATAAACCGGCCTCGGTAGACTCCCATTGACGCGGCCGACCTTACACTAGTACACTCAATATACGATACTGGAACTGGAATGTTTTGAAAAGTTTAGCTCTTTGACGGCCGGTTTGGTCGAGTGGTAGTGACGCTGTCTCTTGATCGACGGTCCTGGGTTCGATCCCCAGTCGGGGCAAACTTTTGTGTAAAAAGCAGATGTTTGTTCTCGGGTCATGGGTGTTTGTGTTTGTCTTTATGTGTTTTCCAAGGGACCCACGACACAAGGGAAAACCTTACTGTGGGCCTTTGAGTGTGTAGCGTTTTTTTTTTATCTACCAATTTTGGTCAAATACAGCTAAGAACCATGTCGATTACGTCAACTTTCAATTCAAACAAACAAACAAAACGCATCGAAACCGGTCCATGCGTTTAGGAGCTATGATGTCACAGACAGACACACAGACACAAAGATGTACAGATACATAGCCCCACAGATATACACTTCAAATTTATAACACCCTTGTTTTATTATCAGGGATTGAAAAGATACGATTAGAGTATATCAGCTACTGTACTATACGTGAACTAAGAGTTAACCTTAACACACCAAACGCACGTTTTTACACCGCTACCTCGTGTGTAGGCCCCAATGGGTTTGTTGTTTGTTTGAACGCACGTTACAGAGTAGAGGTCGAAAAACATACTTCACTATTTCGAAAGTCTCGGTAAAATTAGCACGGTTGTTCCAATTGAAAACAAATGGTTGTTTCAAAGACGAAAATATCTAGAGAAAAAATGCTCTTCAATAATGATTAGTGATCATGCATTTGTAGATTAGCTGTGGTAACCTCACATGTGTTTATTCTGTGCTGTTACGGTGACAAAGGTTTTTGCATTAAAAGTGAGGGTAACCCGATGCGCTCTCAACTCTTGTTTTCTAGCGATTAGCCCCTTTTCTCATTCAAGATACGCTTGACCATGATCTAGGATTACTACAGTGGAATTCGGTACCTCTTGCATACAAGTATGACCCGCTAGCCGTTATATTATATATTCTTTATTGTACACACATAGTTGGATACTTAATTAATAATCAATGTTACAAAGGCGAGCTTATCTCTATAAGAGATCTCTTCCAGCCAACCCATCCGGTATCAGAAAAGCTATAAATTACGGGCACAAGACTGTGTGCATTAATTATAGTAGTTATAAAAATAAATATTAACAGTTACTACTAAATTACAAAAATACAACATAAGAAATATATACATTTACACATATATATATAATATAATATACATGCTATTAATATAGTGAAGACAGGTAGGGTTGCTTTACTTGCTTATTAAAGGAAGTGATAGATGGACTATTCTGAATATGTTTCGGAAGTTTGTTCCACAGCTGCACGGCTCGGACAGAGAAGGAGTACCACCGACCTGAGAGATCTCATGTTCACCATCTGGAATTTAATCTGAGAATTTTTACCAAAGTACAAAATTATAAACTCGAAAGTCCAATGATGCGAAAATGAAATCAATTATTTTAATTTCAAGTCTAAACTCTTGCCTTTATACAACGTGTTTCAAAACTATCAATAAAAAGAAAATCCAAAATTAAATTCAAAAGTAAAATAGTCAAAGTTTGATTCATATACTTGACTTCAGAAAATATGACACAATAAACATAGGGACTTTAAATAGCTGCGCTTAAATTTACTTTTTTTGTTAAAATTCCTTTGAATGAAAATTAATCGTAGAGAAAACAATTACGTAGAGGCGTAATTGTTCAAACTTAACAACGTTTACAAAAGAACCATTTCCATATTTATGTTAAGATTACTTTCGTAGAGCCAGCTTCTTAGTTTAATAATTGAAGTTAAATTCTGTAAAATTAGGACTTACCAAATGATAAAACCATGATACTTCTTTCTTGATGTTTTAGTCCCCTGAAATATACGCTTCAATGGTCCTAATTTAGTATAATACCTTCCTACTTGATTGAAAGTACAACATACATTGGAGATTGTCTTTCTGTGGTTTACCTCGCTTTGTACGGTCCTGCTATTGTCGTCCTTTTCCACTAATTCAATTTCATTAATGGGTCTCTGTATTGACAAATCAAATTGGTACAGTGTGCGGGCATGTAGGATAAAAAATCAATAACAAAATAAGTACAGGGCATGACAAATTACTTTTGTTCATCAAAGTCATTGGCCTTAGTATTTATTCTTTATGCCCGTTATGTAATATAGTATGAAGCTTTGTATATACTTCATTACAAAGCTTCAGTTGTTACTAACTCTCTAGTATATTACGAGTAAAATACCAAAGACAAATAAGACAAACGCGACTTCTTTCCGGATGTACCTAATCATATAAATTATTATTATTATTATATGGGTTAACTCTTGACCTCAATCTTTACCATATAGGTCAAAGATGAGGTCGACGATGGAGCGAGTTAATCCAGAAAATGCCTATATGTCATATAAATTTGAAATGAATTACTATCTTTTAGAAAATATATGTATAAAATTTTCATTTAATGTGACTTGGATGCGACGTGGATGCATATAATTAAACACAAAACATGTGTTTCATTATTATGCACACAGCAGTAAGTCTCACATCCAAGTCACGATAGCACCAAATGAACTCAATGTCAGTTTAACAGGGACGTTTTTACAATAACGCATCATCAACAGACTTGCCCTAAGCTTTCACTCTAATCTCATCTTCTTTACGCGACTGTAATATTAAAAAATACCGTCGTGCATAAAAATGTAATATCTCACCTGAGCTGTAATGCCTTGTCTCCACTTTATTAAAGTTTTCAGGCAAAGTGATAAAAATGATGGGCGTGCTGTCGTAAAACACCAGCTTTGTCTTTATTTTGTTATCATTTTTCGTGGCAAGTGTACCTGATGAGGTGGCTTTATGCTGCTATGCATCTCGTTGGAATGTCACTTACCATATGAAAAAGCATGAGTTTAAGTTTGAAATTAAATACCTCTTGTATGATTTAACTAGAGCTCGGGACTTTGTTCTCGTGGGAATTTTGTAAATTCTTTCCTTATTCCTTGCTTACGTTATAAAAAGAACCTTTGTAGCAAATTTAAGTTTTCTATAGCCAAAAGGCTGGGCGTTGATGAGTGAGTGAGTCAGGACCTACAATTTTACATATTAATAATTTTCCACGTTAAAAACGTATGAGTCACCGACTTCAATCCCAACAATAGTTCGCACAACTGGATATCTGGATAACTGATGTCAAAAAGGAATAAAATTATAAAGTGTAGAGGTAAGCCCTCTGAAGAAGTCTTCTAACTACAATCTATTCACCTACTAAATTCAAGCTATGAGCAAAAAATTGAAAAAAAGGACCCCCCCCCCCCCCCGCACCTATAATCGAAAGGACTTCATTAAGTGACATTCAGGTTAGCCACCCCTACATAATCCTGCAACTACATGATCTATTTCCTCAGTTTTCCTTTTTTTTGCGGACTACAATGCCTATTAGCAGATAACTACAAACGGAAATGTCATTCGTTTATTTAGATGATGTTCTGGTCTGTAAGTTTTTTTGTTTTTGATTATATTTTTAAAAGCGCTGAATCATTTTCGATAAAATTTATATGGGACCATTTCAGGAGTATACTCTTTCGAACAAAAAATGAATTTTTAAAATCGGTCAACATTTGGCGGAGTTATCGCGTAACAAGTATAAAAAAATACAGTCGAATTAAGAGCCTCCTCCTTATTTGAAGTCGGTTGAAAAATATAATGCTATTCTGGTAAATCTGTCTTGGAAGTAGGTTTCATGTTTCATAGATTAATTAAAAAAAAGCATAAGTTTTTCAATTTTAGAATAGGAAACATCTAGATATCATTTAAAACAATAAAGAAAGTGTAATGAAAATAGAGTATTGAAAAAATAAAAACAAAATCTATAAATTCTATAAACAAATTTTAAAATGAAATATAATAAGAAATTCGCGTATGGCATTTGTGATGTACAGTCAACAGCACATCAGGTTATCACAAACTGTCAAATTTCCCAAATGGATAGTATACTCTAATGCTAATAGATAAAAATGAAAATCGATTGAAGAAATTTGACAGTTTTGGATAGCATGATGTTCGTTCTCCCTGTACCTACCGGTGGATATCTTTGTTATCGTAGGCACAATAACATGTGAATAATACTATATTATTAAATTAAACTTTCTTGCACTTTTAGGGTTCTGTACCCAAAGGGTAAAAACGGGACCCTATTACTAAGACTTCGCTGTCTGTCCGTCCGTCCGTCCGTCACCAGGCTGTATGAACCGTGAATAGTTGATAGTTGAAATTTTCACAAATGATTTTTTTCTATTGGCGCTATAACAACAAATACTAAATCAGAATAAAATAAATATTTAAGGGTGCTCTTATACAAAAACGTGATTTTTTTGCTCGATTTTATAGATAATGGTCACCAGGCCATGAACCATGAACCGTGATACTAAGACAGTTGAATATTTCTGTTACCGCTATAAGAACAAATACTAAAAAACAAAATAAAATAAATATTTTACAAACGTGATTTTTTTGCTGTTTTTATAGAGATTGGTACGGAGCCCTTCGTGCGCGAGTCTGACTCACACTTGGCCGGTTTTTTTTTGCAGGACAAAGCTCTTACCACATTTGTACAATAGATAGGTACCAAAATTCACTAAGAACACGACGCTAAGAAATATGTACCTAACCGAAATCACATCACCAATATTCTAATAACATTACTTTTGACGAGTCGTGTAGTGTAATAAACCCAAAAACCTCTCGCAAATTTACGCTCCACTAGCTTGCTCGAACTCTTCCTCTCTATAGTCAGATTTTCCCGTGTTCTAAATGAATATTTTGCTAGATGACACCGCTGCCGGGAGGACAGGGTATCAATCAATCTCCAGCCCAGCTCTTGGCACAGGCTTACACTTGTAACAAATGGATTTTTAAAACCCTCCCCTAACCCCGCCTCACTTCCACCCGTAGGACATCATAATAAAAGTACAAAGCTTTTTCTCTAAATGCAAATTCAAGGAGATCAGTGTTATCTGGATTTTCACGATCTGAGTTCATTAAGGCTTGAAATTTTTGTGTTTCTCCAAGAATATTGGGTGATTTTAAATTCGTTTGCGTAAATTAAGGAGACAAACCGACATCACTGAGCAGAATTATCAAAGGAATATAAGACACGCTATGAAAAATTCAACTTTACATGAAAATTACATAAGCTACAGAATGCTTGTTTAAGCAAAAAAAAAAAAAAGCCAAAGGATCGTCAGTGGTTTGTATAAACCTGTTTTTTTGCTACTTTTTTTGCTACTTGTTTTTTTGCTATGTTTTTATTTAAATAATTTATACTAAACTATCGTCAACAAAAGCCTTCTATAAACCTGTCCGCAACAATGCCGTAGCTTAGAGTGTCGCAATTTTATAACAGCAGGCCGAGTACAATAGTGACAGCGCCGCGACAACACCGCGGTCCTATGTCAAAATGTCAACATTGACAACGCCATAGGGCGAGCAAGCCTTTGTGCGGGACCCTCGCGCAATCAAAGTGAAGTTTCAGCGTGAGCCGAGCGCTAGTTTGTCGTTATCGTGCTAGAGCTGCTGATTAATAATTTTTCGTTAAAAATTATTGTGAGATTTTTACTAAGTTTAGGAGGTGAACAAATATTGTAAAAGTGAAAGTGCGTTTATTTGATTAAGTACTTGTCCTTCCTTGATTCTTCCTTCACGTCACTAAGGAGCAAAACATCAACTTAATTTTTTAACTCATTCATAGGTGGAGGGCTGGAGAGGTGGCAGGCAATTTTACCTCCTAAACTATTTCACGAACGGAAAGGTAGTACAAATAATAAAATTAACTAATACAAGATCCAATTAAATTTTTGACAGTCGATTTCGTCGAGAGGCTCTGCCTCTTGATTGATGGGTCCTGGGTTCGATTCCCAGTCAAAGCAAATGTTTGTTCTCGAGTCATGGGTGTTTTTTTCTGTCTTTGTATATGTTCCAAGAGACCCACTACACAAGGGAAAATCTAATAGGCCTTTGAGTGTGTATATTTATATAATGTAAGCGATTAAAAAATGTCATAAAGATGAAATGCTGAGAAGCATTACTAAAAGAGCATGTCGTATTGGAAAGGAAAATTAACACTTTGTAAGACGTATTCTTACTATGTTAGTTAACTACTGCTCTTCTTTAATTGGACAGATAGAGAAATTTCACCAAATAGCAACGTAGTCTAGTGTTAATTTAAAGTTAGTGAGCAGAGTAGCTAATTTTGTTTAATTTGCTCGCGTCGACCGTGCCTCGCTCTAAAGTGACACTTAGTTGATTCACATTATGTCTGCGTTCTAATTTTGTTGAAGTCTAATGTAGGTAAGTAGAGAAAAAATGTTAAAACATTTAATTGCTTTACGTCTACTACAATCAGGAGACCTAAACAGCGATATTCTGAAGAGCTCTAAAGGGTCTGGCAGGTGGAAACACTGCATAAAAATTATAGACCTTTGCCCGGTTATAGGATGAAACAGATTAGGTGAGATTGGAAATCTTCACAGCGCACCTAGACATATGGATAGAACACGGTCACAGTTTTTTTTAGATTTTGTTCTAAAATATATAAAAATCTTAAAATTCCTCTTCTGAATCTTATAATACAGTACGCTCGAAAAAGAAGAATCAGTTAGCATATACTGTATGTTGTTCTTTTACTCCCAGTCTAGTATAGAAAACGTAGCAGACAAATAAACAAACAATTCAGAAATATCAAACCAACTTGCATTATCTAACCAGACAAACAAGTCTCACCGGTAAAATTTAACGACGACATTTGCATTACCGCCACTAATTTCGCTTCCATCTTATTTCAAAACATGTCTTGAGGGAGTTTTCAGGTGTTGTGTGATAGTGGGGTGAAATGGGAGTAAAATACGAGTGAAACTGAAACACCACCCCGTTTCACCCCCTACCCGCTAACTCTAAAAAGACGTGACGTCTAGAGGTGAAGGGTCGGTGTTCGAAGCCTAGATATCTTTACTAGGTTGAATTAAAGTCTGTGCTTTGTTTTGCAGCTTCGCTAGATTTTGTAGGAGTTTTTCACGGCCAACGATTTTGACTTTGACTTCATTTTCTAGATTGCCTCTACAATCTTCTTCAAGTATCTTGAAACAGTTCTATGTCGAATTTAAAGATTGGTTATTGTTACTTTGTCATAAAATATTTCATTATTTATTTGTTCTTGTGAATATTAACCTTGTTGTTGATCTCATTATAGCATAAAATCTAAACAAAAGAGGTAGATCTTGTATTTTATATTAAGTCTCCGCCAAAATTCAGAACTTCATGTAATAAAATACACTTGTTTGTCGGTAACGTAGTGAAAAAACACTCAGACTAAGAGAAAATGACTCAGATTAAGAGAAAATAGCTTCTAGACGAAAACAATCATTACTATGACTATTAGGGGACAACGTCACTACAGAAGCATAGCAAAAGTAATTTTGGCAGACAATACGTCACCAACGTCGACGTTCTAAATTCCACATCTCTTTTCTTTCGCTAGCAACACACACAATATTTCAATGAAAACAGACTAATTTATTTTAAAATCCAGCGTGTTATGAACTAAGATAGTAGTTTACATGAAAATCTTATTTGGTCGGGTATGTGAATATAGGGATTTATTTAAAAAGCATCGTTACGAACTGAAAATGTGATTTAGAAGGGTATTAGACTCGGTCGGATAGTAATGACATGGCTTTTTGGCACAAGTGTGAGGAAACGTCACAGTAGAAGTATTATTTTCATAGATACGTGGTTTTCGTGAGTGCAGAGCCAAGAATTTACATTTATTGGTTTCCCTAAACGATGGATGCATCTGGTATTCTGAACTGACCATAATATGTGTTTGTTTACACATTAATACTACCAATATGCTCTATTGACACAGAGAACAGAAGGAGATGTGAGGTCGCATGACTGACATATAATTGGTATTTGAAAAGGAACTTCGGAAATCTTTGACAGTACTGTACTGGCTTGACTGAGTCTAGTTGAATTAATTAGGGAGTTTTACCCTTGTACTTCAAGAACGTTTGTGCCCGAGTGATTTGATATCTCAACAAAGTTCGCTCATAAATTTTAGCCAAATAAGTTTTGTAGGTCTTCATACAATAAGAAAATGTTATCGAACTTTACTTTATTCGGATAGGCAAGAAAACTGAAACACACAGCCGTTGAGATGTTCTTTCCAACGATAGAGAAGTACAGAAGATAGATACATACTTTGCTTTGGAAACACAGTAGCAAGCTTAATGCTAGTACCGTTAAGTTTTAGATCTATTTTAGAATAAAATTTAATAACTCTCAAAATTTAAAGGTAGGTATTCATAATACTTCATTATCCTTTATAATAAAATAAGTTAGTATCTCTTCTTTCTTCCTAGCGTTAACCTTTTCTCATTCGGGGTACGCTCGATCATAATCCAAGATTGGTCTGTTCAGGTATTAATAGTGGAGCGACAGCCATCTGACCTCCGTGACCCTAACTAACTGGGGAATCTCACTGGATTGAATTGTCTGAAAGTAAAGGTTTCCTCATGATGATTTCCCTCACCGTAAGAGCATCGGTTAGTGTAGTGAAACTAATGTATATAACTCAGGAAACGAGTCAGTGGCACTTGGCGGCATGGGAATTGAACTCGGTACCCTTCATATACGAGTCCGACCCGCTTAGACCACCGACTCTGAAAAAGTAAATAAATAATAATATTATAACTAAAAATAATATGTAAGTATCATCTACAAAAGAATGCGCATGTTGAACAAACAATAACGAACAATTTTCTACATAATAACGCTGTGGAAATATTTGCCCAAACAATGTAAATGATGGAATCTGATAGATAATACGATGCTAATATTAAATTCTGAAATCTAGCATTATGAGAGACAGACAGGTATTAAAGTAATATAATATATTAAAGTGCTCATAAATTACGTGCGAGACACTAAAGACGCAGAAGAATGTTTTATATTTGAGCAGAACTTCTTTAATTCCCAGATTGTTGTAATGGTTTTGTAATGTGTAATTTGTAGCGGTGGACTGTAATAACTTGTATACTATGTACATAAATTAAAAACCGTATTCTTTGGGAATTTTAAATATATTAGAACAAACTTAAAATCAGACAGTTGCACAAGAAGAAGAATATTTAGTAACAGAAAAAACAATTGCCTACATTTTCACATATTGAAAATATAAAGTTTTAATGGCGTCCTACAATTGCTTCTGAATAGTGTCTAAATAACACTACGTCGAGTAGTGTGCTGTTCGATATACGGTACGATCTTTACTATAAATTGGACAAATGTGACATTTGAAAGACTAATTCCGTGCAATTTGTGGAATTGTGAAATTCGGATTTAACATCTTTTGCTTCACTTTTCAGCAGGCCGAGTACGATAGTGACTGCGCGGCGAAAACACTGCGGTCCTATGTCAAAATGTCAACATTGATAATGCCATAGGGCAGCAAGCCTTTGCGCGGGACCCTCGCGCAATCAAAGTTAAGTTTCAGCGTGAGCCGAGCGCGAGTTTGTCGTTATCGTGCTAGAGCTGCTGATATCACAATAATGCGTCACTATGATTTTCGCAACTGTCAAACTATCAAATTCTATCAAGATGTAACGTGTCATCGTACGGAAACGACCGGTGAGGATTCAATTTTTTTTTTCAAATAATCTTTAAACTAACACACAACTTTTAACTAAAACTTTACATTCCCACCAGTATCGGAGAAGACGGGCAGCAAGCAACGCCTTTCTGAGGTTTCTACTGCACTAAAACCCTACCAAGCGTGGAGGTACGGCATTCTTATAAAAGCAGAAGAGATAGAGACTTTACCAAAGAAAATGTGTTCAGCGCCTTACTAAGCTGCAATAAACTATTAACAAGGATTATGGCCTTCCCAGCAATGTTACTGACATGATATAATGCCCTATAATTAAATGACTTATACCTTGTATAAACACATGAAGTAATGACCGTTAATTTAACAGTTGACAAACAATTAAATCGCTTGAACGATTAATTATGTCACCGAGTGTCATTAATTTTTAACTGAAATAAATTTATGTTGTAAACATCATTATTACTATTGGATCTGAATTTAAATTATTATTGAAATAGCAGATTCCAATCGGGATTAAAATTTATTCGTTGTTATTTTGATGACTACAAGAATTCCAGGAATAATCTAATTGAGGTGTTTTGCACAGCCTGTAATTTCAAAACAGAATTTCATAGTTTCAGAAAATAAAGGTTAAATTTACAGGTCAGAAAACTTGTCTAGTAGAGCGTTATCTGAAACATTAATACTATCTCACTACTACTCAGAGCCACAGTCACAAATTAAGGATAGAAATGGTATTTCTGTCGAAAGATACCAAATTTTAGATAAAATTCTGGTTTAATCTTTAACTTGGAATACTCTACCTTCCTTCGTTATTGTGAAAGTGAAGTCAAGTGAGTGGCGAACTGACTAGCCCTGGTGTCACAGAGTTTTCGAACCGCCAAATGGCCTCTGACATGGTTTAACGACTGCAGTCAATTGACAACAGCCGGGACCGCCGGCTTAACGTGGAGGACGGAAGCGCTCGTGATAGATTGCCACTTCGATCACCCATCAGGTACCTCTGTGTACGTTGCTTAACCTCACTGATCGGTACAGATCAGCGAGCGCCACAGGGCTACTAGCGCTACCATGCCATACTCTACCATAAGTATATTTGTACTCTAGTTAGTCAGCGACATAAGAAAATACAGACGTTATAAACTAAAACAACAATTCAAATCCTAAATCCGCCCTTTGGACACATAACGTAAACAACGGTACGGCGGCACTTCAGTCCGATTTCTCGCGAACTCTAACAAGACTTAAGAAAAGGGCCTTTTTTCCAAAACTTATCCAATTCGTCGCGAGACTGAGGGTGGGAAGGTCGAAACAAGATAGAAGCCTCACTTTGTTCGCGATTCAGTACCTTACTGGTATTCACTCTTCATAAGATTTAGAAGTCTCTTTTACAATAACAGAGCGTATAAGTGTTGAATGGCTGGATAAGTTACCAAATCTTGAAAAGCTCAGTGACAAAATATACAATAACATGCTTCATAAAACACTTTCGATACGAAGGCTATTTTTAAAACTTAAGCTATGAGGCCAATGTTCACCAAATATTTAACCGACGATAACCTATGGTCGCAATAAAGTATTGAGATTTGACAATATCATTTTCATACATCATTTTGACATTTCGTCTGATTAGTTTCTAACCACGGTTTAATCGTGGTTTAAAATTTTGGCGAAAATGCCCTTTGACGAGACGATGAGCCTGCTTTATTAGGTACATAGTTGCGGTTAGAGAAAAACAGAAAATAAATTCTGACTTATACTACATAATCCACAAAATTATCCATAAATGACCTATCTATCCATGAAATAACGCGGGATCTTCTAAAGTCTGTTCAAAAACATTTCTACGCTACAAGGGATATTGATGAGTTTTTTATTTGGAGCTCTCCCGATAAACGCTGCCGAAAAGTGGTTTTGTAAAACTTTGGTAACCATTCAACACCGAGAAATGAGCAAGTTATTTTTAGAATAGAGTATGTAGGAATTTAGAATCGTTTAAGACGAACGAGATCTTCTTTGTGTTTGCTGCAAGTGAGTATGAACTATTGAATGGTGCTAGTGCAAAAAAAATTAGATCTAGTGAACAGTTTTTCTGATAGTAGGTACAGTAAGTTCTACAATACAATATAGTGTATTGTGAATACTTTATTGTACAATTCTACGATGGTTGCAATTGAAAATTCACCAAAAAAACTGACATCTTTTCTTCTTTGGCAACTAGATGCAAATGTCAGTTGCCAATGTGACCGGAGGGGATTCTATCACAGAGTAACATTTTTTTAATATTATTATTAGTATTTATTACAACTTCTGAATCTTCCATTACGTCTACATTTTTTTCCGTGTGGTGATCCGTTCAGAATAACACCACCCCATCTCTTTCCGTGGGTGTCGTAAGAGGCGACTAAGGAAACACAAATGAGACCTGCCTCCTAGCAATCCATCACAGGCAACGACACTTCATTTTTTTTCTGAATCTGAAGTGTCATCCTATGGTCTCATGCGGTGTGGTAGGCTTTGTAAAGGGCCGTCTGGTTCGCGACCACGCTCCTACCGAAGTCCGACGTCAAACAGCTTGCTGTGTTCCGTCGGTGCGTGGGAGTACCAGTGCCTTTATAGGTATTTTCTGGGTTAACTCGCTCCATCGTCGACTTCATCTTTGACCTTATGGTCAAGATTGAGGTCAAGAGTTAACCCATCTTATAATAATAATAAAGAAGTCTTCTATACATGGCAAATAATGAATTATCCGTCGTCATGTCGAAAGGTTCCTTAGCAAAAGGTCCTTAGCGAAAGGTTGCAGCAGTAAAAAAATCATGGCTCCGTTCGATGACATCTGGATCATTTATAATACTCATCTTATAGCTTGATAGCGTCAAATATTCGTAATATGATGGACATATCCTCGATCAAACATAGGTGAAACCTTAAAAATGTATAATGTATAAATGTATAAAATGTACATTTTTAAATATACACGACATAAACACGATAAGAGTTTTATTTGAATGCAAGTAGTCCTTACAATATTTTAAATACAAAACAAAATACGTGTATTCTCTGCGGGCAGGTTTGTACGCAACGAGTTCAGAACACGCGGGTGTATGTCAGCCTGCGGCGTCTCTGTAAGTTCCGTATGCTTTGATTACATGTAGCGAGTAGCGCTTGAAGTCAGTGGTTTTGGTTCAGTTTTTCTAGCAGCCAATTTTTTAAAAAATAGTACTAAAACTATTAATGACAAGGGAGATAATGTTTTTAGTTTGCAAGATGTGTTCGTTATCAAATATCTACTCAGATTAATCTAAATGTACAAATATAACGAAAATAGTTAAGGTTTGCGAACCCGTATTGAAATTAACTTGAAATGATCAATTGCAACCACTTTAAATCTTCTTTTAGGATTTACTCTCGGTTAAAATTGTATTACCATTGTTTCTTTGTACTACTATTGCCTCTAATACCATTCCCCCTAGTGATGCCCGAAGCTACGAACATAGGAGGTAAAAGTAATAAAATTTTGCCGTGCCGTTCCATTCTATTTGAATTATAAAAAGGCCCATTCACATTTGCTATTTTCGTAAAATCACCACAAATATCACCTAGTATACAACGTGTAATAGAAAGGTGTAATCATATTTCAGGATGTTGATCGGCTCAAGAAACGGACAACGTTCCCAAACACCTGTTATGCGTTGTATATATTTTTTTATTTTTTTTAGTATAAGATGGGTTAACTCTTGACCTGAACCTTGACTATAAAGGTCAAAGATGAGGTCGACGATGGAGCGAGTTAACCCAGAAAATGCCCATACAGCCACTGGTACTCCCACACGCCGACGGAACACAGCAAGCTGTTTGGCGTCGGACTTCGGTAGGAGGGTGGTCGCGAACCAGACGGCCCTTTACGGAGCCTACCATACCGCATGAGACCATAGGACGACACCTCAGATTCAGAAAAAAATTAAGTGTCGTTGCCTGGGATGGATTACTAGGAGGCAGGTCTCATTTGTGTTTCCTTAGTCGCCTCTTACGACACCCACGGAAAGAGATGTTGTTATTCTTAACCGAGCACCACACGGCAGTTTGGTGCCAGATCTCAGGGTTTCAATTTAATACTTTATAGCCAAGGCTTATAAAGTAATATTCAAGAACAGTGGCGGTATTTTGACGCTATTCTACCGCAGTCATAAACAACAATGACGTATGAAAGCCCCTTTATTTGTCCCTCAAACAATGTACCTACTGACATACAGTACACAGTGCGGTCTATAAAGTGGACATTGTGGTATCTCGGTACCGCATCGTCAATATGTTGCGGTTTACATGTTAATCAGCTTAAAAATAACTAGCCTTTTGCGCATAATTTTGAACTAGCTTTCCACTTGGGATTTCGTTCCCGTGGATAATTGGGAAAATTGTGTAGCTTTAACAAATAATCTACACAATTCAGGGTGTCAGCTACCTCCGTACCAAATTTTATCAAAATTGATCCAGTCGTTTGAGCGTGAAAGAGTAACAAATATCCATACGTCCTCACAAACTTTCACATTTATGATAATAGTAGGATTCGACTAAACTTATTTTGCTGGGATACAAAGAAGTTTGTATATTGAGTGACTTCAAATTAGCTAGCGAAACTTAAGGGGCTGATTCTGCCCATGAAACTGAACAACTTTCCCCAAGGAACCTATTTGAAGCGCGCCGAATATTTTTCTTTCCCTAAAAATTATTTGTGAATATCCCTCACGCGGGTAAGCGATTTAAAAATAATAAAACCTATTGGAAGTTTTCAAAAAAATTTCGACTCGACTTACAAAGGTAAATAAGCTGATGGTGGTGATGGCACTGGTTATATGGAAGGGCGACAATTTTTTTTTCATAAATCGATCTACGTTCCTTCGGGAAAGTTGTTGAGTTTCGTGGGCTAATTTAAAGTCACCCCATAGTTTACGTCAACATGACGAAAAGTAAATGTGTGATATTTAAATCCTTACTATCCTTACTATACTAATATTATAAATGCGAAAGTAACTCTGTCTGTTTTGATAAAATTTTATAAAATTTGGTACAGAGATAGATAAGAGCCTAGGAAAGGACATAGGCTACATTTTATCCCCCAGTTGGCTACGATATAACCTGTAGTCCACACGGGTGGAGCCGCGAGCGGAAAGCTAGTAATGATAATAAAATCTTTATTATCAGGCAACTTGGCCAATAGATTAACTTATAGACTAACATACATATAAGACAAAATAAACTTAATTAAATCTCAACATTACGAGCTAGGTAGGAACTTGCAGATCTTCGTGTTCGCCTCCCTGTTAAAGTAGCACTAACTTTAATAAGACGTTTGCCGTGTGGTGATCGGTTGAGAATAACACCACCCCATCTCTTTCCGTGGGTGTCGTAAGAGGCGACTAAGGAAACACAAATGAGACTTGCCTCCTAGTAATCCATCCCAGGCAACGACGCTTCATTTTTTTTCTGAATCTGAGGTGTCGTCCTATGGTCTTATGCGGTGTGATAGGCTCTGTAAAGGGCCGTCTGGTTCGCGACCACCCTCCTACCGAAGTCCAGCGCCAAACAGCTTGCTGTGTTCCGTCGGTACGAGGGAGTACCATGCCTTTATAGGCATTTTCTGGGTTAACTCGCTCCATCGTCGACCTCATCTTTGACCTTTATGGTCAAGATTGAGGCCAAGAGTTAACCCATCTTATAATATAAAAAAAGCGTTTCTGCAACTGAGTGATTGTTAATGAAAAAATATTATCATTCATGATAAAACAAAATTGTGTCCAAACTCTTTTTGATCCGGAGGGGAAATCGTACGTAAAATCGCAAATTTTAACCTTTAAAAAAAAAGAAAAAAATACATATCGTATCCTTTTTAATATCTCAACCTGCATGCATACTCCTGCTATGAGGAACCTACTGTATGTTCACTCTACTGTATGAACAATCTCCTCTAATCCAAGGGGGCTTCGAGTTTGAAACTACAACTTAGTTAAATCCGTAAATATACACTGTTAGAAGTTAGTACATGCTACTAATCTAAACTAATGCTTACGTTAGAATAATCCACATATTGGTTAGGCCTAAAGTACTGCCTACTTTGATATATTCTCCATAAATAAAATAAATTAATTTAAAAAATAAAAAAAACCCGACTGCGTAGTAAAAACTGAAAATAAAAAAACCAATAAGTCCAGTAGTCAAGACGTTTATCTACTCAGTGAGTATGACATTAAGGCACAAATTAGATTTTAATCTAATCCACGTAGCTGAAATGCGCCGCGTGCGCAGCGGTGGGTCTGTTCCTTAATGATCTCACACTTGATGTCAATAAGTCACTCAAAATTTCGTGGTAATCTTAATTAACTAAAATTCGCTAAGAATTACACCCTACACCCAGAACTGATAACACAATACGGACTCCCCCACTTATTACTAATATTAGAAGCCAGAATAGTCAATGACACTTAACCCTAAAAAAAAACCAAATAATTCTAATCAAATTAAGCTAAAGCGAAGTTTTGTCAAAAATCCCGCCCGTCATACCTAGCGAAAAGCTACCCGTGACACATTATTTTTTATAGGTTTTTTTAATAGTAGATAGACTCGATTAAATACGAGCAAGACTCACATATGGAATGACTTTACTAATGTAAACATTAGGGGGGTATCTCTCCCCATGACTTTCTCTGAGAAACTTATATCAAATCATAAAAAAAAATTCAAATAGGCATACAAAGGTAATTCAGCTGCTCGCGCTGGTAGTATCGAGAACCAATATTTTAAATTAACTAAAGTATTTAAAACAGAAAAGTACGTCGTCATCGTCATCATCAGCCCTTAAACAAAATTTCGTGTTTTTTTAATTGATTTTAAAGCCTATGCAATTTAACAGTGAAAACAGCGCCACCGGTATGTAACAAGATTTCAGTTCCCAACAAAACATTTCCACCCGGTAGGAAAATCCTTCTATTTCCTTTTGGAGCCAAGAGTATAAAGTGTATTGATTGAAAGCTTACACAGAAAACTGGTCTGTGAAGGTGAGGCGAGTTGGAAAACTTTAGCGTAGGCTCTTGGATATTATAAGAAGAAAAGGTAGATTATATTTCTTGGATATGTAAGTGACAGCTTAGCAAATACTTAAATGGTGGAATCTACACATAACTATGATTTCCTACAAGTAATTTGAAAAAGCGAGTATATTCAAACAAAAAATATAAATTTGAACAAGAAAATATTAAAACCATGAAAAAAAAATTGGGATTTTTCTGGAATAATATTTTACTGGAAAATTATTTAAAATGATGGTCTGAATGTAGGGTTCAGCTTTTGCTGAAGTATCCCTTACACGCTTTATTATTTTTATCCCTAACTCCTATGATTAGAAAGAAACAAAATACGTTTATGTTTCCCATTCTGTGGGACAGTACACAGTATAGAACTAAGCTAAACCTAATTACCAAACAAAAAAAAACAAAAAAAAATTAAATACTGTCCTAAAGCGCAGAAAAAACGAGGGTGCAACTCAGCATAATGCTTACACTAAAAGCGCATGATTAGGATGCAATAAATTGTTAAAAATCTTATTTTTCTTTTTGAAACAGCACTTCTTCAGGATGGCTCTAAGTAGAGTTGTACAAACAGGTAAAGATATATGATCGGAAGATATCTACTCTTGTTCGTATACATCGACAATATCACTGTTGTAGGGTTTCGGGACCGTAGTCCCGGACTATTGGGAACTAGTACAACTTGACCGGGATCACCCGACTTTCATGTCCCAACTAATCCTAGGTAAAGTTTTATGTTTGTTACTAACTCGGAACGGCGAACTTTTAATTTGAGGTAAAATAATTGATTTTAATGATTTTCACGTGGAATATAAATAATTGTTGAAAAACGTATTTTTTTTTATTGCACGTACAAAAATCATCAAAACGTATTTCTTATTTTGATTATTTCACATCCAAAAACTCCAATGTGCATAGAAAAAACATTCGCAATGTGGACATTAACATATTCCTCCTCCTAAAATTAAAACTTGATGTCTTTTTTTTTAATATAATAAGATGGGTTAACTCTTGACTTCAATCTTGACCACAGTATTTGACCTAAAAAAAACACAATAAAGTGTGTAAAGATCTGTTCTTTGAATACTTTTACGGAAAAGAGAAGTAGCAAGTACATTCCGCCTACCAATAAGACAATATTGTTCCATGCCATATTGTCCATGTACAAAGGCATGGAACATATTGTAATTCCTTGCACACAAGGACAAATAAATATATATTCCTTATATCATTTCACCAACTGTGTGCAAATAAATAAGTATAATGTATTGTGTTTTATGATTTCTTTTACTCATAATCTAACACGGAAAAGTATTGGTGTCGAATGTAATAAGAATAAAATTAAAACCCTTAATAATGGTTAATAAAGATACGCTCAAATCGATTTAAGTCAACAGTAACAATGTTGGATGGATAGCAACTAATAGCTACTTGGCATATCACCAACTATTGTTCCAACTACAAGGCTGAATGACCAATCATTCGCAAATACAACTTATTATCCACATTAACTAAAACTGGGGCAAATTACGCATATAATTTGGCAAATCGATACATAGAAATTTAAATGTCGTGAACAAAGTAGCACTACAGTTGAAGCGAAAATGATATATCAAAAACATAAACCTGATAATTCAATTCAATATCATTTTCAAATATGATCCAGGCCTCATTTAAATTAGGTCTTCACTCAAAAAGTTTACATACACTAACTTTATATGGTGCTGGTATGATGGAAACAACGAAATACCTAACAGAACTTAAATTAAAATAACAAAATTTTTAATTTGAACTATATATTTAATTCATCTTTGTTACTTTTTTGCACAAATATAATATACTTAATATTAATGTCACAAATAAATTTTCCATAAAATTCTTAGTCAGTTTTTTAATAAGGCTTACTTAGTCACATATGATGATCTAAAGCCTCAGTCTACATTTATATTTAAAAAATAGTAGATGCAGAAATCATAGAATTTCATGCCAATTATTGTAACAACTCGTAATACTGTTATCGTTTCCAATTTACTAGTATTAAGTCTGGGCGAATCGAATCGAATAATCTATTCAAATAATAGTTCGATCCAATCACAGCCAGTCGTTAATTCTGTAGACAGATTTTAATATAGATTTGGGATTATACTTGCGTATAGACAACCAAAGTGTGTGAGAGAAAAGAAACATCTTTATATAAATGAAAAAATATAAAAATCACATATTTTACTCCTGATAACAACGTATCGAATCAAATCAAATCAAAATATCTTTATTTATTAGAAAATTCAGGATGTTACTTAAAATAAGTCAAAATTACATTAAATACACACAAACATACATTAAAGGATTCAAATACATACATACACATTTGTTCTTTTGACTCTACTGACTCTATTGCTGTACAGTGTACACTCAGTGCTCCAAGTTACACTTTTTTAATTTATACCTTATCAACAGTAGACCAATAACTTGGATAGATATAGATACTTAATTGTTTTTAATTCCATTTATTTTTACCAAAACAATGATATGATATGGTTTACTGTTTCTGTGGATGTGGTGTAAGTTAAAGAATTAATTCTCCTATTTGACACTTTGACAAGCGAAATTGGTAACGCATTTTGGAGCTATCAGTTCGTCTATACTCTAGCGTAATCCTAAGTCTACGGATTTAAGTACCTATCCTTGGCCTGACGTAAATAGCAGATGGGCTGACAAGAGAAATTGAGCGTGCAAGCGAAGTTTACCCAATTTACAAGTTATGTATGATATTTCAGGAATATTAACGATTCACACTAAAATTAACACACTGATTCATATCACAAGCAGACAGTATTAGTAACTACCGTCAACTAGGAGAAATCTTATAATTTTTGCACCTAAAATTATTTTATTTTATGTTATTTAAATATAGCCTAACATATTTAGAGCGTTAGTTTGGTTACCGTCAAATATCCGTTGAATATGGTGGATTTTTTCATAATATTAACTTTTCTTAAAGTAAAAACGCCAGCGCATCAGGTTACTCCATTTTCATTACAAAACCGCTCATGACACAACAGTACAGTGTACACAAATGTGGTAACCTGATGTGCGGCTCTCCGTACATACAGATAAAAATGCCTCTCCATACAAGCAAATGAAGTAATGAAAGAAAGGCCCTGAAAAATAAGTTTAAATTTTCATACTATTAACTATTATTTTAATCTGTGGTTATGTTTCAAACTTTGCAAAAAATGCAAACCTTCTTTCTTCTTCATCGTGTAGGTAAAAATAATTATGTGGTGAGCTTGACTAACCCTGTAAGAGTTTTCAAACCGCCAAATAGGCTCTGACTGGGTTTAACGACTGTAGTCAATCGACAATAGCCGGAACCGACGGCTTATCGTGCTCTCCGAAGCACGGAAACGCTCGTCACAAATTGCCACTTTAGTTGCCCATAAGGTTTCCTGCCTCTGTGTACGTTGGTTAACCTCACTGATTGGTTCAGATCAGCTATATTAGCGCTACCGGGCTACGAGTGCTTTAAGCCTTACCAACTTCAGTCAAACTTAAAGAGCATGGTATTTTGACCCTTTTGTCAATTGGGGAAGCATTTTGTGTACCTGCAACAAAAAAAAAAATTTTTTATTGTAACTTGAACAACTCTTGATTCTTAACTTGTTAATTTCACTCAACGAATGAAATGATTTTCGGCATTAACCAAAAAGGGAACAGATCTTCAATGTCCTTTCGTTTTGTAAGGAAAATATAAAAAATAAATATTTTGAGAGATAAACTAATCTTTTGGTCGTATTTCTGTTTGTATTTATATGTCCATCTGTCATGAGTGCAAAGAACTGCATTTTTTAGCCTTATGTGTCCTACTGCTGGGCAAAGGCTTCCCTCGCTTTTCTTAATAGATCCATCTCCTGTAAATAATAATTTAAAAAAAAAACATATGTTGCATCGGCAAAAATAACATACATAATTCTAGATTAGGAGACTCAGCATTAGTTAGCCTTTAATACACACAAATGTTAAGAAGCCTAGTATCACGTGTGTGGACCATAAATCCAGAGATAACGAATAGTTACTAATTGGATTAGATAACTAAACTCCACAAAGCTCAGATTTACGACGAAGATACCGACTGAATTTAGTCCCTTCTCTCAAAATCGATTTATGAATAAAAACGAAGTCTTCGTTATATTTGTACGCATTTTGCGTATAAACATAACAAACAAAAGCCTCGCAGTGTGTAAAACCGCTTACTTTTAAAGAAATATTTTAAAACGAGGCTTCAACTGTTACTTAACTTTAAATTACGTTTATGAATAAGGTGGTTAATCTCCACCCCTTCAACTACCCAGGGCAAAAAACAATGCGATCCGTTACTCCGTTTCGATGTTAAGGAAGGACCAACAAACAAACTTTCACATCTATACTAATTCTGTGAAGAGAAAAGATTTGATTGCTTGTTTGTTTGTTTATTTGCATTGAATAGGCTCCAAAACTACTGGATCGATTTGAAAAATTATTTCACCATTACAATCCTTCATTATCCGTGATGAACATACGGTACATGATTTTCCTGAATTCCTACGGGAACGAAGTCCCGGGTGGAAAGCTTTTTGTTTGAAGGTTTTTGTTTGTCTCATAAAACTATTTTCGACTCAAATTATATTTCGTGGACTATAACAATACATTTTGTTTAATTTAGTACAATCGCTACTTTTATAAAGTATTTGTACAAGTAGTTATGATTGAATCCATGTCAGGTCAGTCCTGCTGCTAGGAAAGCTTTCCCGTGTTGATTTACAGCCCCGGACCGCGCAGTGATCCGTGGCGCCTCTGATTGAATAAAGGGTTTCGTCGGACTTCTCTGAGTGCACATGCTTGTTGGTCTTTAGATCTATGTACACAAACAAGGAAGGCCTTCCTTCCTGGAAGGTATTCTCAATTTGCCGAATCGACTAAGATACTTTTAAAAATATTTTTATAAATTTTTGGGCTGCCAATGGGCTTCTTGAAATACTTAAGTCTATATATTGTGTTTTGTTTATAGTTTAAACTTGGTGTTGTTGTTTCTTGATGAAACCCTAGTAGAATTATGAAAAGATTTTTAAAAATCTTTTTTTTTATTATTTATTTATGAAATAGTACATCTGTAGTAGAGTCACTATCGAATCTCAGCACAAATAGTATTGTAATAATACTAATTTGAGACGAAACTTATTGTTCAAATTACATTGAACTATTTAACGCGTTATTTTGCTTCCGAATAAACCTGGGACTTTTGCCAAAGACTTGCTGAAGAATCGTCAGCACATGTAGTCATACTTACGCGTAAAGGGTTTCACACATCAATCGTTATTTAGAGAATGGAACATTTTATTTTTTGTATGAGTGCTTAAATTACTTTGGAAGTTCAAGTACGGACGACCGCAACTCAGGGTACCACACGTGTGCACTCTGTACTGTTGTGATAAGAGCGGTTTTGCCATGAAAATGGAGTAACCTGATGCGCTGGCCTCTGTACCTTTCTACTTAAAGTGCTACCGCCAAGACGAGTATCTTTTGCTAGTATGTGTATGTTCGTATGGAAAGATGCTATAACAATTTTTGTTTAAAATTCAGTGCTAAAGTACAACTACTATTACAATTCCTTTTATATCCTCCTAGGTAGGATTTTTTTTATCCTCCTAGGGAGGATATAACCTAAAAGAAAGAATCCTCTTGGCTGACTTTAGAGTTGGCTAGTAATAAAAAATAAAATATTGTGACGCCATGCTTTGAATTATTTTAGAATAGCAAACTCATTTCATTCTTCTTTATAAACAACAACTGGAATCTAAATTAAACTCCGCAAAAACAGAATTCCAGTGACAAACGAATGAACGCGATATATTCAAAGCCTAATGGATACGTGCGTTTTATTTTCCCATAAATTAAAAATAAACGATGACATTGAATGACGTCACGAAAAAAGAGCGCGAGTGTCGTTTCGTTTTAACCGACTTCTATTCCTGACTGAATGTCCACGTCACAGTCTATGAATGGTACAGTGTGATACAAAAATATACTGTCTTCCGAAACTTATGACTAATAAGTGAGTCTAGAATTATGTGATGCTAATTTATTTTTATTTCACGCAGGCGACTTGTTACAATAGATGCAGAAACTGTCCAACGAACTAAACGTGGGCCGATTCACATTCTTAATTCTCACAAATTTATATTCACTCAATATAGCGTAAGAAAAAAATTAAGCTTCAACTCATCAATTCATTTATTGATAAAATGCCATCCAGGTGCTTTGAGATTTTGCCAATGTTAGAGTTAAAATCGAGAATGACGAAGTCACCAATATCCAGTGAAGGAACCCTTACAGGGCGGAGGAGCTGTTAATCAGCAGATTGCACCGCTAGCAGGTGAGGATGATGACTTTGGACCACCAAGACGTTATAACCCCACACACCCGAAGTGTGTGTTTATTCTGTCAGATTTCGACTCCAAATCATGAGTCCAAATCTTACAGAATAAATGCCCCGTAGTTTCACTACTGTATGACTACAATACTAGCATATCGTAACCAAGAGGAATGCGCGCACGCATCTGTCGCGCACTAACTCATGTCACAGCCGAAACTCCTGGTCCAAAACACTCAAACAATTGAGAAAAAAACTGTTGAACTCTTCTACGCTATGAGATTTTTTTAAGCCGTAACGTCTTTCTGATTTCTGTTTTTCTTACTGAGTTTGTTATAACTTAGTAGATACTGAATCCTTAATTGTAGAACCACTTGACGCTACGTTTGACATTCATTTTGACGGTTATTAAATTAAACATGACTACAATGGGGATAGATGGTCAAAAGCTCATGATACTTCAAAACCCTCGTGTCCCACTTACTGGCTTCAACAATATGCCTGGGAAGAGTTGGCAGCTGATACATTCAAATTTTTTCTGACACGTCCAGACCAGGGCCCCGATTCTGTAACTTGTGTGCAAAAAAAAACGCACATGTTTTAAAAGCTCTTTTTGAAATTGAAATCGTTGCCCTTTAAAGACTGTAAAATCATTTCCTTAAATAAGATATCTACCTAAGTTTCTTGTCAACTTACAATAAGATTCAAATTAGAAAACTTCGATACCAAATAAGGGCATCGACTGTACATACTAATCGCTTGGAACTCTTACGCGTTGTGAACTTAACAATGAAATTGATAACTTTATTTAATGCAGTCAACAAACCCCTTTTATAACAGGAATGTCTTTGCAGAAATAACAATTCTACAATGTATTAAACTGTTCTTAACAAAACCACATTATGACAACACCTATCAAGAGAGTTAACGAGCAGTGCGACATAGATAAAGTTATTTTAAGGGCTATATATGCGGTTTATGGCGCCATATGGAAGTTAGTAGAGAGAAAACAGGAGAATTGGGGCATTGGTAACAAATGGGTGTGAGATTGCATATTACTGATTTTAAAAAACATTAAAGTTGGTTTTTATTTGGTTTTTATGTGATAGCCCAGTTGGTAATGAGCCTGGTACGGGCCTGTACCAGTAAATTCGTCTTTACAGATTTATGTACCAATTTCTCGTTAATTATCTTATCACGTACTCATAGGTGAAGGAAAACATCGCGATGAAACCCGCATGTCGAAGAAAATTCGTTTTCGAAAAATGAGCGGTCCACCTACTCGTATTGGGCCAGCGTGGTGGACTATGGCCTAGGTACCCTTTGTGTTTTGAAGGGAGGCCCGTGCCCTACATAGATAGGTAGATATCTTTTATTTATTTTTTCCCAAGAAAAAATAAATTTCAGTTATGCTCCACCTGTCACGAAATATTATAATGAAAAAATTGTGTTAGCAAAAAAAAATCGTACGTGTTTGAGTAGATTTTTTTTTATGAAGTATAACTATGTTTAAAAAGTCTACATTTCTGATAAGCTTCTTTAAACACGAACATTTCTAATAAAATTAGCATTTCACATAAAACACGGAAACCTCAACAATACGAAGAGTAGTTATTTATCACGACAAATGTCACTCGGCGTCATTTCAGATACAAAAGTGACGCGACACGAGCCGCGAGAGCCGACCTGACAACTCCTGAGTGACACATCACTACCCGTTACGTCATTTCATTTTATTCTTGATATAAATAACTTGGGTTAAATTGTGTGTGTGATAGTTTTAAGCGTCCGATTAAATATGATGCTGCAAGATGTCCATGGAAATTACGCAGTGTTTTTCAACCTCCGGTCGCCAAATGTCAGTTAGGGGCTCACAACTACAAATTAAAAGTATGGAGAACGTACGAGTATATAACACGGGACCACGGCGCGTGCAACCGCGTCGAAACGTCGGGAATAGGTAAATAAATATGTATACGCGAATTTGACCCATTTTAGAATTTAATAACTTATAATAACAAATACCAGTATTATTTAGTTAGACAAATTAAATTAAACAACAGTTCTGATATGAAGTCTGTGAATCTTAATAATAACACTTATAACAGTCAAAAGTTAAAAAAACAAAGGTAAGTTATTGTAAATGGTAGTAAACTTCCAGATCGCAGATAAAACTATTTTATTAGAAACAATGCTTCCAATAATACAACATCGATCAACCACAAAAGTAAACCTAACATAAAACTACCACCTTTCCCATTGCTACCAAATAAAATAAACATAAAGCTTTCAACATTCTATATTTATATCATTCTCAGTGACTCACTGTATTAAAAATAACCAATAGTTTACCGACCATAAATTCTCAGTTTTCTCAACTATATTTTGAATGTGAAACACAAATTCTAAAAAGCATCTTTTTAGTTGCACAATCACATAAATAAAAGCGAATCTAAATAGAAACGGCTTCCGAAATAACTGTGACTTTGAAGAAACAACAATGTTGTTTAAATATTATAGTTGGGATGTTGACACTTGGCACAAATGTTTTTCTTTGTCTTACATATCAAGGGTATAGTAGTAAGAAATTATAAGGACAATAGGTAGCATCTTACATGAAAAAGAAATTCCTGGCTCACTCATCAACGCCTAGCCAAAACTTTGAACTAAGAAAGTTGAAATTGTTTTTTTTTGTGTTTGTGTTGTACTGTGTTATGAATAAAGAGTTTATCTATCTATCTAATCGAATATTGGGTGTCTTTAAATTAGTTAGCGAAAATGAAGGATGTGCAATAGCCCACTGAACAACTTACCTCAAGTAACATAGGTCAAATTATGAAAGAAAAAACACCACTCCATACAACTTGAGCTGTTTGCTTTAGTATGTATGAGACGAGTTTTTTTTTCGTTTCTTAACAACGATGTTCAGTTTCATAAGGAGAATCACGCCCTGAGTAATTAATACAAAGTCATATTTCGAATTTAACGAGAAGTAAGACCGAATTTTCAGAGACCCTTATTCCCATTCCCTTTAATAAATAATTAAAATTTATTAAAGGGATTTTAGCTCTAGTTTCTGATATCATGGAGAACATTTATCATAATATCTTAGCTGAACTATCACCGGACTGCCATTTGCTTTATTATAAAGAGTTACTCTAATTTGATATCATATCAAATTAGAGTAACTCTTCACATTCAAGAAATTAATTCATTCACTCAAGCCTATACCTCCCAACGGGAAAGGCTGGTCCAACATTATCAGGAGATGCAAAATATTCCAAAAAATATTAAAGATATGCCGAAGAAGCAAGACATAAACAAAAACTCGTAAGGAGGGTGTCGCCATGGCAATGTTTAATCTTACCCAAAAACGCGCACGCTGCGCCTTTCTCATACAAATCACACAATAGCGGGATCAATAGAGAAATCTCCATAAAACATCCTTTCAAAACGGCGCTTAGAATTTTATTTACCTTTGAGGTGGAAACGGTCGGCATTCATAGATTGAAAGGCTTTATTTTGAACAAACAAATCCGTTCCATACAAAAAAGGGTATACTTTTAGTGGCGTTGGGCGCCAGTACGGCTTAAATATTAGGAAAAATATACGCGTCGACTTAAGAACCTCCTCTGTTTTTTTTATGTTGGTTAATAACACAGAAACAAATAGTTAACATTTGTTCTTATATTTACAGTAACACAGACTGATAAACGATCCAGAATATAAAAAAAAACTTTTTGAGAGTATTTAAAAATAAATAACAAAAGGTGGAGAGAAAGACCCCCGACAACAGGCACTGACATAGCCTTCAGTATTTTTTTAGCATAATTAAAGTTGACTATCTAAAACAAAAACCAAAAAGTATCTAGGTACATCAAAATAAATAAAAAGACTCGATACTTAGTCTACGTGTTTTACAACAATCTCGTAGCAACGTAGCTCGTAGAGGTCCAACATATTGTGCTACGAAATGTCTACGAACTATGCCTGCTACAAGAATGTTACCCGCGTATCGAAGTAAAAAGAGACTTCTGGCTTTTTGTAATATACCTATATTTAATCAGCCTTGACCAACACAAATGTCAGAGGAACTAAAATTAAAGACAGTTAATGAATATATATTTCCTGAAGTCTCAATTCTTTCTCGCAACAAAACTTCCTCTAATGACAAAATACAATTTATTTTTATTAAATTCATCATTTTTCTTTCGGGTCGTGATGAAACTCCTTGTCTTAATTTGCGTCCAGTAACAAATTACACTCTTTTTCTTGGAGACTTTAAATAAAGCGCTTCAAAGATTGATGTCTATTAGGAGGTAATTTTCTAAACAATTTTCAGAGTACCCTTAATCGAAGGATACTCCATTTTTGTTTTGAAAACAAATTTGAAATTAGGTCAACAAAAAGAAGATTTTGTTATCTGTATACAGTGTGTAAGGGACAAGTTAGAGAAAACTGAAACCCTGAATTCAGATTATCATTAAAAATGATTGCTTGTAGCCAATCATGATTAAGGGTAGATTTTATATTTAAAATATTTGCTAAGCTGTCCCTTACACTCAACATATTACGGATTTTTTTTTCAATTGTTTTGGTTTGATTCATCTAATCTTACATTGGTAGATATGTCACCGGAAATGTATGAAATTTAGGAATTGTATACAATTCCTAGGAAATGTCTATATTCCGAGGCGGTCTAGGAAATGTATAAAATATTGTTTCAAAGATTTTTAATACACTCGTATCCTTTCCGGAATTGCTCTAGGAAATGTATAAAACTAATGCTTTATGTGAATGAAATGAATAAAATAACCTAACCTAACTTAACCTAGCGGAACTGTAACAAATGCTTAACGCAACCACAGTTAACGGGTTTGTTGGGTTAAGCTACTAACAAACCTACTTGTGGCAGTTCCGTCTCTCGCAATCGAACAAAGAAGTCGAATGACTTACAAAAACTGTACCCATTTACATCTTGAATGTAATACATTTCCGATTCTTATTTAGGAAATGTTTAGATTTCCTAGGAAGTGTATCTAATATAAGTAATTAATTTCACACATTTCCGTGCGATTTTAGAAATTATATAAATTTCCTAGAGATTGTATACAGTGACAGATTAAACACATTTCCGTTAACAAATACACTTTCAAGTATGATAATGGATTAATTTCATTATTCTCTCTTGTATTTCGCCTGGTCAGTCTGAACGTATCTTAATTTTAAGACCAATGAATAAAGTTATGAAAATAACCTTATGTCTATCTAAAACCTTGCAATTAGGTTTTATAGCATATTAAACAGGAATAAGCTTAGAGTTTTTAATATTCCCGCGAGTGTGGTGTGAAGTCCTGGGCATTTTGTAATATACCTCTAGTATAAAATATTCTATGTAGTATAGAGTTAAAGATACACATTTCCTAATACTCACTGTCAACAGTACCTGTACATCAGCTTCCTTCCGTTCTGTAGACACTTGTCGCGGTCTAAATTAATTTAAATACAGCCTTGTCTCTCTGCTTGGCCGAGCGTGAGCCGATTTGCGATTGGTACACTCCGATAGTCACGAGGAAGGGAACGTTGTGTTGAGGACTTACGATTGGGAAAGGAGTGAAATTTGACCCTTTGTGTCTATTCGATAGTTTCCTACTTTCCTACACCCGTTATTTTCTAGGACTGTTCAGTTTCTGTAATCGATCAATCCTATAATAGTAGGTGCTCGTGTTTCAAGTGGACTTAAGTTACACATTACTTAACACACCAGTACTTAGGCCGAACCCATGATATTCAACATAATAAAATTGGTGGTATACTGAAGAAGATCAGATTAAGAAATCAGAAAAAGGAATAAAAATACACTTCAGTCTGAGTGTTATTTTATTAAAATAAAAACGAAATAAACGAAACTTGAATTTCTGGAAATAGTACAGTAAATGATGGGTGTTTAAGTATTTTATTTCATAAAAAAAGTGTTATAATCGGTTTTCAAATGTGTTAAAATTATTATCAATACATATGAGTACAATACTTAGATTTCAAGGATTAATACATACTCCTATAAGCGTGACCCAGCTCCATCACCCGCATCGTTGCCGACTTAAAATTACAGAGCTTAAAAAACTTTGCTATTCCTTTTCCTTTTGTTTGTTTTCCAGCATTCAACGAATCAAATTTATATCAATGTTTGTTTTCTATATTTTCTTTGAAACAAACTTTCCTATCTACTTGGAAATAAAGACAGAAAAATGGTGAGAGTGTTAGCTTTCGCATGGTTATAGCTGTACTATTTAAGAAGTACCAAGTACATGTAAATCTATTTTCGTTTTTGGGCAAGTTAGTGTTTTCATATCATTTATATGAATGCGCATATTTTGGTTATAATTAAGAGCACTATATTGCACACTCTATTCGTATTCTCCGGGGTACTTCGAGAAATTGTAATGCTTTATCTATCTATCTATATAAATTATAATGAGGAAAGATTTGATTGTTTGTGTGTTTGTTTGCATTGAATAGGCTCCGAAACTACTGGACCGATTTAAAAAATTCTTTCACCACTATCCCCGATGGACATAGATTACATAATTTTCCCGAATACCCACGGAAACGAAGTCCCTAGCGGAATGCTAGTAGGTCTATAAAGTTCTCTTTGCTAAGTTATAGTTATTAACGATTAAAGTGTGTTAGCTGATACTATTTTTTTTCCAAATATACGGAGTACAGTCGCGCTTTTGCTAGCGGTCACTAGATTATTTTTTTGAAAAATTATTTTAACTAACAATACGATTAACTTATTTATAGTCATGAATTTCCTATAAACAACCTTTAGTTCAGCTTGAAAATGTTAAAAACCTTTAAAAAGTAAATCCTACATAAAGAAATTGTCCAAAATCTGCCGTTACAAAATTCATGGGCCCGTCGTACACCATTTGATTTACAGGCAGACGCACGGCCAGAAACACTTCTTGTCCATTTCAAAAGAATTAAGAGTGACAGCTCTATAAAATATGCAGGCTCTCCTTTGTGAAATATATATATACTATCGCTATCCTTAAGAACAATGTGTTGTTTTGGGAACATCCACTTTTTGTTCTTAGATTTTTTAAGAGCGAAAAAAATACATTATGTGAAAAAAAACGTAAACTTAAATAACATTTTAACATGTACTCAAATGATTCTGATGAATTCTGCAACACATTTTAAAACGCTGCTTGGGAAATCCTAGAAGAAATAAACTTTTGGTCAGTAGTGTAGTGGGCCACCACCACCACTTGGGCTTCTTAAAAATATGTTAGGAGTAGAAAGCGACGATACACTTCTCTCTGTAGCGGTTTTACTTTGCTTAAACATACTTCCTCATTTGACATGATAAAAAAAACATGATTTATACACTAGTTCCACTTGTTTATTTTAAGTATATTTTTATGCGAAGGGTGCGATTACATCATCTTCAGGCGCGTCTTAGTTTACACTCATCATCATCATCATATCAGCCTATTGCAGTCCACTGCAGAACATAGGCCTCCCCCAAGGTACGCCACTTTCCACGATCCTCCGCTGTTTTCATCCAGCCACTACCCGCTATCTTCTTTAGGTCATCTGTGATAAATGTAATTATCTATAAAATCAGAAGTCCGCAAATTGTGAAAATTATTATTTTAATAAACTATGACAGAATAGTAAATAACAACGAATGACAAATCAAAGCATTAGAAAAATAATATAGGGTTATCAAAATTGAAAAAAGGAGACTTCTAAGAAGATTCTTTAACATCCTCCCTTTTTGGCAACCCTATTGCATTAGTCCAATCTGTACTGCTATTGCTGATATCCGTGGCTTATGTAATGCCTTGGTGAGCAGGTCTGCCAACTGGAACTCAGTAGGTATATATTGCACACGTAGTTCGCCTTCAGCGACAAGCTCCCTGACATAAAAGTGTCTAATAGCAATATGTTTTGTCCTTCTGTGGAGCTCTGGATTGTGCGATATTTTAATAGCAGCATCATTGTCGACCCTTAGTTTTGGCGTCTCCTTTAGGCTTGAAATTTCAGCGAAAAGTCTCTTGAGCCAGACAATTTCTCGTGCCGCCTCACTTGCTGCAACCAATTCGGCTTCCGTACTCGAAATTGCTACGCAAGTTTGTCGTCGACTAGTCCATGAGATTGCTCCTCCTGAATAAATGCATAAAATGCCTGAAGTAGACCGTCCGGTGGTTCGGTCACCGCCGTGGTCCGAGTCACTAAAGCATTCTAAAATGCCAGTATTACATTTTTTCTTATAAAGTATACCGTAGTCTAAAGTACCTTTAATATATCTGAAGATTCGCTTCAATTTAAGTATATCATCTTTAGCTGGTTTTTCTAAAGATCTTGATATGACGCTTACAGCATAGGCTAGATCAGGTCTGGTTCCAACAGTTAAATACGCAAGAGCACCTACAGCTTCTCGGTACGGGTATTTTGAAACATCCGATTCAACAGATTCTGTTTCTGGTACTCCATCCTTCAACATTGGGGTAGAAACCGGTTTACAGTCTTTCATTCCGAAACGTTCTAGTATTTTGTTTGCGTAATTACTTTGAGATACTTTAATGTTACCATCCTGGTTTTCTATTTCAAGGCCTAAAAAGTATGTAGCGTCTTTAATTGTGATTTTGAATCTTTTCTTTAGCTCATTTATGAATTTTTCAGAGTCTTTCTGATTGGTTGCTGCGACTAATCCGTCATCAACATAAAGAGCAAGGATTATCTTGTTATTTGTTCGGTTTCGAATAAATAGGCATGGATCCGTAGTACATTGTTGGAAGCCAATGCTTAACAAGTAATCGACCATACATTTATTCCAACAGCGCGGTGCCTGTTTAAGACCATATAGGCTTCTTTTCAATCTGCACACCTTATTAGATCCATCTGAATATCCGTCTGGTTGCTTCATATAAATCTCTTCATCTAATGAACCATACAGAAATGCTGTTGAGACGTCGAATTGAGTGAGTTTTAGCGCTTCGTTAGCAGCAATACTTAAAACTGATCTTATCGTAGTCATCTTAGCAACTGGACTAAAGACTTCATCATAGTCAATGCCCTTTTTCTGTGTATAGCCACGAGCAACTAGTCTTGCTTTAAATTTGTCTAGCGAGCCATCAGCGTTGGTTTTAATTTTGTAAATCCATTTACAAGATATGGGTTTTCTGTCTTTAGGAAGGTCAACCAGAGTCCAGGTTTTGTTTTCTTTTAAAGACTTAACTTCACTCTCCATTGCTTTGACCCACTGATCTTTTTGCGGACTATTTATTGCTTCTTTATAGCTTTTCGGTTCATTGATACCTCGAATATCATCTGCTGACATCATGATAAAATCTTGGTATCGCGTAGGTGGTCTTAGTTGACTTCTATCACGTAAATTCATTCTATTAGCTATCTCAGCTATGTCTTCTGCAGATTCTGGCATCTCATCATCAATATCCTCTAATGCATCTTCATATAGAGGAGATTCTGGAGGAATTTCATTATTAGATGTTTGAAGTTCAATAGGATCGTCAGGACTCCTTTCAATTCCTTGACTTACGACAAGTCCAGGCGATGTGGGAGGCACAGTAAAGCTGGGGAGCACATCAGAGTTGCTTTCATTGCGTTCTTCCTCCCTTGCATCACACATCGGCGGCGTCACGAGTGGGAAATTTATCTCGATTGAAGAGTCATCTTCATCCGAATCATTTAAGTCAATCGGATTCAAAACTGATTCATTAAATGTAACATCTCTCGATCTTATGAGTTTACCAGTATTACTGAGCAAGCGATAGCCTTCATCACCATCGTAACCAATGAGGATACACTTATCTGCCTTTTTTGACAGCTTGGTTCGCTTTTGTTTTGGAACATGAGCAAAACATTCACAACCGATAATCTTCAGGTGTTTTACTGATGGTTTCTTTTTGAACCACAGTTCAAATGGTGATTTCCCATTTTGTGAAGTTGGGCCCGTTCTGTTCAAGACATATGCAGCAGTATTTATCAACTCTGCCCATGTTGCAGCTGGTAATTCTTCATGAGCATGCATCATTGTGCGAGCTGCCTCGACTAAGGTTCGATTCTCACGTTCACTTAAGCCATTTTGTTGTGGCGTATAAGGCATAGTGAGCCTTTGTCTGATTCCAGCTTCACGAAGAATGCTTCTTATATTCTCATTATCGAATTCTCCGCCGTTATCACTAAGAAATTCTTTGACAAAGTGTCCAGCAACCTTACATTCTTGTAACATTTGTCGGAGCTTCTGAGGAACTTCCGATTTTTGTCGCATGAAGTAGACATGTCTGTACTTGCTGTAATCGTCTTTGAATAAAACAAAATAACGATTTTTATTGAAAGAAGGAGGAAATGGACCACAAACATCTGCGTGAATAATTTCCGCAGGTACTTTAGCACGTTCTCTTGTTCCAAATTTTCGTCTATGTGTTTTGCCATAAATACACCCAGTACATAATTCAGAATCTAGACGTACTTTAACACCAAGTTCCTTTTCAATAAACTGTTTTACATGTTTCTTATTCTGATGGGCTAACCTTTCATGATAGAGTTGTAGCAGATTACTTGTTGACACAACATTGAAGTCTGGAGTCGGCTTAGATATGGTTTCTACATCAAGCTTGTATAGGCCTCCATTCTTGACTCTTTTGCCAGTCAGTTTCACTTGTCCATCAACTCTTAAGGAGCAGTGTTCCCTCTCAGATATAAAAACACTATTTGTTAGTCTGTCTTGAGTGGCCAGTACAGAGAATAGGTTTCTGGCAATGTCAGGTACATACCATACATCACAGAGTTGTATCATGGATTCTTTTCCATTGACTACAGTTTTCAAGTCAACTGTACCTTTGCCAACCGCTTTTATAGCATTTCCATTAGCAACAGTTACTGCACGAGTGTCATCAAAATATTGGAAACTTGAAAAGAAGTCGCTTCTACAGGTAACATGGCTAGTAGCGCCATTGTCAACGAACCAACTTGTAGTATCACAGTTTGTTTGTATCGAGTTTACTTCTTGACCAGTAGTTACTTGCATGAGCATAAGGTTTAAGTTACTTGATGACTGTTTCGTCTCTGGCTTGGATGGTTTACCGTCAGCTTTCCATTTTCTACATTGTCTGACCTTATGACCAAATTTTCCACAATATCCACACTTTTTCTTTGGTTTATTACTGTTTTGAACAGCCAAAGCTTCAGCAGGTTCACTACTTTTGGATGAGAGCGAGCGTTCATAAGTACAAAGTTGCGTTGTCAGATTGTCAATTGTTTTGTTGGTCCTTGACATAAGCATCCAACTTGACTTAAAGGAGAAGTATGTTTCAGGTAGAGTATCTAGAATCTTGCAGATTAATAGGATATCTGGTAATTCAGCCTTCTCTATCTTAACTAATTCAGCTTTCAAATCTGACCATAGCGTCTTAACTTTCGAGATATGAGTCGTAATATCATGTGACGGATCTTTACGATAGCCGAAAAACTCCATACACAGCGCATAGCTCTTATCTTCAGATGTACCATCAAACAAACGATGTAGCTCATCCCAAACATCTTTAGACGAGTTAAATCTCATTATTTTTTGAAGAGTTTCGTCTGACATGTTCGCAGATAGTAATAGTAGTGCGGAACTATCTGTTTCGTTGTATTTATCAAGGGCTTTTTCATATTCCGAAATTGCAGCGACGTCAGATGAATCAGGTCTCACCGGTTTTACTAGGTTGCCATTTATAGCATCTAACCCACCAGGCTTACCTCTTAGAATTAGCATAGCCTTAAATTTCCACGTCGACCAATTTTTCGTGCCTTCCAGACGACCAATATCAATTTTACAACTTGTTGATTGCATTTTGAAATTACGTCTTGCTGTCAGACTTTGAAAAAATTTTCGGAAAATTATTTGCTCTTATTTATTTATTTCTATCAAATAACAATTTATTTCACATTTCACAGCGTATGCTACCATGATAAATGTAATTATCTATAAAATCAGAAGTCCGCAAATTGTGAAAATTATTATTTTAATAAACTATGACAGAATAGTAAATAACAA
Source organism: Aproaerema taeniolella (assembly GCA_949987775.1). Lineage (NCBI taxonomy): Eukaryota > Metazoa > Arthropoda > Insecta > Lepidoptera > Gelechiidae > Aproaerema > Aproaerema taeniolella. The sequence continues at coordinate 6,270,712 of OX465262.1, forward strand.
CGAATGACAAATCAAAGCATTAGAAAAATAATATAGGGTTATCAAAATTGAAAAAAGGAGACTTCTAAGAAGATTCTTTAACAATCTGACGTTTGCCAAGACGCAGTCTCCATTCGAGAACCTGTCTACTCCAACGCTCGTCGGTTCTGCGACAGACATGGCCAGCCCACTGCCACTTCAGCTTGCTACACTTTTGGATAATATCCATCACTTCGGTTTTCTGTCGGATAACCTCGTTTCGGATTCTATCCCTTAGCAAGATCCCGAGCCTGGAGCGTTCCATTGCTCGCTGAGCGACGTGCAATCGGTGGGCCAACCTCACTGTCATGTTCCACGTTTCGGCTCCGTAGGTCATGACTGGTAGGATGCATTGATTAAAGACCTTGGTCTTTAGACGCTGCGGGAGTGGCGACGAAAAGATATGACGCAGCTTACACTAATACTAATAGTTTACACTAATTATAGGGGATACTTAAAAATAGAAACTACAAATCTCATATATTAAAAACTTTTGATTTTCTTTTTCACTAATAGAATGTGACATTGTCTAGTACTTGTAGTTCAAATAAGACAAACAAATGCGTAAGTGGATGGATATACGTAAGTGGGCTTAGGGCGGAGTTATAGCACTCTACATAAAAACAGTGACAAGAAAAAGTTAATGACTAATGACGTCTCACAAACTCTCACAAATGATCTTTAAATGTGAAATAAGTATTTGAGACGCATGTGGTGTCGTGTCGTGTACCGTCAGTAGCCGAATCGGAACCGTGTCACAGATTGTTCTAGATAAACGCCGTAGTTATGCAACCGACACTCGCTGAAACTTCCGCGTTCAGATTTTTATATTATTTATTGTTAATAACTATAATTGTTCACCACAGAATGCACAAATCTTACGAAAATTATTTTATCAAGAGTATATTTTATGGTAATAATTGAATTAAAATCTCTGATAATAAAGGTTTTTTTTTTAATTTTTGGGTTGATGTTTGTATGTTAAACTCTGTATATTTTAGTTAAATATTTATCGCATTTTGTAAGTTTTGTTTTTTGATGTAACACAAATAACATAATACAAATATCAATGTATAATTTACATTCATTTTTTTAAATGTGTAGTTTGCGTAGTTTTTGACCCGTAAGGTATTTTTTAAATTATTATAATTCATTATTTCTGTGACGTTATTTTCTAACACTGACTGCGTGAAATATAGATATTATGTAGATTTATATGGACATCTTCAACTAAAATTCAGAATTTGTAGTCTCTACTCCACACCTACGATAATGACAGTGTCGCGACAACAACGCGGTCGTATGTCAAAATGTCAACATTGACAACGCCATAGGGCCGAGCAAGCCTTTGCGCGGGACCCTCGCGCAAACAAAGTGAAGTTTCAGCGTGAGCCGAGTGCGAGTTTGTCGTTATCGTGCTAGAGCTGCTGAACGACTTGTGGACGAATCATCATCTAATAAACGTAAGTACCAACACATGAAAATAAAATATTATGCGATCGCATCCGAACGCAGCGCTCTCGAAATAAACGGTGTGTCACCTAGTGCGCCTACTCACTCGCTTGCCGCCTACTGCAAAATCTTCTTCCTCGCAACGTTTTGTGCCGATTCTCATTCGGGTCGGTCGTTTGACCATGTCCTTGGCTTTGTGAATCGGGCAATTTATGAGAAATAAATTGAGAATAATGAGTAATAACTTTTGATTCTTAAATCTTAGTACGGACGGCCGCAACTCAGGTTACCACACGAGTGCGCTCTGTGCTGTTTCAATGAAAATGGAGTAACCTGATGCGCTGGCCTATGTACATTACAAAAGTCTCTTTTTATAAATTGCTCTTTAAAAATTGCTATTTTAAATTGATTTTAATCTACAGATAGACAGACAAAGAATTTATTCATTGCTTTAAAACACACACACAACATTCAAAACAGTCAGAAGTACAAATACACATTAAAGGTTACAGAGTTATTCTAGTGTTGTGTGTGTGTCATAATGCAACAAAAAGGCCATAGCTCAAAAAAGGCCATGGTATTCTGCTATAACCTCATTAACGTCGTCACGAGTGCTCAGCAGCGAAGATAAACACTAAAAAAGATGTGAGTTATGTGTATCGATTCTTCAACGGGAAAATTCATCTAAAATTAAATAAGAAACTAAAGAGCTTCACAAAAGCTATGGCAACCACAAACTATAAATGTGTAGAATAACACAAATTATGAAATTTCAGTCCTTGCTGAACCAATAATAATGTTTTCATATATTACTGGAAAACTTTTCTGATTTTGCTATGAGTACAATTGAAAAATACCGCAGCTTTATTCTATATTGAGAAAAGTCATCACGAGTGAACCGACAATGGTTTCGTGCCCCATTACCAGCTCCCATGAATAGGACAGCAGCCATTCCAGCTGATAGTTACAGCGTCATTACGCCAAATAGTGCGGAAGTAATACCGTCAAAGCAATATACACTGTATTTGTATCCACACAAAGTTTATTTTTGTATTAATTTTGAGTTGTTTATAATAAAAAAGAAATAAAATGGTTTTGGCAAATACTAAAGTTGCATGTTAACTAGCTAATTTCAGAGTTTGGTAATAAATAATAATAATTGTATTTATTTATTGTTGAAATAGGACACAATTACATAGGTATATGATATACATTATTTATAAATTAGTAGTGAAATGATTTTATTTGGCAGACTGAAATCGTAGCTCAAAAAGATGTTGTCTAATACAAATGTTGTTGTTAAATAATGTTTTTATATTTAATCCTGGACATTAGCAAGCATAGTATTATGATTTTTGCCAAATTAATAACTAAGTCAACTCTTACGAGGGTTCAGATATTTAAGAAATCATTAGATCTGTGAGCTTAATTCCAAACTGTGTTGAAATCATTTTTTTTTATTATTTCAAAATTATTTTCTTAACTCTACAAAAATCCGTAATGTGGAACGTTGTCTAACTACTCTTAAAATGCGAGGACGACTCATTCACACAGATTAGACAAAACATTCGAATGGAGCGCTCATCCAATTCTCGTTAAAAATAGAGAAAGACATTTTAGTATTTTTGTTCCGTGTCAGAATTTATTTGTTCCCCAGCGTGACATCTGCGAAATTGGAGTGACAAGATGCGTAGAGCTTAGCAGTAAGATGGCTCTTTCTTTAAGGTTTTTATTTAACGATCACACTATGGTACTCTCCTAGATTCGTGGTTGACGCTGAAAACAAACTAAGTAAATGATGGTTCAGTGGCTTAGTAGTTAGTAGATACTTACTTACATTTATTTCGGAAAATACTGTCGAAACTTTTTATATTTCTATCTAAGTCTTCTTCTTTTCGTGTAGGTATAGTCAAGTGTGTGGCGAACTAAGCTAACCCTGGTGTCAGAGTTTTCAAACCGCCAAATGGCATCTGACTTGGTTTTAACGACTGTAGTCAATCGACAACAGCCGGGACCGACCGCCTAACGTGCCCTCAGAAGCACAGAAACGCTCGCGATAAATTACTACTTTGGTCACCCATCAGGTTCCCTGCCTCTGTGTATGTTGCTTAACCTCACTGACCGGTTGAGATCAGCGAGCGCCACTGGGCTACGAGCGCTTCAAAGTAAGGGCGAGGTACATAATATAAACTTGCAGCTTACATAGATGAAAATGATAATGAATAACATAAAAAGTAAAAAAGCCAAAAACGAAGAGTTTTAGGTAACAGGAAAGACATGAAATGTGAAAATGCTTACGTCATTTAATAATTTTCCACGTTAAAAACGTATGAGTCACCGACTTCAATCCTAACAGTTCGCACAAAGTAGATATCTAGTATTTTTTGTGGACTACAATGCTTATTAGCAGATAACTACAAGCAGAAATGTCATTCATTTATTTAGATGATGTTCTAGTTTGTAGTATTTTTTGTTTTTGTTGTTTTTTTTTAAAGCGCTGAATCATTTTTGATAAAATTTATATGGGACCTCTTCAGGGGTATACTCTTTCGAACAAATAAAGAATTATTCAAATCGGTTTATAATTGCCGGAGTAATCGCGTAACAAATATACAAAAAAAAATACAGTCGAATTGAGAACCTCCTCCTTTTTTGAAGTCGGTTGAAAATCAGAAATTTTGCAAACACGTTTACTAAGGATGAATTGTCATACGGTTAGCTATGTGACATCATTTTAAATCCAATATGGCGCACGACCCAAGATTGCTGACTAATTATTTAATTTTACACTCCCCTGATATGGAAAAAATAAAAGCTTGATTTTAAAATATATTTTTTTAGCATTTAACTTATTTCTTTCAGGCGTCATTGTTGCTTTTTGCTCACTCTTGCCGTCTTGTTCTGTGATGTTAATACAAGGGAAGCATTTTATGACGCGCCTGGCTCTTCCGGCCTAAATTTGATTTGTGAAATATAAGAATACAACAAATTAGATCTGTACGGGGCGGCACTGCATTGGCCCTGCTATGGAAACGATAAAAAGTAAATTACATTTCAGGATATGACACTTTGATTGCTGAGATTATCTTATGTGTTGAGTATCCAATATATTAAATAAAAAAAGAAATTGTTGTTTTCCATATCATAAATAATGTCTATCTGTCGATTTGTCAATCACTTGTGACGCCAAAAAAGACGTTCTGAATTTTCAGATTGGTATTTCACTATGTCGATAACATCGTCATATCTTTGACAACACAGATATGGGCCATTTATTCGATATGTGTCAAATCAAAGATCAAAGAAATTGGACAACGATCTGGGATGAGTAAAATACCGTCCTTTTATTAGCAATCAAGTCAAGTTGCCTGTACTAGCAATAGCTTCAATAGTCAGAGCTTTCAAAACGGTCAAATGCTGTGTGACTTTTATTTTATGACTCTAGTCATTTTGACAACTGCCAAGATTGACATCACTAATCGTTTCCGAGCAATGAGCTCCCCTGGGCTCTAAGCGCCATGACCAATATAATAAGCGATCTTCATATAAACATCTTAATTGATTCCTACTTCCTCAAAATCGAAAATATTCCAGAATACAGCGACCAGGGTCGAATTGGTGAAATAAAAAGAAATAATAAAACAAACGATTACTTACACAAATGCAGGCCAATCCCGCGTTTATTCGGGAGCCCGCGATCGTGACGCGCATGAACATGGATTCCAGGGATGGATTCTGGTAGTGTTTTGTTATTACGAATTTACTGTAGTAGGCTCGGAGTGCATAAGTAAGTAATTTTTAGCTATTTTAAGAACATCCTTAGATATGTTTTAGGGGTTTACATTGTAATTAATTATAATAAATTACTTATACTCGTACGCTCATAAATACTTATGTTCACAAACCTAACTTTATGGGAATTCTAAAACAGGAAACCTGTCACAGTATTATTTTTTGGCAAATAGCAACGTTCAACAATCTTAAAAAATATACCTACGTAAAATTATTGAGTTATAAGCTTCACATCACCAGAAGCTTATAGCTCATTAATTTTACTAGCCATTTTTTTAAGAACAGAGGCGCATCTTCTTGAATTTTTCATCACCCCCAAAAAAACTAGTAAAAATATGATGTAAACCTAGATGCGAGCCTGTGTTAGCCGCAAGACACCACCCCTTGCCTGTCATTTCTATTCAGTTCCAGTGGCAGAGCAGACCTCAATACTAATAGTGATAGTACAGCCTCCTAAAGCCTTCAAGTCTTCGGTGGCGTAATTATTTTCTGACATCTCTCTAATAAATGAAAGTCACAGCCATCTGTGCCACAAAGTCTACAATAAAAGTACTATTTTAATTGTACCATTGTAGAATTGCATTAAATGTATTGAGTATTGAGTTACTTTGTTCAGAAAATAAAGTAAAGGTTTGTTGGGTTCTTAGTTTATTACGTAGGCAACTAAAAGAGAACTGCTAGCGGCGTTTACTCTTGATCGACGGGTCCTGGGTTCGACTCCCCAGCTGGAAAAAATATTTGTGTAAAAAGCAGGTGTTTGTTCTCGGGCCATGGGTGTTCGTGTCTTTCTTTGTGTGTGTTCCAAGGGACCCACGACTCAAGGGATAACCGTAGTGTAGGTCTTTGAGTGCGTAGCGCCTATACCTATAATCATTTGGAAAAATAAATTTGGATTTAGACTATAAAAAATCCTAAACCTAAACTAAGACTTTTTGGTTCAAAATCGTTCTTAATTTAATAGCATCATATAGTACACGTGATAATACCTACCGATACATACATAGTATGTATCAAACGGCTCCACATCAAACACGTAAAAGCAGTTTTCAGCCGACACCCTCATAACAATATGTTGTTTCATAATACAAATCACGTTCATTTTTCTTATGCCCGCATCTGACCCATTGAAAAAGGGCAGAGTATTCCGTTTTTGTTTGCCCACGGACGTTCCCAAAGTAAGCAAGACTCGAGGCCTCTTGCAGATCGAAAATACAATATAACATGAGTGTGTATAACGTATAACAATTTGTTTGTTGTAGAACACTTGAAGCCATAATCAACAAATATTTTTAGGATTATCGGATGAAAAATGAGTATGGTGGTGACCGGACGTTGGCCTTTTACACACGATACAGCATAACTCTAAAATTACAAAAAATTAACGCCCCGACATTAATTGCATAGAACTACTAACGACTGAACCAATTTTGATTAAATATTTTAAAAAAAAGCATCAGAATCGATGCAATTGTTTAGGAGCAGCTACGATGCCACAGAAAAACACACAAATTCACAGACACAAAGATACATAGATACACAGATACACATGTCAAACTTATAACACCCCCTCTTTTTCAGTCAGGGGTTTACCCGTTAGTCTTACTAAGTCTCTAGTATTTCTGGAAAGAGTCCGCATATTCTTTCAAGTCCCGCGTGGAAAAACATAACATGAAATGAGAAAAATTGCAGTAAAACCGAATTTATGTAAAAGCCGATAACAGTCGAATATTTTACTTCGATTCAGCACATTTTACAGCCGGGGTAGCTCTATCGAGAGATCAACAAGAGCTAAGATATTCTAACTCAGTAGTTCCCAAACTATGAGACATAAAACACTGAAACAAAGTCAAAATCATTGACTTAATGAAGATAAACTCAGTGATATTATTGAATGGTGACAATTTTTGAGACGATTCCCAACTTCAAGGATCTGTCAGTATAAATAATCAGTTCAACATTATTTATTGCGACTTAAATTGACACCAAATAGACCCGATCACCATCAATTTTGTTATGATTCCCAATAAGTAGCTCTCATCTGAAACCCCCTGTAATGTAGCCCATCTAACTTGCAATATTTATGTTTGATCTTAAAATTCTGAGAGCAGAATATATTTTTAACTGTTATGTAGTCATAGAAACATTTTATGCTCTATCTATTCTAGCTATCTATAACTATGAGACGACAAATGGAGAATTTAATAGCATCTAGACAAACCTTAAAGGTGTTTTGATGTTATGTTTGATATGAATGTAACGATTTTGTATTACAAAATAAATAAATATCTCTAGACAGGCATAATTTAACATCATTTTATTAATTTTTTCATAAAATTTACAGGGTTTCCCACATTTTACATACCTAATGGAGTTTTAGAACCACTATTCTAGCCAGTAAGTTCGGCAGTAAAATTCCTTACATCCGAATTCGTAGTATGATCGCTACGGGTTTCTGATGCGAGCTCTACGAGCTACTGTTACGAGGCTATCGGAGCGGATCAAGCCTACGTTTTCACTACTTTATTAGTTGCCCTAGTCGGTTACTTGATACTTTATGAAGGCGATTTGCTGCGAAGCGTGAATTTGTTTTAAATTCTGTATTTGTGAGTTTATGATTATTTCATTCGGAAGTTTATTCACTTGCATGTACTGGTTGTATACCTAATGCAACGAAAATATGTAACAGAATTTTTAGTTTCAGATTTTCAGGCTATTTTTTTCTAACAGTTTATTATATTTTAACATTTACTTCTATTTCAAAACTATAATCTCTAAATTTAAGTTAATCCTACTAATATTATACAGGGCTTTAGGTAAATTTCTTTCAACCTCTTGGGTGCTAAATCAGTCCATAAAACTTCATCAGTATAAAACACATTTTGTATGGGAGATCAAATTTTTTTTTTCGTTTGACCTATGGTCCTTGGGGAAGTTGTTCAGTTTCATGGACTGATTAACCACTCTTTCACGCTCAAACGGCTGGACCAATTTTGATAAAATTTGGTGTTAAGGTAGCTGATACCCTGGATTAAGACATAGGCTACATAATTCTTCCAAATTCCCATGGGAACGAAGTCCCGGGCGGAATGCTAGTTTTGTATATTCATTTAAAAGTAAGTTTGCTTTTAAGTACGGCGATTTAGTTTATAGTAAACCAAAGGAAAAGTCAGATTCTTTTGCATTTTAGAGGCAAATCGATAGCAAATTAACAGTATCTATTAAATTACTATAGACAAATTAAAAAAACACACTTCAGGAAAAAATTTAAAACACGGTGGTAATATAAAAGTATATCAACGCAGCTATCTTTTTTGAAAATTGTTGTAACTTATTTGCACTTCCCTCTCTAATATTTTAAGGTTATTAAGGGAAACCTGTAATTGGCCTTGTGCTAAGTTAACATTTTGTTTAGATAAGTCTTTGGTTTTCTGAATAAAAAATTAAACAATGATAACAAGTATACAGGGTGGAGGAAAAGTCACGACGGGGTTGCAATAGGTTCCAACTATAATGTTCCTTAAATTCATCTTAATTATTATGAGATAATAAAAATAACACTTATGGAGATATTTTGAGTTAGGTTTTAACAATATCATCACATAAATGACCACCATTTTCAATAACCCCGTCGTCGTGACTTTTGCGCCACCCACTATTACTAAGAGTCTGGCATGGCAGAAAGCTAAACAGAATAAGATGCACCTTATAAAGGATAGGGGAGTATTCCAGTGTTGGAATAATCGCAAGCTGTTACCTCGCGGGCGAATGATATCGTCATAAATATGTGGCGCGCGTTGGCGACATTTTCAGACTCTATTGTTCCGATCGTAGTCTCTGGCAGAACGCCAGCTCGAATGCGAAGCTATGAGCAATCCACCTAATAACATGTATCGGTTAATCAACCCACGACCAAGACCAACGTTGAGCAATTAGACCATTTCTATTCCGACTAAATTAGGGCTGAGACTAATTGTGGAAAATTGATTTTCTTGGCCGCTTGATTGCCGAGCTAGGGCTGTCAAAGTTGTGAACTAAACAAAAAGCAAAAAACTTTTTTTTTGGATGCAATTGCATATTGATTCTTTAGTTTTGAATTTTTGGTATGTTTCTTTTAACACGCTCCTTACCTATCCGACGCCAATGAAGCTGTAAGCCAAACATTTCCGGCAAAATTGAAAAGAAATCTACTAAGGCATTATTTTCCTCCTCAAAAATTGTCAGTTCTAATCAAAAGAAATAGGTCTGAGTCTTACCCCACTGAGGCATCGTATCCCAATTTCTTATCACGAATGCCACACACGAGCAAAATTGACACATCGAGTAACGAGAGACGAGATGACGGCTGTATTTGCGAGGATTATGCCGAAAGCCATGGATGTGGCTTTATGTAGTATCTAAGGACGCGTAGTCAAACGCAAACACCACGCACGGCCCCAGTTTTTGCAAATAAAGACAATCCGGCGGTCGTGCATAACAAGCCACTTGCCAGCGCTTCGTTCCAAGTATCTGCTTTACATACTGATGCGTTGCAGGAATTTTTGGTAACCTCAGGTAGTGAGTGACGTCACGTTCGTAACTGAGCGCGCGTGAGAGCACTGCAAATGGGCAAAAGCCTTTGGGACGTTCGGCCAATCATGATCCACTCGGCTCTTTTGTGCGATTACGTGAGTTTTTTGACACGAATATACTTTTTAATATTTTCCGAGCTATAAAAAAGCTTATAAATTGTTGCCTTCTGTGCATACAGTTACTGCATTATTTATAAGCGGCAACAGTTCCGTAGTCAAATCCATTAGAAAATATGTTCTTATTTTTATTTTAGAACTATTTGAAGATACACATGCATGAATTTAAATAGAAAAAAATAAGCTACACACTCAAAGTCCCACATTACGGTTTTCTCTTGTGTCTTGGGTATCTTGATGGAACATGCACAAAGATAGACACGAACAGCCATAACGCGAGAACAAACATCTGTTTTTGAAACAAATATTTTCCCGACTGGGAATCGAACCCAGGACCGGCCGTTAAACACAAATACAAACATACTTTCGAAAATAAAAACCCTACTGAAGGCCCGCCTACTGCGGAATGAAAAAGATGAAACCACACACGATTTTCAGCCATAGAGCAAAAGATTCTCGTTAAATAAAACTTGCACGGAAAGAGTAAGGAGTTACTTATGTGTTAAATTTACGCCCCTATTACTCCACGGATTTTGTGTGTCATAAAGATAAAATAAAATTTAAAAGAAAAATGGAGCATGCGTTAACGTAGACTGGCCGACACATTGCTACTGCCACCGAGAGGTAAAAGGATTGAAGTAGTGGCAAATAATGCTGCTCTTTACATATTTTCCCTAGCTTACAGGATCCCACAGCTGAGCAAAGGTCTCCCCCGCATCCTTACACTTCTTGCGATCTTGTGATCTTGGCCACTTGAAATTATAGGCTCAAGATCAATGATTCGCCATTTTTGTTTGGGTGTTCCCCGGCATTCTCTTTACATTAAACTACCTTTTTTTTTTTGCTTTCGTTCCCGAGTAATGGAAAATGACATCTATGGGCAAATGGGGCGCATCATGAAAAAAAAACTAACAAATTTTTTAAATAGTCTAAAAAGAACTATTAAATTCGTTGTCTCTTTTAAATATGAAAGTATTTTTGTTTTTCTATATGGGTTTCTGTAATAAAATTTTCACTTACGTTATTTAATACCAACTGATAAAAGCGAATTCAGAAATATGTCTTTATAGCCACAACTACTGCTACTTATTATAGCACTCTCATCAAATAATAACATGTAAATATTTGGGAACACCGTCTTTGGCAGACCTCGCAGACTAGACAAAGCACACAGAAACACAAAATTCATGACTGTTTCAATAAAAAGCACATCTGATTTCAGTGCTCTGTTTGTCCGAAATATAGCCGTGACAGGAGTGACACAGTGCTCTGTGTATCTCATTTTTGCAGCGCCAGCCGCGCCTGATGCATGCCTGCTCCAGTATGCAATTCCGCATATCTTGATTCCCATCTAGCACGGCGAATAAAACGCTCCGAAATTCAAGTGTCACGAATAATATGCAAGCTTTTTGTAAAGACTTATGGAGTTTTATTCTGATAGTTTTCTTTTAGGCCATGTTAGGTTACGAATATTCTATTTATCAAGTTTGAATTTACACAAAGTTATTTATGAACTTTCTTATTAACACAAATATTAGTTAAAAAAATACACCCCCATTTAAAATTCTCTAGCGCCCGTTTCCTATTCAAGATACCATGGGGTTTGACTGGGACTCAAACATACCTACTAACAGGGAAAGCTGACATTGGCTCCATAAGTTCATGACTAATCATTCAGCCTCACGAATAATATGCTAGTATCGGCTCCGCACGGCGTTTTTCGCAACTTTGGGTACATCGATAGATAATTCATTAATATTTGTTTTCATGTAAAAATACAACTTTATTATGTATTTTCACACATGCTGTTTAGTATGTAGTTTTAATTTTGTTCAGGGGTAGAAGACAAGAGACGTGTTACAATATTTGTATCTGTCTACTACGGTTTCAGTCTTCTTACCTTAACTTTGTTTGTAATTAGTTTTTGTTGTTTGCAATTGTTTTTCACTGAGGAAGTTACTGCAGTCTGTAACACAGCTTTACTCAAGCCTAGCACAGGCTGCAGGGCTTCTTGTCTCCTTATCAATGTTTTAAGCTACAATAAAGATTTATTATTATTAACTTATTTTAAAATTAAAACTGAAGAATTTGAAAAAAAACTTTATCATTAGTCTAATTTATCACATCTTCTAATTTAATCATCAAATCAGTCTGTAAAACCTACATAATAAAGACCAAGTTAGTAAATATATCGTGAAATCATCATTAAATCTTCAATGTGCACGCTCCAGCTCTGGGTCCCTTTAAAACATTCACGCGAGGCGGGGCCGTTCCATTGTTTTTATTATAAGCAACCATTGCAGGTTTTGTTCTTTTTTCGCCGTTAGAATTATCATAATGGAACCTTTTGAACGTGCGCAAACGTGTGAAATGATTCTACATAACGTACAGTGATGTTTTTTGACTATTTTCAGGACTATTCTTCTTTGAACGCTGTTTTCTGGATCCAAATATTATGCGACATACCTCCAGAACAAAAACAAACTATATGTACATATATTTATGGCGATAAAAGACAAACACACACTTTAAGCCCCAACTGGCAGCTGGCATATCCTACATATATAATTCTGAACCATAGACGTAATACTATTCTACTGGACAAGATCGACCTGTCACTCTCATCTCCGTATAGCCCAAGCGAGAGATGTACTGATATACGATGTATGGGTTTAGTTTAAACTTACAAAATGGACACCCTGAGTAATAATAGTTGCTTTTTCGACTTTTTGTATTTGGACTAGGTAACTACTTATATTTATGTACTTTCAACTCGCTAACTCACATTTTCTTCAGCAAATGTCTTTAAAGGCGATGTGAAGTTTAAGTCAAGAGTGCAACTCCGCTACAAAATCTTTTCAAGACTCATTAGCAAGCCATTTCTATTCAACTGACATTTCGAAACATTCGTTTAAGAAGACAGCACCATATTTCACGAGAGTTCCTACTGAAATGTGAAGCCGTAGCGCTAGCGTAGTAGAAGACACCACATATTATTAAAAATAGTTGCAGTAGGCTTCACCTTCAGGGTTTTTGCAGTTCTTTGTTTTGGTGTAATAGCTTTTGGATTTTCAGAAGTAATTAAATACTTAGATACATTTTCTGTGGTCATAGACCATTTACTTGGTACCGAAAAGTTGGGCCATGATGTGGTTGAGACGTCAGATTCACAAAAAAAATTGTTAGGCGCTCTCGCGACTAATCTCCAACGATATAAAGTTTACGCTACAGGAATGCATAAGCAGTGGTTAAAGTTAACCTCATTATCAGCTGATTTCAAATGCTAATTGGTGCATTTTATACCACAAGTGAAGTACATTAGCTCTCGTCAGTTACTTTGAAGATATACCCATAAAGTTTGCTCTTATGGTTTATCTGACTCAATACCACGGAATTTCATTGAAATTACTTATAGCTTGATCTCCAATCTGCATATACACTTTCAGAAAGAGAACTCGAAACATAAATTGCATAACAACACGTCAGTCAAGATCATAAGACTACGCTTTTTCCCATCACTGCAAACGTCGCGTGTCGCCATAAGTGAATTGGCCGCTGACGCGACGAGCCGCCATATTGGAATATGAAATCCCAGCGCGGGAAAAGCGGTTACAGTATTATTGCGAGAGTTTCCCCCGAAAAGAGTTGCCGGTATCTTACCCTCTTGATAAATTACGTTGTTTTCGCCAAGCCGACTTGTTTGTTCGCCCCATCAAGTCTATCGAACATTCGCCGTACACTAGCAAGAATAAAATCTCTTTTAACTGTTTCTACGATTGTTACGTCGATGTTGTTTGTGACTCGCTTTTGCTGGATAGAACTCTAGTAAGCAAATATAGCGTCACCTTTCACTGCCTAGAAAATTAAGATAACAGAATTGTTAAGAAACTCAGTGCGAATTCCGTTATACGGGTTTTATTTCTGTGACATTAGACCTACTTTCATTGCCTCTAAAATGAATTTACTTTTTGTCTACAAAATAAAATAGCAAGGTCAATGGTTTTTTGAACAAAAAATATTTAAGAATGTCCAATGTCCATGAGCTTTTTAACTAAACAACTATGGTGATTTTAACAGAAAAACTTAGACATGTGAAAAAGTATTGCCTCTCAGTAAATTTTTAGAATTTTAATACGAAGTTACTGATTTCAGACTTCCGGGAGGAATTTCGTTATCTTTGGGACTTTTTTCTGAATTCGCCCATAACTTTTTTTAGTGATAGATTAAAATAGTTTATCATTTTGTTTAAAAATAAAACAAGTTAAACGATAAATCTCAACTTTTCTTGAGCAGTTTTATTTTCTCCTTTTCTTTCGAACAATAGTAAATATCGTTTCCATTTTATCTGCTGAATGTGTTTTTTTTAAATTTAAATGTTTCCGTTTTTCTAAGAACGCGAGTCTATCTGTAAAGTCCAGTGAATTGTATGCTCTATCTAAATGGAATAAAGTGCAAAGTCATGAAGCATATATCTTTGAAGGGCGTCTCAAGTTCTCAGCGAAGGCGGACTTTGTTTACGTCTAAAGATTTTAACTTTCAGCTTTTCCAACTGAAAAGTGGGAACTTTAGCATCGATTTCTTGTTCATGCTTTTTCCGCTTGTGAATACTGCACCTGACATGTTTAGCTTTGGTTTAGTTATTTTAATAGAAAATAAAGGTTTTAAGAGACAGCTTAGTAGAAACTGAAGCCCTGAATTTAATCTATCAATATATCATTCGAAATGATTGTCCAGTGAAAAATCTTCGAAAAATTTTCAAATATTTTCTGCTTTAAATTTATGTTCTTAGCATGCACTCCACTTTGTAATAAAAACCAATATTTACAGCGTAAAACCTGAAAAATAGCAACGTAGATCGCATACTAACAGTGGCAGGGCGACGTTCGCGGTACACTGCGTAGCGTCACGAAAATTCCTTAATTTGACGTTTCCAGGACCAAAAATTACTTGTACATATTTATGTGTAGATTCCACTGTCCTATACTTACTTGTTAAAGCATGTGAGGGACCAATTACGTGTGTGTGTGTGTGTGTTTTTGTGTTTAATAAGTATACCAATATCAGCTGATTACCTTAATTTTGAGTTCGGGAGGACCAGCCATACCTGTGACCAAGAAAAGGAGGATTATTGTCATCAATTCCATGTGTCTGGCAAAAAATTACTACAAATTAGTCTAAAAAATTACAGTATAATTCTCGTATGTGACCCAAAGCAACTGAAGTCATGAGAACAGATCTAGCCACATATGGGGTGACTTTAAATTACCTAGGGAATATTTAAAGGGTTATTCTCCCCATGAAACTTAACAATTTTCCCCAAGGAACCTATGTGTAATACTCAGAAAAAATTTCGACTTCTCATAGGCTTAACTATTTTCATTTTTTCATATAAACTTTTTTCATATTTCGACCTATTTTCTTTGGGAAAAGTTATTCAGTTTCATGCTGTTTCACTTATTTTATAATCGCTAACTAATTTAGAGTTAATCAAATACACTTGTAAATGAAATCTTCAAAAACACTAACAGTTAAATGTTTACTTCGTCAAATACTAAAAATAAACATTGCCGACATACAAACTCATTTGTGTCGGTTCCTTTCGTTCTAGAGCCAAATTGGATTACTGATTGTTTGTTATTCATCAATCTATTCAATTCTATCCTGCGATGTGCCAATACTATTACCTACAAGTGTCAAATGAGATTTATTACGGGTAAATGTTTATGTTCTGAACAAATGGTGTAGGACAACACATTAATGGACTAGGTCTAAATATTTCGGAATATCAATTGTGAAAGTTGTCCCTCTTGTGTTTCACGTGTGAGCGAGAAAGAAGATAGATTTAAATTCAACTAAAAGTTTAAAAAAATATTATTTCCGTCCTCTGACTTATGGCGGTAGGATTTAGGAGACTAATGTGAACACCACTTTGTAATAATCTTAATTTTAATTTATTTATTTGGCACACAAAACAAGATATAGTCAAAAGAAAAACAATTACAAAGTGATTAAAAAGCTAGACTCTACCTCTAAATATGTATGCACATACAGCTTATGATATACAGATTATGTTTATGTTCGGTGGGTAAATATTCTAACGTGTATATAGGTAATCCAGATTTAAGAAAAATACAAAACAAACAGGGAAAAAATTGATGACGGCACAAACTAATATTTTCTGATGCAAGTAGAATAGATTATATTAGGTAAGTAACCTAAACAGAAAAAATTGCTCTGATATTATTTCTAAATTAATAGAGTTTTGGGTTAAAAATATCTAGAATTGGGTTAGCGTGGACCAGGTCGTTATAAGTTCGGCACATTCTGGTTATGGGGTTGTAATAAGATGTGTTATTAATGTAAACCTGAAGGGAAAATAATCGGGACGTGGGCTTGCGCGCTCTGTAGAAAATATTAAAATTAAGTAGGAAAAGTAAATATGGGGAATCTATGTAACTGTGGACGATTTATTACATAGAATTACATAGGTAGCTCTCTATCTTTACACTATTTTCTTTTCCCTATGAGAGCCACGGAACGCTACCTAGCAATAAGACCGTCTGTACGCATTTCTTTTGTTTTGCCTTACTCTCTGCATTATTGTACAGGGGCCAGCACATCAGGTTACCCCAATTCATTGAAAATCCGTTTTCATCGCAACAGTATATAGTGCACGCTTGTGTAACTTAATGTGCGGCCTTCTGAACCTATCTATCTGTTGTGCAAAAGTAGTATTTTATGGAAATTCACTGGAGGTGGAAACTATGAAATTGATATAATTTAATTAGAACTTGTATTGCATTAAAAGCTTAGTGACTAACTTTATGGATAGGTACTTTACATTAAGGCAAAAAAGTAAAAGGCTCGATAGATGACACTATCAATTTCCTAAACGACAAAGAGGTTTTTTAGGCGAGGGACAAAGGACTTGGTTTGAAACGAAACATGAAACGGTCGAATACGTTTCGGTTCAGTTGTTACTGAACCAATCACTACCGGCCTGTGTTGAAGTCCCATTTGGGGAGCTCATACAAGAGACTACGAAGCCTGAAATTGTTTTTGAACTTTTAAAATTTTTGTATAGAATTATCTGCGACGATTCACGTGATTTATTCTACTATCGACAGAATTTTTAGGAAAATTCAGTTCTCGCGCGCCTAGAGATATTTATAAACTTTTAAAATATTGTCAACGTTGTAAGACCCTAACAAAATATTATGAAGGTTCGTGACAAGCTCTGTGATGGCCTTTAGACCGGTGACGGCCTTCGGTCCTAAAGCTTAGTGACTGGTAAAAGACGCCAACTCCGCGGGAGACCACCTTTTGCATAACAAGAACTCTTAGCAAGAACTATTGTGTCATAAACTGACAGCTAAATTAGTACCCGCCGAGACTGACTCGCAAAGAATTTAATATAGAACGATGAGCAATATAGCTGAACTTCTCAAGTTCTCGCTTTGTTTGTTATTCGAGTTTGAAGACAAAAAGGGACAGATCTATAATTAAGCGGCAGTCTTTAATTAAATTCAGCTTGACATTTCAAAGAAGGAGGACATGTTTAATTATAATCGAACACAAATATCATTGGGGCAGCAGGCGCGTCGTGATTGCAGGTCGAGCGAAAGACAGAGAGAGATAGAAGGATTAGTTGGATGAGTGATAAGGATAGGTAGTAGAATTGTCCTCGTTTAGATGATATCGGAGCATTGTTTGTCGCGTCAGTGGGCTCTGACAATTGGGCCAGCGTAATGTCAGCAGTCAGGCAGGTCAGGCCGAGGTGGGATTGTGTCAGACCGTCTGGAGACTTCCTCACAACTTCAACATTGTGTAGATTACATGCGACACGCTACACGGACGCAACTCGTTAATCTTTCAACGCATAATTAAATTACTGAGATATGTTGTGGTTGGAAAACGCGTTACGGAATAAATTTACATTTCGTAATTTTTTAAAAATGATTAAAGAAAATTTTCTTCATACGATAGTACTATCAAAGGCCCTTAAAATTCTTCATAAGATTTTTGAAAAAATACGTTTTTCCGTAAGTGCCTTTGACAGCTTGCTAATAAAATTTACTTAATTATTTTTAATTTATCCTCAAATATTTTCTAGATTTTTCTTGGAAATAAAAATCTGAATTGTGAACTTTTATGAAACTTTTAGCCTCGAGGCCCCAAGGACCCATGGTTTCAAAGCTTATAGGGAGGAACGTGTGGGCGCCAATTTAGAGTATTTCTGAGTTTTCGGCAGCTCTGCCAGTGTACTCGTATAACGCAAGTAACGTCCCAGACCAGACATTTTCCTTGCTGATGGGGAATCAGCGTTAATCCGATCGGTCTCATCACATCAGATCTTAAACTATATCTAAAGTTTTTTTTTTGTTAAATTAAGGTGTGAAAAATGATGATATTGTGTAGAGAACGATTACAACTTCACATTTTAAATAATCTGTGGAATTTCATGAAGTTTGCGGAGCTATTTTGTAAGACACATTGTGTTCTTTTGTTTTGAACCGACTTCAAAAAAGGAGGACTTCAAACATCAGTACGTGGCACATTAAATGTTACGTCTTTTTTTCGCTTCTTAAAATCGGTTTATTTAAGTAAAAAATAACTTCTGCAGTTGATATGGGGATTTTGTGAAGTAAAAAGACGTGTTGAATAAATCTTTAATATTTATTAATTTTATCGAATTTAAATTTACTTAAATCTAATTTACTTAATTGAATAAGATTGTTTTTATTCAGCCCATATATACACAGAAAATCTAAGTTATTTAAAAAAAATATTGAAAAAAAAAGACTACTTTCTTAGTTTAAGAAAAAGAAAATTAAATGTGCCCCTCTTGGGCTACGGAACCCTAAACACCAACAAGTACGCAATCACCACCTATTGTCAAATTCTAAACAAGTTACAATTTTTTGGTCCGTTTTCAATTAGGTAGCCGCTTTAAATTCTCTGAAATCGGAGCTTTTTTGCTGCTTTTTGTTTCGTAAAAGCTTTTCAATAACAAATTCGGAATGAACGAAGTATTTCCAGGTATTTTATTTAGGTGCTTTCCTTTTATGAGATACTCCTTTTGGAAATTTTATATTAAACCCTAATAATAAACCCGTCGGTTATTTTATAGGTATTTTATTGTTAAACGTCTCGTTGGACATCGTTGACCACTCGGCTTTATAGCTCGTGTGGGTATATCTCGAATATCTCTTGCATTTTCGAAATTGGTTAATATTAACATCAGGCAAACTCATACAACTTAATAACTCAATTTCTATCCAAAAACCGCTAAAACTTAAGAAATGAATGAACTCATAATTTCAAGCCACAAATGGGACTATGCCATGTACCTATAGAGGGTGTATGGGACAGACTAGCAAAAACTGGAACCCTTGAATTATTTCTGAATTATTTTCTACTAGCTTTCCGCCCGCGGCTCCGCCCGCGTGGACTACAGGTTATATTGTGCCCAACTATGGGATAAAATGTAGCCTATGTCCTTTCCCAGGCTCTAATATATCTCTGTACCAAATTTCATCAAGATCGGTTCAGTAGTTTAGGCGTGAAAGACGGACAGACAGACAGACAGAGTCACTTTCGCATTTATAATATTAGTATGGATTGAAATGTTCATAGTTTTTGCTTTAAAATTCATTTGAATACACTGCACATGCAATCAAAAAAATAATGACAGGGTAAGACACGAAAACCAGCAATGTGCATCGCAGCATGATAACGGGACAGCGCGGCGAGTGACTTGGCAGTATATTACGTAGCGCCAGAGTAGGTAAATAACGAAAACTCCTCAAAGTGATGTTTCTGGGAAAAATACTGATCATAGTTATGGGTAGTTAAGTTGCTAAGCTGTTCCTTACTCCCTGTATAAACAGATACGGTGACTGTGATGGCTAAAATGGGAAACTATGATGGAAAATGGTTACTACCATACTTAGTATACAGAGTATTGCTAGAGTGCAATACAGCGCCATCTATTTATAGTTCAGTGATGGATTCACCTTTCAACTGTTTAATAATAATAATAAAATCATTTATTATCAGGCAACTAGGCCCATAGATAAATACCTTACAGACTAACATATATATGACATATAATAAAATTAAATTAAATTAACACCATTTCCCGGCTGTTTTTCCGGGGGTAAACTGTTTCGCTAACGCTACTTAAAGCCGGCTTCGGGCTAACAGTTTCGATCCTGTACGAAGATCTTCATCGGGGAGCGAGGCAGATCAGTGGAATCGTTTGAAATTGATAAGTTATCTCTACCACTCATAAATAATGTAGTTAGTAGTTCATCAAAATTTTATATAAATAGGCCGAAATTATTTAATTATTAATAATTTGACCTATCGAACGGTTTGGTCGAGTGGTAGTGGCGCTGCCTCTTGATTGACTGGTCCAGGGTTCGAATCTATAAAATATTTGTGTAAAAGCAGATGTTTGTTCTCGGGTCATGGGTGTTTGTGTCTGTCTTTATGTGTGTTCCGAGGGACCCACGATACAAGGGAAAATCTTAGTATGGGCCTTTGAGTGCATGGCGTTGATGAGTGTATGGCGCTGCTAGAGGGAATCAAACAAAAATGGACACTATAAAACTTAAAAACATTCTTCACAAACCCCCTTTATATGTTAAGAAGCTACACAATGACACCTCACACAAAGGAATTATCGAATGTACGGGAGGCATTAGTTTTATAGGAATAATTTTATTATTAATACTGGGTATAACGCACACAGAAGTCTAGTCAAACTTCCGATTTCATTACATCAGCAAATCAAACCCAGGGAGCGTGCAAAATGAAAGGATTCCAAACAACATGTGCTAACATGACCACAAAGCTTAATTAAATCGTTCCAAACTTGGGCTGGAAAAGAGTAGCGAGAAGTAAAACTGTAACCGCCTGGAGTATAATACAGAAGTCGTTTATCGCAGTAACAATGTTTTTCTACAATTTGCTACATAAATAAAATTGAAATTTACCCCTTTCAACTTCATAGTAACAGTCAAATTTTTCCAAAAATTTTATTAATACTTTTATATTATTTATTAACAAAAATCCACAACAATACAGAAAAACTTATATCTATGCTTATAATTATAACCTAAACTTAATGCCAATAACGGATTTAACTGTGTACACTAAACATAACTACATGCTTTGGACTCTGGACAAAAGAAAAAAAACAGACTTTGGTATGTATAATATTTATACTTAACTAGCTTTCCGCCCGCGGCTCCGCCCGCGTGGACTACAGGTTGTACAGTGCCCAACTGTGGGATAAAATGTAGCCTACGTCCTTTCCTAGGCTCTAATCTATCTCTGTAGGTACCAAATTTCATTAAAATCAGTTCAGTAGTTTAGGCGTGAAAGACGGACAGACAGACAGACAGAGTTACTTTCGCATTTATATTATTAAGTAAGGATTACTAGTTTTATAAAGATCATATTTTCTTTTCATTAAATAAATCTGTTACTGAAAACTACATTTAAGACGTTATTTAAAAACAGTTGCATTTATAATTATATACTATGAAACTATGATCATAGACAGAAAGAAAAATTATAAATTGATGCACAAATAATTAAAGATATTGAAGGAAGTATTTTTAATTAAAAAGCTTACCCGCTTGAGGGATATTTACACCGCTTGAGGCACGATAGCTTAGTTGGTTAGAGCACCAAGAAATGTAATCTTAAGGTTTAGCTCTATATTTTTTTCTTTAGGTTAGGAGACCTTTTTCTATTTTGAGCATTCCTACAAAGTCCATAGCGCCATGATGCTAATAATTGTTCCTGTGACTCCAGTCACTTGACATACGATATCAAAGATGTATAACTTTACATGGCAATTTTCATTAACAATACCTATCTTATACGTTTTACCATTCTATAGAAACCACTTAGATATCTACTTAAAGAGAGCACACACTCAGATCAGTCATAACCTGCGCCCAGAGACAACTTGCCAACTCTCCGAAGAATATATTAAAACTTTATCAAAGCCTGAACTTCCATTTCCTTTGGAGTGCCGTGAGCCACCCCGTGAAGGGGAGCGGGAGGGGCACAGTTGATTTATCAAATGGTTTCTTATCAACTTTGGGAAAAACGTTGAGCATGAAGTGACAGCCTTTTATTCGCTATGATCTTGTTTTAATTGAAAATAGGTAAATTTCTAAAAAACATTTTAAAAAACTTTTACTTTTTTTTTTAAATATTCTACTTAGCAAACCCTTTTATTTGATACTCTTAACATGGGAGTGCAAAATAAAATAACTAGTCTACCTTTTTGAATGGTCCGTCGTATGGTATTTAGAATGACGTCACTCAGCTAACTAACCATACATTGTCGTCAAAATTAAACTTGTATGCAAAATTTCAGCTCAATCGATTGCGGTTAAATTTTCGTGTTGTTGACTCGCTTTTCAGGAGTCCATTGGTGTCATTGGTAGAAGCGGGATTCAAAATGAGGTACAAGAATTTGAGATTGTCAGAACAGTCAAATATTCAATTGTCTTAGAAATGTGAAAAGATTGTCATGAAAACAAATCGATTCAATATAAAAGAAATTCTAAATTTTATAAAGCAAAAAGAAGGCAAAACTACAAGGTTTGCTACAGATAGTTCTATTTCAAAGAAAACGGGCCAACTGAATTCAAATATCGAACAAAACTCCACTGAGCATCAAAGTTTTTGAACACATTTGACCTCGCACCGTTTTGTATTCGATTAGAGAACACCACATAAACCGAACAACCTTAAAACCAAGCTGTTAAAGTCTAAAACTGTATCGGATTAATGTTCCAGATTGATTAGTGCTCACTCCATGCGTTATGGCTCTATAACTTTGTTATTGCAATTTTATGACTTTATCGCGCTGTGAAAATATTGCTCTACGCTCAATTGCGAAATCGAAACGTTAACGTTAGTAAAATTTTTAAAAAAGCTGCTTTGGTTTATTTTTTATTTTTTGAATGACAGGTCCTGCCATTTTGAATCTGGGTTGCCTGGAAAAGATTGCGCTTAATAATAAGGCAATTTGCACACTTATGTACTTAAGTGAAACTTTTTTGCAATGAGAGTGCAATGAAGAGAATCTATGTAATTAAGCATGCTGCCGCCGAGAAGATGTCTTCTACAAAAAAAGCTTTTCAGTAATAAAAACAAAATTGTTTTGTTTTAATTTATTCCTTTTAGTTTTCTATGTTAAGGTCCATTTTTGTTCCTTTTACCATTCCATCTTACATTTTTTCCAAGTCGTACTTTATTTTTTGAGTGCAGTATAAAAATGGCGAATTAAATTGAAGCTAAATGTGGTATAGTGTTACATATATGTTTTGTTTGTAGCAGTTTAGATTTTTTTGGCTAATTATCTGTTTGGTCGGTCTACCTGGTCGCATTGTTTTAACTGAGCTGTTTGATGTGTGTTTGAATGTGTTTTTTATGTCATTTGTGATCGTCTAAATGTTTGTATCTGTGTGCTGCATAGTAAAATAAACGTTTTATTATTTTTATTATTATTATTAATATTATTTGATATTTTCAAAGAACACACTTCAGTACAAGCCTACCATATGTTATCTTGTTCTGTTTTCATTATAACTATTTGTTAATCCCTTCTTTCCCGTTAGAATAAGCAATTGGTTATTTATAGACATCAATTTCTACAAACATTTAATCAGAATCGAATTCACTATTCCCATTTAAGTAGACTTTATAGCCAAAATATCTTGCTATTAATTTGATGGAGTTTCTTTGTAAACTGCAAGCCCACTGCTCCCGTGGGTCGTCCCTAAGCTGACAATAGACAGCAAAGGTGAAACCATCAACTTCGAGAGAACTCTGAACTACCTTCCATTTGCCAAACTAAAGATATAGCCGATATTGCCAGTTGGATCACCCACTATTGTTCCCAAGTCCAACTAAACCGATTTAGTTTAAACAGTGTGTAATTAAGCGTTCCGGACAACAGGGAAACAGCATTAGTGCTGCTCGGCGACTTTGGAATGAGCTCTGCAACCATAATCCAACCTTTATCTTGACGTAGATTACGGTTAGAATGTCAGAGCTCTTTTAATACTAGTTAAATAGTAGGAATTGTTGGGAATTACCTACTCCTTGTGAATTATGTGAGACGTGCTCGACAAACTGGTAAACAAGCGCCTCATGTAGGTTAATAAGTAGTGGTGTCAGTACTTCTGAGTGCCAAAAGAGTGTTACGGGAATAAACGGGTCAAGTGCTTGTCTGTAGTTCCGTAGTGTTTGTGTACTCTGTGGTTATGCAAACTGTTTATAAAGCTGATTGTGGTATAGTGTTACATAGATGTTTTTGATGGTTTGTATGTAGTAGTTCTGATATTTGTACCGATACGTGTTTTTGTGGTCTACCTGAGCCCCGATTCTGTAATTTAAGTTGCGTGTCGATGGAATCGATGGAATGGCCTCCACCATTTTATCTGTTCAGGTGACAAAATTTTGAACTGTTTATAAATAATTTTCATATTTTGCTGACAACTACCCCGACCAGCAGCGCCACCGCCAACCAAATGTCAAGTTGCAAACTACCTAACAACTGAACATTCAGTTGGCGGTGGCGCCACCAGTCAAAGCAACCGTCATTAGATGTTTATGAAATTTGTATGGTTCTCAATTTCACCACCTAAACGGATAAAATGGCAACCATTCTATCGACATACAACTGAAGTTACAGAATTGGGGCCCTATGGTTGCTGAGCTGTTTGATGTTTTTAAAGAGCACGCTTCAGTGCAGGCCTAACATATGAACATTATAAGTAACTTTAGCCTTTTCTATCATAGCGACATTTAGGAAAAATAATATTTTGGCACCAGCAATATGTACATTTAGTCACTGAGACTCTGATACCGATTGACATTTTGCACAACAAATATTATTTTCTTAAATAACTGCACTTAACACCGCTACGTAGGTGGGTTTTCAGTCTACAACATTCAGACTTAATATTCTTCCCAGAAAAGGCACACATTTTAATGAAATTGCCACAAGTACTTAAGTGGAGTTGATACTTTTTGGTGAATGCGAGACTAGGTTGTACCCACGAACAAGACTTCGTCACCCCTTAATCACACACTCGGTTGCGCCTCAAAAGAGGCTTTCGAGAAGAGGAGCCTCCGTTTAATTAGAGTAAATAATCGCCCACCGCAACTGGATGCATTAATTCGAAAAATAAGGCTGTGTTTTATTATGCCTTTTGATAATTGAGTCTCAAGTTAAAGACGTACTTTATTAGATACATAATAATAGCCTTGTTGGATATTTTCATTCTACGAGTACTAATTACGTCTTACAAGGAAAGTAATATGACGTTCTTATTGAGCGAAAGACCTCTTTATTTTTACCTATTACAATACCTTATAAAAAATGAATCCCTATTTCCCTTGGTCAAAGGCATCACGCGTGAACGGCTGGACCGATTTCGATAATTCTTTTTTATTGTGTTTGTTATCGTCAGGAGAAGGTTCTTATAATAGACTAGCATTCCGTCCGGGACTTTGTTATTATGTAGCCTATGTCCATTGGGGATAATGTAGCTTTCTAATGGTGAAAGAATTTTTCAAATTGGTCCAGTAGTTTCGGAGCCTATTCAATGCAAACAAACAATCAAATCTTTCCTCTTTATAATAATTTAGTAAAGAAAAAATTTGAAAGTTAAAAAAAAACAGGACAACGTCTGTCGGGTCAGCTAGTATACATATAATAAAACGGGCAAGTGCGAGTTGGAGTCGCACACGAAGAGTTCCGTACTATTACCTATAACACCGGCCAAGTGCGAGTCGGACTCTATAAAAACATTTATCTCTAAAGGCAAAAAAATCACGTTTGTTCTATGAGAGATCCCTTATAGTTATTAACGATACTGTAATGTGTAACGTCAGCCCATTTGAAACACGAGCGAAGCGAGTGTTTTATAGGGCTCCAGTTACACATTATCTAAGGCACGTATATTGTTCAACGTTTTACAATGCAGTAGCTGAGGAAACAAAACAAAAAAAATGTTAAATAAATCAATTATTTGTTAAAATTCAGATTTGTTTTATTGAAAAAGTAAAATAAATAATTTACTTTTAATATTTTATTTCACTGAAAATCAAGATTTTCGTCAGAAATAATTATGTTGGCAGGCATAAAAAACTCTTTAAATTACTCATACTCAGAAAGTAGGTCTGAAGTTTCCTACGGAGCGGCTTGAAAATAATACTTTTCAGGCTTAGGGAGAATGGCTTTCAACTGACAGCTGTCAAATTTAGTAAAAAAACATGTTTCAACTTCCTATACAGGCACTATTTTATTATATATAAATAGTAAAAGTTAAGTATTCATTAAAGAATACTTTTTTAAATGACTTTATAATGATTTACTTTTAGTTGTTTCTTTAAAATAACATAGATTTTCAATGATGAAAATAAAAAATAATGGCTCAATAGCTGGCCAGCCGCAGAAAAAAAAACATAATAGCGAGTCGAGTTGTAGAGTTTTGTAACTTTCGCATAGCAATGAGTTCAGCTTATTCATGTTTTTATTTTTACTTTCTTTGTATTCGTAATGAAAAGCACAGTGTTTACCTCGGGTGAAAGACTTATTTAGTCCCTCGAACTATTAGCTCCCTCGCTACGCTCGGACGCCAAACCCCGTCTCGGGACTTAAATAAGTTGCTTTCACCCCTAAAGTAACAATGTACTATTGCTGTCATTCTATGCAGTCAATAAGAAGCTTTATGAAAAAACTCTCACTTTTCAAAAGGGTCACTGAATTATCAAATCAGCTACTCTTTATTGCGTCATACATTTTTGTCAGTATTTTATTTACTTTTTGCGTACTTTTTATGCATCATTTGATAAGAAAAATAACTTTACTAGATCATAGAATAGTCACTGAAGTTGAATTTTGGTATATGAAAATAGGTTATTTGCTCAATTAGTTCAAATATTTTTTATCTTTTCAAAATCTTTTTTTCATTTCAAAATTACATAACATGTTACGAGGCCATTTCCGAGCAACTGCATAGTAAAATATTTAATTTATTCTACTTTTTAGTATTTGTTGTTATAGCAGCAACCGAAATACATCATCTGTGAAAATTTCAACTATGTAACTATCACGGTTCATGAGATACAGCCTCGGACAGACTTATCTGTAAAAACGACCAAAAAATCATGTTTTTTGTATCGGAGCCCCCTTGAATATTTATTTTATTCTAGTTTTTAGTATTTGTTGTTACTCGTATATGACCAATAGAAATAAAGCATCTGTGAAAAATTCAACTGTCTAACTATCACGGTTCATGAGATACAGCCTGGTGACAGACGGACGGACGGACAGCGGAGCCTTAGTAATAGGGTCCCATTTTTTCCCTTTGAGAACGGAACCCTAAAAATGCAGGCCCTGTGACTCATAAACTCATCAACGATCAGTCCAAACCCTTGGATCTAGAACGCTAAAATTTAGCTCAAAGGTTACTTTTATAACGTGGGCAAGAAATAAGGAAAGATTTTATAAAATTCTCACAGAACGAAGACAGGAGCAGCCTCTAGTTTTTAATGTGAAACTATTGTAAATCGGTAATAATTTAATTTTAAACAGGTGATTGGCGCAAGGCAAAATCAACTCATATCATATCATAGTCACAGATTACTAGAAGTGTAATGTTAATATCGATCTAATCTCTGTATTACTTTAAACCATAACTATTTTACCACTTGTCTTTGGAACAGTCATAGAACTCATAGACCATTGTCTGAAATTTCAAGAGCGGTGATTTTAAGCGCTTTCAATATTCAAAATGAGGCTCGGATTTTGTTTAATTAGAGGAAGTTAAAGGCATTAATTCTGAAAAGTGCGCAATTAATTGTTGGTTCGCCCCAATATTCGCTGTTAGTGCCCACAGAGGCGTACTCAGGCGGGGGTCGAGGAGGGGGGGGGGGGGGGTTCGTAGCTTTGATGTTAGCCGCGCGTGGTCGGTGCGGTGCATGGTTCATCTCACATGTCCATGGTGTTATACCAAAGCCCAAGGATCAAAACATCAAATATGAACCTGTGTTTAGAATTTATGCATGAGCCTAATACTTTGATAATTTTCCATTTAAAAAGGAAGTCTACAATTCGTGAGATCCATAATGTTTACTGCTATAAATTAGGTGTCAGTGTAACACTTACAAATTGTTTAATATTAAAATAGAAATACTAAGGTCTGTAGAAAAACTGCTACGTGCTTACTTCCTGACAACTTTTGAGTAAGGAATATATGGGATGAATTAAAATTAGTTAGCGAAACTTTAGTACCTTCTTCTCCTTATGAAACTGAACAACTTTCGCCAAAGAACCCTTGAGATTTTCTCAGCACAAGCTGTATGAAGAGGCGAATGTTATTTGACATATGTTGATCTCTGTTCTCAAAGAAATTTGTTCAGTTTAGTAAGCTGATTCCCATCGTTAATTTTTGCTAAATAAAGTAAAGTTATCGAATATTAAAAATATATAAGCTGAAAAGCGGGGAAAAATCGAAAATCACAACGTATTAAAATCAAATAAAAATCCCTTATAACACGGCTGTCTCCTCCCAATATTTAAGGTTATTACGAATAAAAATTAACTGTCGGTTCCTGTTTACGAAAAAACACGGCGCGGATTGTAAACTGGTAATTTGCATGAAATTACTTTGAGAAAATACCAGCGTCTGCTTATTTTCATGGTGTTTTTTGTCCGTGACGGGCTCAACTTTCAGGTGGAATCAATGATTTTATGATGATAAAATCCATAGATTTAGGATTTTTGTTTTCATAAAAGCTTGCTAACATGTGCAAATAATTAATTTGACAAAGTAACAAATAAACTATGAGGGATTAATATTTTAAAAGGCTGGTTGATAAAAACTGTACCCATAGTATAATTACTTGGCTTCTCTGTCTTACTTATAACTTTACCGTGGGATAGGTGTTTTATTTCATTCGCCTTTGTCATCTTTATAGGAATTATAGGATCATATGATGTATGAGATGTATAATGAGAAAATCGCAAAAAAGTACAGGGACAACAGCACATCATGCTATCCAAAACTGTCAAATTTCTTCAATCGATTTTTAATTTTATCTCAAAGCATTAGGGTTTACTATCTATTGGGGCAATTTGACAGTTTGTGGTAATCTGATGTGCCGTTGACTGTACCTTATTCATATATGTATTGCTCGTATAAAGATTAAACCCTATCACTCCAATAGACAATGTTTTTAACGTTTTTTAATTTATGCAAAGAAGTGTGTGTTTATTGATTGTAAAATAATGTGTACCGCCACCCATACATTCTATTACTACAGGATAAAAACCTGCCAAATCAAGTGGTAATGGCTCACTTGTAATCCGAAGATCGCGGGTTCAAATCCTGGTGTGGGCCTGTACCACTAAATTCGTCTTTTCGGATTTATAATATTCACTTGCTCAACGGTGAAGGAAAACATCGTGATGAAACCCGTTCGTCCAAGAAAAAATAATTTTCGAAAGACGAGCGGTCCACCGACCCGCATTCGGCCAGCGTGGTTGGTGGACTATGGCCTAAATCCTCTTCCTGTTTCAAAGGGAGGCCCGTGCCCCGGGGACGTATATACGTAAAAAAAATCAAGTGCTCATAAAAAAATCAAGTAGTCATATGGGCTGTTAAAAAAAAATCAAGTGCCCCCATGCGATAATGAAATAGGATGGTGTATCACTGACTTATTTCGAAGCATCAGACACCGTCCTTACTATGTGGTTAGGAGTATAGTTGATTATAACAAAATAAATAGCGTGGCAACATCAAAAAGGCGGCGCGGCGTTTGTTTCATTTCGTTCATTTCCTTCACGCTGACTTATCTGGCCTTTGAAAAGAAATTGGTAATGAAAAGCAAGGGAATGGAAACCGTGGAAATACGTGTGTTCACTGACAAGTGAAAATAGAATGCGTGTTATGTTCACGCAGAGCTACTTTGCTAAACATTTTTGTGAACATCTGCATAAATTTATTGTTTTTATTTTTCTGTTTTGTGCATTCTCCCCAATGCAAGTAATTCGTAAAAATCGTATGTGGTACTTCTACTTGATGAAGATTTTATGTTTGGACAGCTCTTTTCTAAGTCTGACTCTTAAAATTGAAATTTTTCGTTACTAAACTATGTGCTCCTTAAATAAATTTATAAAACTACAAAAAAATCTGAAATTTAATAATTTTATAGAGTAATTCAAAGATAAGAACTGTAAAATTTGATTTTTTTCTATATTTACTTACAGACTCTACATGACTAGACGAAATGGGTGATCAACTGATCACTGTACCTGCTTGTGTTATTTCTTGTTTGATTTTGTTTTCTTTGGTGTAATTCTTTGTCATTAATTATTTTTGTTTTGTACATGTTCCTGCAAATAAATAGTATTGTTTCGTTTTGAATTGGTGCAGTATATTTTCATAAATTGCCATTTAAATCCTGGTACAATTTTATTATCAAAACAAATAACTAGAACTAATAGTAACTCCAGTAAGTTCAAGCTTTTTATCCCAATAATACGGAGGTAATTCGCCACAAATCCTATTCCGTATTAGTCGTGCACCCCTGATGCTGCGTCCCTATCATCCCGCGTACCTCTCACTCGCACCTCAGGGCAATTGACCTATTTTCGGGGACGTGCAATAATTTCAGAAGGACGCCATAACCACCGTATATGGAAAAGACACAGTATAAATACATCTTCAGTTTTCTGAACTATTTTTTAAATTGAGTAAAACGAAATATGGTTTGAAACTTCATAAATACAAATCAAAAATATAACTTTTGATTTCACGTATGAACCCGGTTGTGAGGACAGAGTAACTTTAATAATTAACACATTACACCTCAGGAGGAACTAATTTTATATAAAGTTCAAAAAACCAGTTGCGGTTAAGTCGTGACAATATTAACTCTTCCAAATATACCATTTTTTAAATATGTAATGGGTATTCAAAGGTTATAAAAAACTAGT
The DNA here is from genome assembly GCA_949987775.1 of Aproaerema taeniolella. NCBI lineage: Eukaryota > Metazoa > Arthropoda > Insecta > Lepidoptera > Gelechiidae > Aproaerema > Aproaerema taeniolella. The sequence continues at coordinate 6,301,702 of OX465262.1, forward strand.
TTCCCCTTACATAATCAATAATCATTTAAACGAAAGTTTTCAGTATTTAATATAAAAAAATGTTCACTATTTATAAGCTTTCTACTTTCTTTAATATGAAATATGAATTAGAATGGTAATACTATAATGGTGAATTATAATACATACTGTAACATTTGGATCAGTGCCCTAAACCTGCCATTAGACATGGCGCCAACTTGCACATTCTTGCCCTCTACAGACCATTATATTTCCCCAATTCCGCCGATCAGGTGCCGAGCGAGGCTGCAGTCAGCAATTTTTGCACAAAATACCGAAATCTCAACTGTCTTTAGTTATAGTAACGATATTTTGGGAGGTTTAGGTATCGATGGGTCTTTCTTGTAGAATTTAAGAGTACAAATACTCTTAAATTCTATTTTGACACGATTCATTTTATATTGTACTAGCTTTCCGCCCGGGACTTCGTTCCCGTAGAATTTTGAAAAAATTATGTAGCCTGTGTGTTAATCCAAGGTGTCAGCTACCCCCACACTACATTTTATCAAAATCGGTCCAGTCGTTCTCGAGTTATAAATGTTCGAACAAACCCGACTTTGTTTTAATTTAAGAAACTGCGTTTTCTCGTGGTCCTATTATGTCTTGCTATAAGCCAACGAGACAGAATATATATTCTTTTAATAAAAAATGGGTTCGGTTTTGACTAAGTTTGGGGTCAAGAGTTAACCCATCTCATAAAAAAAACAGTCTAGCTCAGAGCAAAGATTTCTATTGATTCTACTTAATACTTATTAAAGAGATAGAATCTAATGACACGTTAAAAAAACTTAATGTAAGTTGTAAATAACAGTCATATTTAAAATCTATTTTGTTTTAATAGTATTTCGTCCAGTTTTTTTAAGTACAGAAAACTTGAAATAAATTCAGATCAAAATTTTTAGCAGTGGGCTATAGTTCGTTAAAATAATTTACACAAATATCAAATAATTGAGTTTTCTCCGTATGAGATTTAATCAGAAATAATGTAACATGATTTCTAATATTTTCAATCCAAAAATTTACAAGTTTTTTCGCAGAACACGCCCTTAAAACGTACAAATCGAAAACACATTAAAAATAATAGGATGTTTTCAGTTCGTCCCAGTCGGAATTTATACGTCCAATTTGGACGTCGTTTTGTAATCGTTATTATGCAGTAACAGAGCGGGGTCTTGTTTTCGGAGATAGGGTACAAACTCACCGAAATGATTTTTATTGTTTCCATTGACAAACAAAAACAACGCACCATAGTATCTGAGCAGATAGTGTAGTTATAACATAGAGTTACGCATTTTTATAAATATGTATGTTTTATATCGGATGATAGTTTTATAGTAAGAATATAATTAATTAAAACGCCAGAAACTCAAACGCCCACCTTAAATTTTTCTTTGTAAAGTGCTAGAACAAACACCAGCTTAATTTTTAACTACATACCTACGTCCAAGAAAATGGAAGATTTTCAGTTCTCTTCCTCAAAAGTTTTCCCCAAACTGGTGATATACTGAGAAAAGGCCGTGTCGTACTGAGAAAAGGCCGTGTTAGGAGTACCCGAATCCGAAGAGCATGTATAAAGCAAATTATGAATGTAGAGGAAGCAAAAGAGGTGTGTTTGGATCCTGGATCCTAGCAAGTGGCAGTTAATGGTCTCTGACTACCCCAATGGGACAAAAGCGTGAGCTTATGTATGTATGTTTTCCCAACACATAAATAGAATCTAGCAGCAATAGCCCATGAACTAAACCTGTCGTTACCATAACCAGAGATGACCACCACCCTGCGCAAGAATCATGATTTTATGCGAATGTTTCCAATTACAAATGAAGTCTAAAAAACACATGAATAATAACTACACGGATATGCTGTGTATGTTTATCTGATAAACTGTATACTGTGGCAGACACATCTGACGACGTGCTGTCTGCTGCGTTGCTCGGCTGTTTTCACATCGGTTTTTCCACCAATCACTCGTCAGAGAGATTAGCGATATCGTGATAGTGATTGCACGCCATTGGTCCATTTGCAGAGTTAGTTTTTCTGTTAGGAACGTGAAATAAAATGTGATCCAATAAAGGTTCTGTCAATTTTTTTTTAGTTTAATGGCTGATCCATATTGTGACCGGCTAAGAAAAAAAGAGTCAATCATATTTTTTTTGTCCTTGTTGTCTGAACCCTAAAGATTATTCTTAAAACTGTGGGTTGCAGTGTCACGTGTTGTCAGTTAAAAAGCTATGTTTTATTTTATTTTTTCTATATGTACCTATGTCTGTACGTAATATATGTATACACCTTAAAGAATAATGAACGAAGACGGTTCAAATATCCATCACTAACTAGATGTCCTATGTAACTAAATACTGAGTAAATTCTACAAGCTCATTAAAAATAGTGCGATCTTATCAACAATTACAGAACAAAAACATGAATTCGCTATTATTTCACTATATTCATTTATTATTGCCTATTCAAACTCAGTGTTTGAGATTTGAGACTGCACCTTTGCGAATAGGCGTAGGGTCAAAAGAATGAATATGTATGTATGTATTTAAATCCTATAATGTATGTTTGTATGTATTGAATGTCATTTTGACTTAGTTGAAGTAACATCCTGAATGTTCTATGAAATAAAGCTATTTTGAATTTGAATTATGGCCATGATGATGTGATCAGACGAATAAATGCAATTATTGTTGCTCGTCTAATTTAAAATTAGTTGCCGCTGTACCCGACAGTGAAAATACTTGGCATCTATTGTGATAACAAACAATAAAGATCGAGATAATAAATATATTCTGATTTCTGAGACACTTTCAATATTAATAGACATTGTTTTAGATTTATACTCACGAATGAACTAGATTTATACTCGTTATACTTATTATGGCATTTGTACTAGTAATACTCACAAAGCTTAGTCTTTTTAACCCCCAAAAAAAGAGGGGTGTTATAAGTTTGACGTATGTATCTGTGTCTGTGTATTTGTATATCTAATCTATACGTCTGTGTATCTGTATGTGGCATCGAAGCTCCTAAATGAATTGACCGATTTCGATGCGATTTTTGTTTTAAACGCTGACGTAACCGAGATAGTTCTTAGCTTGTTTGATCAAAATTGGTTGAACCACGTAAAAATTATAAGCATATCGAATGTAGGGCATGATACAAATATTTTTGTCCCGTTTTACATTTTGGAGTAGGCTTACCTATTCTAGGATTTCTTAAACGGGCCGTATGAAACTCGTTTGAATGTACAGACAGCAGCACATCAGGTTACCCATTGACACTACGAAAGCAGTCGGCATTACGAGCGAGATAAGGGCGACTCCAACGTCAACATGTATAACCTGATGTGCTGCCGTGTGTACAATCTGTAACCATTAAGAATCGCACTCTTATGAGGCGCAAGAAGGAGGGGGCGCGGCGCACATTCAAAGGCAAAAAAAATATCAACATCAAAATAATTTATTTCTCTCTCACAGTTTCTTATGTCTGACTAGGCAGAGGCCTCCTATTAGGCATTAGAACGCCTGTGCCAGGATGCCCGCTCATCTCTTAGATACAATTTTTATTTATGAGAGAGGAGAATCTAGGCATGCAATGTATATGGTCTGTGTTTTTGTATGCGTGTATGTGCATATGTGTACTATGGCAGATAAAAGGTTTGATTCCATCAATCTATAAATAGTGAGCAAAATAATAATCTATGACCTCAGTCAAGATTGAGGTCAAGAGTTAACCCTTCTTATAAAAAAAAGTTATGTCCGACACTTCGAGTTTTCTTTCTTTTCTCTTTATTCTTCTCTAATTTTGGTTTTATTTTACTACGAAGTAGTACGAACTCTTTCTAAAATAAAATAGCATCTCATTCAATAGCCGGCAATGCCATCCAAAAGCGGCAAACATCGCGATATTTTCCCGTTGAAATATGTCTTCTAACAGAAAATGTATTTTATGACAGTCATTTTGAAATTCTTTAAACGTTCCTACCATTTGATCGTCGAGATCGTGGCTAAAGATTTTAAAACCTAGTTCTATTGCCAATTTTAAATTATTGAAGAAACAGTTTTTACTAAAAATCTGTTAGGTACTTTGTGCTCACCAATTTACAAAAAAATGAAAAACTAAAAACATCTTAATGGAATACTAATTTAATTATTAGTGAGCAGTTCGATGCAGTATTTAGTTTCATCTTTCATCTTAGAATCAATTGAACTTAGCCTTGGTAACAATATTAAAGTTATACAACTTTTTCTTAAATGAAAAAAAAAAGAAAATTTATTTATTTCTAGATTAAATTTTTACATTTTCACTTGAGGCCAGCCCAGTAAGCATTAATTTGCTTGTGTTGGGTGTGCCTCGCACAATCTCAATTTAAATAACAAAATTTCTTAAACAAAACAAAAATATAACTAAATTTACTTAAATCAAAGTGTGTGCAGATGTGTATGTGTGTACGTGCATGTGTGTGGGTGTGTGTGTGGGTGTGTGTGTATGTGTGTGTGTGTATGTGCGCCGGTGTATATGTATGCGTGCGTGCGTTAAATAAGTACATAATTTAGAAATAAATCCGAAAGCTTTTACAAATTTATAATATAACAGAACAATGAGCGCGGCCTTATTGCTCTATAGCAATAAGGCCGCCGGATTGCACACTACATCATGAACATTTGTTTTTTGTTTAATGTTATGTTTTATGTTTTTTTTTGTGTGCAATAAAGAGTATTGTATTGTATTGTATTGTAATGAGATAACTGCAAGGATGGAAAATTAGCTTACCACCTGGAACTGCGTTCTCGTGAGAATTTGGGAAAATTATGTAGCCTATGTGTTAATCCAGGGTGTCGGTTACCTCCATATCGCATTATCAAAATTGGTCCAGCCGTTGAGCATGAAAGAGTAAGAAATATCCATTACTTCTCACAAACTATCGCATTTATAATATTAGTAGATGACAGATGCCTCACCACTCGAACAAAAATTCATCATCATCATCATCATCATGTCAGCCGCAAAACATCCACCGCCGCTGGATGCGGGTGGCGCAGGACCGATCGAGGTGGAGATCCCTGGGGGAGGCCTATGTCCAGTAGCGAACAAAAATTACTTTATCATAATTACAACAAAGAATAAAATAAATCAAAATATAATTTTACAGTAGGTACCTAAGGAAGCTGTGTTCCTATAGAACGGAGAGGGTAGCCAATAGGCGCGGGCGGTTCATTTGAAAGGGAACCTTTGTTTTATTTGACTCCACATCGTTGATTCAAAAGAAATTTGAATATTGTTTCCCTTTGCTTGCCTTCCGGTCCAATTTCAAGAAATCCCGAATTGTCTTACTTGCCTAAGGGCTATAAGAGTTGCTTTTCAGTAATTTGGTGAATGTCTCAGCATCTTTTTGTCTTCTCGTCGTTAGCGAAGGGACAATTATTTTGTTACACAGCAGAAATTGTTGTAAAAGTAAATTAATGAAGACCTAGGCTCCTAAGAGGTCACTTGGCTTGCTTTTTGTTTAAAACCATTTTAATGTGACCTTACTTATTTGAAACTTTAAAAGAAGACTTGAATTTTCCTCTTTTTATACTTAAGAATTTACAGAATTTATAACCTTTACTTACTCGGAATGATAATTATTATGAAGAACAATTTTTTTTTGCGATTTTAGATGTTGTTTTGATATTTGGTTCCGCATATTTTCTAAACAAGAGTTGGAACACTTATCATAAGTTTTAGAAACAGAACAGGTCGTCAATCTCTGTCACCTAGTATAAAAATAGTGAAAAAGAAAAATCTTTGTAATTTTTTCCATCCCAAGTTTTTCAAAAAAATAAAACCCCAATTAACTTTCCAAGCCCATCGCGGGATCTACAAAAAAAAAGGAAAAAAGGAGCCAGGGCAAAATTCACCTGTTCAATACTAAGGGCGCGGCACGTGACCGGAAGTGAAATTGGTTGCAATAGCGCCCGTCACATCCGGTGCTTTATTGACAGCCGCGAAAAACGACGGCAAATATTCCAACTGCCAAAACCAGAAACTTGTGGCAAGCAGTGAGTAAAACTTTACTAGGTATATTAGGCTGATATTACTTTTGATTGGCTATTCTATATTCTAAAAGTTTATCTTTGTTATGTCATTCACATGAAAAAATATTTTTTCTTAATTAACATTATTAAGAGGATCATGAACAAGGTTTTCGGACTCGCGCACGAAGGGTGCCGTACCATTACCTATAAAAACGGCAAAAAAATCACGGTGTTCTATGGGAGCCCCCTTAAGTATTTATTTTATTCTATTTTTTGTATTTTTTATTATAGCGGCAATAAGCATACATCATGTGTGAAAATTTCAACTAACTATCACGGTTCATGAGATACAGGCTTATCTATAAAAACAGCAAAAAAATCACGTTTTTTATATGGGAACCCCCTTAAATATTTATTTTATTCAATTTTTTAGTTGTTGTGTTATAGGGCTAATAGAAATACATCATGTGCGAAAATTTCAACTGTCTAACTATCACGGTTCATGAGATACAGCCTGGTAACAGACGAACGGACGGACGGACAGCGGAGCCTTAGTAATAGGGTCCCGTTTTTACCCTTTGGGTATGGAACCCTAAAAATTATGGTTTAATAGTTATGCAAACCCATTAGTTAATTTTAACTTGGAATTGTACAGGATATAAACAAATATATTTTATTTTGTGAATATGACATGTTTTTATTAGAAAATGATGCAACTAAAGCACTATAGAGTCATTCGGGGCAAGTGTACGCACTTAAGCATTCAAACTGCTGTCAAAATTAACCTATAAGTATAGAACGAAAATTAAAACTATGTATATGATAAAATGTTGGATTAATCCGATGAATTCAAAATGCGCACACTTAACTCGTATTGCGGGTAAAAGTGCGCAACTAAGGGAAGTTTTTGAATTTATGATACCCCAAGCAGACTAATTCTAATAATAAATACATAGCTTTACTGAAATAACATAGCTGTAAATATCATGCTACATATTAAGCTGAAATACATGACAAATAGAAAAAAAAATCATTTACTTTAATGACTATCTGCCGTGACAGCAAAATTTACCAGTAAAACACCGAATTCTGAATATTTTCATTATTAAGTGAACGAATGGTAATCATATGGATTTTTCTTGCATAAACTAATTTTCTATTAACATATCCTTAATTTGCCTACGAATATCACAAACTTCCTCCTCCCCATTTACAAATAAAGGGGTTGCGCACACTTACCAACTGCGCACAGTTACCCCGAATGACTACTTTAAATCTGATGCTATACCTTCAGCCGGGATATTATACTTTCGAGAGTAGTTGTGACAGCGGCCGTGATTTGAACTCGCCGCGCCGCGTTCACGCCAAATAAATCACTTGTTTAATAATAGGTAGAGACCTCTTTTCACTAAATCCACAGCGTGCGTGTGGCCTGGCTAATGCGTGTATTATCCACACCGGTAAATCAGGCACGTCAATTTCAGGCTTACCATTTTACCGGTTTTCTCGATTTCGTCGATTTTCCCGGTTTCACGGCTACTAGGCTTTTACCCTGATGCGCTCTAGAATCGTATTTTTAACGACGCGACGAAGTGTAAGGCTCGTAAATATATTCTGTTAATGCTCATTTTTTTATAGCCTTTCGTATTTTTAATGCAGCTTTGTTTTTGGCACAGCATTCAGATCAACAAGATATGGACTGGTTTGACTGTACGTGTTTGTACGTCTTTTGTAATTAATTAAATAAATGATCCCGTGGGTCCCTTGGAACATACATAAAGACAGACACAATACCCATGACCCGAGAACAAATATCTGCTTGTTACACAAATGATTGCCCCGACTGGGGATCGAACCCAGGACCTGTCGATCAAGAGGCGGCGCCACTACCACTCGACCAAACTGGCCATCTAATTATTTAGATTGTGAATTTATCTTAATGGTTGTATTTTATATGTATTCAATTCATTCATACGCTCACGCCCATTTTATATTTCCCGAATTTGAGACTGAAAGCAAATGCTAAATAAATATTAAATTATTACCCCGAATCCAAGATTGCAGGATGAAAATACATTTTAACAACTACACTAAACAATGTAAAACTTAACTTTTATAGAACAATATTATCCCGGTCGGTCGGTACGAATCGTATTCGTACTAACTTGTGTGCATCCAAAAATAAACACGTGCACGTAACATTAATCCATGAAAACTGCATTAAACTGTGCTTAGTCCTGAATTACGCTCTGTTGGGAGTTCGAAAATGCTTTATCACTTCAGCAATTAAAATCTAATTTGTAAACTATCGCTACTATGTGACATAGTTGAAATGCGTACACAAAGTATTACATTGAACTTTTAGAGTCTCAAAATAAACCACATATTCAAATGCCCACACAAAAGTGTGTGTATTTACTGTGGATAACAAACACAACAATGTGGCATAGTTGATATGTTGACGCGTGAGAGTCCGCGGTGTCAAATTACACAAGTGTATCCTTAGAACTGCATAAGAACTTAACATCAATAATGACACACTAATATCCCCCAAATATTAATTGAATCATGAATCCCTCTGAACAAAACATTGCTCTTTTTTTATAACGAATGGATTCGTTCAGTCCTGAATTTGTCAATAGGCCGTATAGGCCGCGGCCTAGGGGCGGCAGATTTCAGAGAATGCACATGAGAATACCACTGAACTTGTTTGACTTTTATCCTCTAAAATAGAGTGAGCGTTTTTACGCTTTTTCTTAATGACTAATTCATTCGTTTATTTGTCTTTAGTGCCTTCCTTACTACAAAATAGAAAATTATTATTTTAGAAAGGCGGCTGAAATAAAATGGCCTACACTCATAAAAAATATAAATCCGGCAATGGATTCGTTCTTGACCACAATATAGCTCAGAGGTAAAATGTGAGCGAGGATGTAGCAACCTCACCCATAAGAATCCAGAAAGGAAAGCATTTTAATTTTCACTGCATAAGCACCTAACACAATGTGCCCTACATAATAGTGAAGAAGAAGTTCAGACGGTTGCGTAACAGACATTTATCACGACTGTGGATGAAACGAACGTCTCTGAGAAACAACATAAATCATTAGTATTCGTCTCCCTCTCTCCCCCCCTTTCCTCCTACATTCCCTCTGTGATTCATCGGCCCATCGCCAGACGAGATGCAGTAAACATGTAAAGAGTACATGCACATGGTAAAGATTCTACTCCTAAGTACATTCGAGTTGGTTTTGTTGCTACGAAGGTTTTGTTGCTGCTTTTTTGTAGTTAAACGTGGAAACTAAGTACATAGGGGGTACTTTTACTATTTCTCCTCTTGATGTAACGTACAATCAGCAATCACGGAAGATGATGTATAAGGTCGAACTGACTAGCAAAACAAAAAAAAAATATTTTCTTAATTATGTAGATACACCTTTTCTCATAGTTTTTTTTTTGTTTTTATTATTGCCAGAAAAGGTTGACCTTTGAAAATAATATAGAGTTATTTTAAATTTAGTTTAAAATATCACCACACTCTGCGGCAAACACGAAAAAACGATATAAAAAATATCTCTATGCTGAAAAGATAAAATCTCCATGCAATCGGTTGCATCTTCTTTAAAAATTCATCATCGTCAGAAGAAGTCATACCGTACAACCTCAGTACTTCCCAAGCCTTAGAACCAAAACACGAATTAATAAAAACAACAAAGTGTTCCGATTAAATTCTAATATTTCTTGACAGCTGGAAATTAGAAAACGCGGCACGTGGCCACCGTTAATCTTTTTGAAGGCGTTTAAGGAGAAGTGAACTGGGCTGAAGTAATCACTGCAGAATGGAAACTCATTATAAGTACAAACAAGATAATAATTTCTCAAAAAGCCCAAAACTGAAAAGACATTACAAAGTTTTTGACAGTCGTTTTTGGCAACTTTGGCAAATAGCACAAACCATACCTACGACGTTATACGTAATAAACACATAAAAACATTTTTTTTACTTCTTTTACATATAAAAGTACTTTACAGCCTCAAAATTGATTGACTTTGCACTTGAAAGCACTTAATATTTAGACCATCGATTAACTAGATCACAATACAAATATATATATCAATAATACAAGTAAGAGAATAAACCGTCATTGCCTGGTGATACTGTAAGAAACTAATCATGGTTATTTATATTTCATAAAAAATCTTTAAACAAAACTGAGGGAAATAGTTTCATTTCTAAATATAACCCAATCCTTTCTCTCAAGTCACATATAATATGTATATGGTATATATTTTATAGATACCTTTACCTTTCCCTCTACAAACCGATCAGCTGGTCCCTAAACAGGGATAGTCGAGTAGTGATGAGGGTGCACCGAACCTCTGAAAGATTTACTAAGGCCCTTCATATCCCCGATCCGCCTGCATATATTTATCGCCCGCCAACTCTCATGCCACTTAAATCAGTTGGGATATAATCACAGTTTCTTAAACGCTTTGCCCCGTTTCACAACAGGCATGGTAACAATCGCAAGTGACAATAATTTTGTCATATACAATTATATATCCCGATTCAACCTTTCGTTCTTGCATATTAGCGTCATTACGGAACAATTAGAAAAACCTTGACATGACAAAATTATCTCACGCGAACGTGTATGCTAGCAGGGAATTGCAATACCCTTTAAGTATTCAGTTTTTTTCCCATTTAGATTCTTATTTTTAACCCCCAACTAAAAGAGGGGTGTTATAAGTCTGACGTGTGTATATGTGTATCTGTGTCCCGATCTATGGCATCGTAACCCGATTTTGATGCGGTTTTTTTTTGTTTGAAGGCTGATTTAATTGAGACGGTTCTTAGCTACCTGTAAGGCAGCTTCAAAGAAATTACTGCTCGTTCTAGCAGTAGGGCGGCTATTTATATCTCTTCTGTTTGCATCTTTCTGGCTGTTCAAGTTGTACTTAAACGTTGTGTAAATAAGGAGTATTTTATTGACTAAAACCTTCTATTCAACAATCATGATTGATAAGCGATTGGCTAAAAGTTATTAACTTATTTTAGAAAGTCAAACATGTTCCTGAGTTTCGAGTGTTATAAACTTATTTAATAACCTTGTACTTTCTTGTTTGAAGCTATCAAGTTCATCGTAAGTAAACGAACCAATCTAATTTCAGACGTTTGCCTAGTACAAACTTCTTGGGTCAAATATTTGAATTATCAGAGCTTTTTGACTACGAAACAATCATATTTTCGATTATTTTCAAGCATTTGTGAGGAGTCTGGGTGTTTAAGTACGGTATGTAAGTATTTTAAGACGCGAGGGTTTTGCGGTATTGTGGGCGAAAAGGGCGAAAAACACCAATTATGAGGGCTATCAAATGGAACATGTTGTTAAATGGTGAGAAGTTGCCAGCCATTCGCCCATGTTACAGCAAAACTCTCACATTCCACTAACAGACTTTCACAGTATGCCTGAGAAGAGTAGGTGGCTGACATATTCTAAGATTTTCTTTCACTCCCAGTCCTGCGTGGTCACTAGTTATTAAGTAAATATAGGGCTGTAGGCGAATGAGGCATTGACAGATTTCACGTCACCGCTTATTCGGCTTAACCAATGGCTTATACAGCTTAACTGATGCCATATTCAGCTTAAGTTACACGACAGCAGCTAGCCTTTACCCAGCACGTATAAATCACGTTCGATCGTTCTATCGTGGCTGACAGCTAAATCGCCCCGGGCATTACTCATTTGGGACACCCTGTATAGCGAGCTCGATCTTTCTTACTGCCGCTAACTTGGACGATCGATTTTACTGAACGACTATGCTGATTTAGTGGTGCTCTTTTGTAAACCGAGTTTGGAAAGAAAAACAGGTTAGTGTATCTCGTTGTATTAGTTTCTAAAAGATCTTAACGATGGCATTTATGAGCTTTCCGCTTGAGACTTTCTTATAGTAAAAAAGTAATCAATACAGAGTTGCATGACCACATAAAATATAACAGTAAAAATATATATTTTCTAGAAACACGACAGCTAGTAGCAGCTATTTGGTTCAGAAATATCAAGCTTGACACTGCTCCCTGATTGTTGTTGATCAATTTTGAATGAAAAAACAAAGTTCATAGCTACGACAAAAACTTAAAAAAACTAGTAAAATTATGAGAACCATGACAAGGTAAAAAAAAATTACAATGGTGCAGGAACCCACTTTGAAACCCCTCAGTACACCCTACCCTTATCCAGAAGTATTCCATAACACGATGGAAAAAACTTGTCGGGTTAGCAAAGCACAATGCTCATTTCTTACACCCTCACCTACAAAAGCCTTGAAAAGGTACAGAACCTCTAACAATGGGCTGAGACATGTAACGGAACAGAACATCATCTGTTCATTAGTTCTCAAACATATGAAACTTAAACCTTAATGAAAGGGAAATAATTAAATAAGTATTTCATTACAATCAGTTAAGATTAAATTATTCGTAAGTAAATCTAAAACAATAATAACTTTCATTATAAAAAAATAAAATACTGAATAAAATCTCATTGGTGCTGCCATGTAACAGAGTAAGGATGCTAAATAGGACCGTATTACGTTGGTTTATAGTTCATATTGCTGTGTTGGAGAGGAAGGTGGAATGTACGGAGAACAGCTGAGAAAAGAGATGCAAAACTAAAAAGATTCTATTGAAGTCACGATTTACATTAGAGTAATGGAATGATATTGAAAGGTGAAATACCATGTAGGTTGTATAGCAAATAGACGAATGGCGCGCTTTTTGGCTGTATGGACGGCTTAGGGAGGGAAAATAAAGAAATGGACGCGATCTTTTCTCCTCGGAGTGTGTGGAATTGGTTGAATTTTCTTAATTTATTAATTTTATTGTTTAATTTTAAGAAATATCTCGTTTTCTTTGATTATAAAAGTTACTTACGTTAACTAAAGTAAAATCTAACTATTTATTGTATGGGATAACAAAGGAAGTAATACTATCCTTATCCCAACTAAATTGAGTTTGGTTGTGTTAGTAAAACTCAATGTTTCTGATGAGGAGGAAAGATTAGTTAACGCGACGTTTGTCGTGGTTGGATTTATAGGCGCCTAACGGTGTCAAATGTCTATAAATTCAATACAACGCCTTATGGCGGGACCTTGTTATGAGACGAGCAAGGGATTGATTTATAATTCTATATTGTAATTCAATCTATAGTCTCCCAGTGCAGTCTTAGTTTGCACAGTGATCTCGGGGAACTGTCGAAGAAGATCCAGGCCTTAGGCACCGAGCATTGCGTGTAAATCACTACTGTTTCTGGTCTCCTATATATCTTACTTATTTATCCGCATTTTTATACATGCCCGCATTTCACACAAACCAAAGTTCTTTACGGCCGTGTGAATGCACATACACTCAGCTTTAGGGATTAGGTACTCGAGGAAAGCTGCCTCAAACTTCTACAGTTTAGTCAGGAGTTTCCCATTGCACCGTGGAAAACTACATAACTCACCACACGCACATGTTTAAAGTTAAATGTGAAGTAAAATACTTCTAGCTTGTTTATTTCACAAGAAGATAGACTAGGAATCTTATTTAGGCAGATATTAGGCAGGTAAAATCAAGTACATAAAGGTAAATAGGATATTCTTAGGTATTTACTTAATTTAAGAGAAATCAGTCTAGGAACTTTTCTGAATTAAAATATAATTAATTTGGATTTATTTTCTATGAAAATGTCTTAATAAGAGATTCAGCGTTATGAGATAGTTTGCAATATTAACTTCCTTATCTATTATTTACTTAACTTAGATCTGAGTCTACGGCATATGCTTGTTTCATTTATTGTATACCTGAGCTACGTGTTCACGTAGGGCCTTGACTTGAATAAGTCAAGATCTTCTTGGGTGGATGTCCTTCGAGGGATCATGGAGGCTCCACTCTTTAGATAATGGATGTTCTCTGTGGAAATGAGGAGACTCCATTTCGTCGAGTTGGTATATAATGTGTGAACCATCATTGTCTAATTGAGACTATATAATACTAGCAATATTAATTTTATGATATGACCATGTAAGGAAGACTAAATTGCATTCTATTTGCATAGGAAGGTATATAAATCCTTGAATCTGAATAATGTATGTGACTAAACTTCTTGGTGAAAAGTATAACCGAAGATTTACTAAAGTATTTTGAGAAACAGCTAAGATTACTTTTGAAGAAAGATCTGGCTTTACTATTTATGAATATAAATTAAAGATGGGAAACTTTTGGAGAAAATTCCATCTCTTCGAACCATGTGTATAATTAAAGATAGAATACTTTTGAAGAAAATTCTATCTTGCCTACTACTGTTAATAATGAGAACTATTCACCAAGTTATAATAAACATACATAATACAGATCACTGTGAAGAAAGATCTAATTTCTACTACTTAATTTTATTATTCTTATTAACCTTAGGAACATTCTTCTAAGATTGTAATAAATATATTTATTTCATTTGGTTTTGTAAAATTGCTTGCTTTGATAAGAAAGTCATTGACTCAAAATAAAGTAAATTATAAGATTAGCATCTCCTTTTATGGGTATGTATATAAGTATATATGCTTAGGATTCCTGTAGTCACCAGTCTGACTCGGCTCGACTTACTGACAAAGACAGTGTAAATTTACTGGCAATCTTTTGCTGTAGAATACTAAACTATCTGATTGTTGTTGAAAATAGTTAAATACTCTTCCCCCCCCATAAAAGGAGTACAGCGGTGGGGTGCTGTCCAGTCTTTGGTCGAGGCACACAGTTCTAACAGAAGTTAGAGGGCAAAGCCCTGGCGCGGAGGTGGAGCGCTGACCTAAGCCGCAATACATAATTATTGAGATTTAATTTACCTATTTTTCATGTTTAAAAACACTTACTTTTTAATCTGGCGACATCTGGTTGAATGTTCCTCATCTTAGTACTAAAGTTTAATATGAATACCATTCTCACTAACTCTTAAAGAACCCAGGGTTGCTCTTAAATCACAACGTAGGTCCTCTAAAACTAGTATGATCACTTGGCCAAATCTAGATCAAATGAAATTTTTAGTCACTTCTTAAGATTAGAGTTTAGGTTCAATTAGTTTTAAAGATAGGTAGGATTGTAAGGGATTTATTTATTTATATCAGGGGGGGTTGTTACAGACAGTTTAAGACAGACGTACTCAAGCCATGGCCTGCCAGATTTTTAATAAGGCCAAGTTTTAGTGCTCTATCTACTTCACAGCCTAGTCAGTGAACGTGGTAAATTACAAAAATAAAGCACAAATATTTGTATAGCTAAAAATTAATGAAAAATATTTACACCATACGAAATTGGTCAACAAATTGCATAGATATAAATTTAAATGACAATTCTTGTCAGTTTCCATATTAATTTAAAAAAATGTGCACTTGTTTTAACATGAAATCATTAAATAACATTTTAGGAAACCGATTCTCGCCCATAATTTATTATTATTTGGTAAATCTATAATAAATGTAAAAAATAAACAAGAATAAATATAGGAAGGGATTTTAAACAAATCCTCTTGAATTTATTCCTTTTACGAACTAATATCGTAAATTGCAGCCGTGCGGCTACCGGATTGCTGAACCGCCACAAGTATGTATTTATGTTCTTACGGGCCGCGTAGAATGTAAAGTTGTGCACGCCTGGGTTAAGGGGAGGCTGACCCAGTTCCCATTGCGTTTTCTTCCCTTCTTAATGACACTG
Source organism: Aproaerema taeniolella (assembly GCA_949987775.1). Classification (NCBI taxonomy): domain Eukaryota; kingdom Metazoa; phylum Arthropoda; class Insecta; order Lepidoptera; family Gelechiidae; genus Aproaerema; species Aproaerema taeniolella. Next base: position 6,317,485 of record OX465262.1, read on the forward strand.
CCCTGAAAGTTGGAATATTAAAATGAGCAAGCACTTGTTTCAAGATTTATGAGGTGGAGTAAAAACGCGATTTGTGGCGGGGAATGTGTCAAAGTTCAGCTTAGCTCTGCTTGTACAGTTTATTTTATTTATTATAAGATGGGTTAACTATTGACCTCAATCTTGACCATAAATATCAAAGATGAGGTCGACGATGGAGCGAGTTAACCCAGAAAATGCCTATATAGGCACTGGTACTCCCACGCACCGACGGAACACAGCAAGCTGTTTGGCGTCGGACTTCGGTAGGAGGGTAGTCGCGAACCAGACGGCCCTTTACAGAGCCTGAGACCATAGGACGACACCTCAGATTCAGAAAGTGTCGTTGCCTGGGATGGATTACTAGGAGGCAGGTCTCATTTGTGTTTCCTTAGTCGCCTCTTACGACACCCACGGAAAGAGATGGGGTGGTGTTATTCTCAACCGATCACCACACCGCAAAAAACAGTTTGATGAAAAAGCCGTGTATTGTATATATTTTATGTACCTGTGCATACTCTTTGATCATATTATGTATACTTATCCTTAATTAAATTGTTTGTGTAAACCACTGATTCCCAAAGTGGTCCAGGTGGACCCCCAGGGGTCCGCGGGCGACTCGATGGGGGTCTATGTTGACGTGACAAAAAAACGGGGGTTCACAATTCCGTAAGCGGGGTCCACGAAAATTTATCAGGTTTCCATAGTGAAGAACTAAAATATTGGCTTGACTTCACCTATGAAGTCAAGCCTACATTTTAGGCAGATAAATAATTGATGGAAGTGCTGTGAGTAGATGTCAAAAAAGTAAAGTTGGATGGAATTTTACTTGACATCCACTCACAGCAGAATCAATTAATTAACAAACCAATAAATTCTCACTTTTTTATCGAAAACTCTTAATTCGTGATTGGAAGTAGTTGGAACTCAGCCGCAACGCAAATTTCCATAGTAAGATCTAATCTTAACCTTTTCACCGCTAAAGTCTGATATATCAGACGTTTAAGTTTCGTGCCCTCGCCGCCAAAGTTTGATATATCAGACATTTTTTTTTTTTTACTTTAATATCGTTCACCAAGCGTTCGCCATACGCCACGACATAAAAAAAAATGATGTCGTGGCGTGTGGTGGGCGTTTTTGACGAAAACTCTTGGCACTAAAAGGGTTAAAATTTGTTGTCGAGTTATGGGAATATGGTAGAAATGTAGCTGCCCGGAACCAGCAAAATCTTGAAAGTGGTCTATGAGAAAAAAAAGTTCGGGAACCTCTGGTGTAAACCAACAAAAATACGAGGAGTTAATCGTATTTTTGTTGGTTGACATAAACGATTAAAAGTGTCACTGAAGATACTAAAGTTGCCAATCTTTTTAAGATGTGTGACAAACTTATTAAGACAAATGTGGATTTTTTTAAACAGCCCATTTACGTCCTCACTGAGGGGTACTTACACTTAATGTGAAACTGATCAAAATAAAAAAAAATGTGTAAAAACTACATATTGGGTGAAACTCTTAGAGCTTACCAAGAAAATACCTATACCTTAATAAAACGTTACAAAGTCACCCTTGATCATGCGAAAAATCCAAAACATTTTATCCCCAAACTCTGTTTACATTGTATTTGAGAATGGAAACTTGGCAAAAGCATTTAAATTCCTAACCCAAGCTATTTCCACAGCACCTTTACGACTTAGATAGCTCAGTCAACAACGTATCTGAAGTGCTACAGATACACTTCAACGTTGCATTTGAACTTGTGTTAGGAACTAACATTGTAACATTTAGTTCTAGACCCAGTGCACTCATTACTAGAGCAACAATGTTAAAGACAATGGCAGAACTGTTTAGTTGTTTACTTCTCTTAAACATCTTAGTGGGGTTTTAGTTTTAGTTGCTTTTTAAGAGTACACCCGTAGCTGGAAAAGCGATGTACTTATGTTTAAGTATTTCATTCAAAACCATGTCGAAATGTCACTGTTAAATTGCCTAACCCGTAATATTGTAATGGATAAGATAGGTTATATTAGGATTTGTTTCTTTTAGGTTCGGTCAAATTAAGTTGCATTAATATTACACAAGAGTCCGTCAATGTGAAAAAAAAATTCAGGCAGTTCACAAAGTACCGACTGATTATAATCTTACTGAGTAAAATTACAATATTACGGGTTTGACAATCTAACGGTGACATATCTGATACTAAAATAAGATTTAATACTGACAAAATTCGCGTAATTTTGTTGTCACCTTTGATCCCGACGTTAGTATTAAATTATGTTAGTATTTGACCCGTGTTAGTATTATAAATATTATAATATGTATTCAAATCGCAAAAACTTAAACTAAAACAGGACATGAATAAATTAATAGCTATAATATAATAGTCCAATAATTTAGAAATTGTATATTTCAGGGAAAGAAGAATGTTCAGCGCGAATGGGACTTGAAACCACGCCCTCAAGGTTAGATCTCCTGGTGCTCTAACAAACTGAGCTAAGTGCCTTTAAGTCAAGCGGCGAAAATTAACTAAATTTATTTGTGAATATTCCTCACGTGGGAAGCGATTCAAAAATACTATATTTAAAAAAGATGTAATTAGCAAGCATTTTCTCCAATTTGCATCGAGACGTCTAAAACTCACGAAATTATTTTTGTTTTGCCCACGAGAAGTGACGTTGAAATGTTATTTTAAATGACGTTGAAAATCTACATTGCATTGTTTTCTGGAAGATGAGGTATTCCACATTCATCTGACATTGGAAACATAATTAAGTGTCACATTTTTACAGTTAAAATAACCCATTAAAAAGATCCTAGAATCAGACATTTTAATCTGTCTCAGACATTTTAATCTGCATAACTTTTTTTAATTATTAGTTTGTCTTCTCTTACGGCATGATTTCATGCCATGACGACGTAAGAGAAGACAAACAAATTTATAAGTATTTGTCGTAAATACCTATTACAGTAGAGCCGAATCCTAAAGTTACGTATGACGAGCATTTAAAATGATATTAATATTAGGAAACAATTTTTTTAGTTTAAAGTTATGATAATGTATATCTTTAGTTTGTAATTAATTAGGGAGATATGGTATTATTGAATTTTGATTTGAAAAGGTGACGACGTAACAAGGCTATAGCGACCTGTGGTTGTGCTGTCATACGTAACTTTAGGATTCGGCTCTACTGTAGTCATCTATAAGCCGGTACTCTTATTTGACGAATTGAAAACTTTATACAATGATGATTAATTGACTTAACCTAGAAACGAATAAACTCACTAGCTAAACTAATAAATACATACATACTTACGTATAACAAGAATAAGCGTAGTATTTTCTTCGTTTTCAGTCATTGTATCCTACTAATATTATCTCGAATAGTTTATTTAGTACAAATGAAAAAACATCTTTATCAACTTACATAAGGCTGCTTAAGTTTTCAATAAAGCTAAAGAACAAAATTTGTAGTCACACCGCAAAAATTGGAGAAAGTAAAAAATAATTAAAAATTCAGGAAAGTAATAAAATTTACTGCTCACCTAAATCCTTACAGATTTAATAAAAAATAGGATTTTGTCGTAAAGAAATAAAATTGTACAAGTCATCGCGAATATTCACGTGAGCCATAAAATATTTTTACGAGGGTGACAGTATAGTTACGCTTTACAAATGTTCCTGTTAGTGGTGGGTCGATTTAACGCCTGTTTTAACACCTTTACTGTACCAGATATATGCAAACACATTATACTTGGAGATTATTTTAAAGAAAAAAAAAATAACAGGGATCACCACGATGCTACGATAAGCTCAACCAGTTACTACAACGTCTACGAAGTGCTACGAAATTAGAAAGACATTTTTAATAGTGATGCGTTTGTCACCTTCTGTCAACAGTCCGATAATGTTAATTGAATTTCATATATCGAGTTTTTCCCCATACGACGTAAAAAATTACAATCTGAATTTGACATTGTGTATTACGGAGCCTAAAAAACGGCTACATTACAGTACTTTTAACATACGTGAAGATACGAAAATCCAATCTGTTGCCTATAACAGCTACCTAAAGATAACCAGCTCTATTCCACGGATAAGACCAGCAAAATAAGGAGTTTTTATTCATACCATACCGCACTGCGACAACTTATAGACATTCCAAATTCCATATACGGTGAGTAGGTACTTTCTCCTTTCATCTTTTATTCCATACGTATGAGAAAACTGGATAAACTCCACAACTCGGTTTTTATGAAGAAGTTTGCTCTTCACTTTGAATTGATTTACCCGCCTACGCTTCAGCCTTTTGGATGATATTAAAAATGAAAGGTAGTCCAGAAAATTATGTATTTGTTTTGCTTGAACAAGAATAAGGTAAAGAAAGGATTTGGGTTAATCCTTAAATCTTAACTAAAAAAAATATTAGTTTGGACCTCAAGTACGTTAATAACGTTACCATGCTATCTGACCCGACGGCATCAATTTTTATAAGACTGATTTTTTTCTTCATACTTCGACCTTTGATCCTTGAGAAAGTTGCTGAGTTTGATGGACTGATTTACCACCCGAGAGGTTGAAAGAGATTTACCTAAAGCCCTGTATTATCTTTCTTCAAAAGTCCGAGTTCCGTCGGCGCCGCCGGGGCGTGACAGTCGCAAGCGCACATGTGACGGTCGACTCAACTGTTTCTATTTTCGCGGGGACGCGCATTTTTCCACCTCCGGCCTTGACTTGGAAGAATGAATAGCATTTGTATTTAGTTTTATTTGTCTTGACGGAATTTTTTTCACTTTCTCGCAATGAACTAGGAGCGGAAAAAACGGAATTTGCCAGCCACGAAACACTTTCCAAGACATATTTTACGAATTAGTAAACTCAGTCACCGAGCCATCGACGCAACATGTAGATCAAACGCTTAGTTAGATCGAGAAAGCTTACATCTTGCAAAGAAGTTCTCTGTACGATATACTTATAAAACTACTGATTTTTCAAAAAATTTTTAGTAAATGATGTACCTAGTCTTTACTAATATATAAAGAGGAAAGATTTAATTGTTTGTTTGCATTGAATAGGCTACGAAACTACTGGACCGATTTGAAAAATTCTTTCACCATTAGAAAGCTGCATTTTCCCCGTTTGACATAGGCTACATAATTTTCCTGAATTCCCACAGGAACAAAGAATATTTTTATAGCTGTTGTACTGCATTTTCTCTGCGTTTTTTATACAAAATAAAATAACAACCCAAAAGTTTGCTGCTGCAAAAGACGTGCTCATAATCATTATCGTTCACCGGTAGTCCGTAACGAGAACAATTGTACTGAAGCAGTACGAGTACATTTGTCCAGAGTCGGTCAGTTTACGGCTACAGCGCAACTAAATGAGGGCAGTAAAACATAGCTTGTTTTCTTCCATCAAAACGAAGAAATTAACGTCAGGGGAAAATATTAAAAAGGGATCAAAACCACATTAATTATTCTTGTAATTACTTCCGAGGAGATAAAACTTGTACACTTCGGTTTTACTGAGCTCCCACCGAGTTTTTATAAAAGAAGCAGATGCCCGTGAGATGCCTTAAGATTACTTTTTAAAACGGCTTATGTTTCGAGCCGAGTCATTAAAATTACGAAAAATGTTTTGTCAGTTTGAAAATAGGCAAATTAAGACAGATTTTGTAAATAAGTGGGGTTATATTAATGTTTACATTAATATTTGTGAATAATATCGAATATCATCAATTATTGTTATTAATTATAATAGGCCATTCAAATATATTTATTGTTTAATATTGAAATATATGTACATACACAGCGTCAGTGCGCCTCCACTATACAAATATCCACACATCAAGACATATCGGCTTTATTTGACTAGTTTTCCACCCGCGGTTTTGCCCGCGTGGACTACAGGTTATATCGTGCCCAGCTGTGAGATAAAATGTAACCTTTATTGTTTTTCAAGGTCTAATCTTAGTACCAAAATTCATCAAAACCGGTCAACCGCTGTGTCCCTGGATTTAAAATCTGTCATATCTTCGAAAATATTAATTTAAATTACATGCTGTAAAGGGCAATATTGATCTATATTAAATGTACAATTTATTTAAAGTAATTAATTGGATAAGGATTAATGCTGTATTGCTTAAAATCGCTTCGTAAATAAGTCATTATTTCTCGTAAAAAGTAAAGGATAAAAAATGGTTATTGTGGGTTATCCCTAAGAGATAGACAAATACCATTGTGGATTTTTTTTGTAGATTTTTTCAAGGTGTACAATACTGTAGTACATTATTTTGATCTATCTCGTAGGGTTCAGCCAGCGTTTGCAATGTTAGCGTAAAAAAATGTGTTTATTTACGACATCACATTAGAAACCTCTAAAATTATCAGTGTTTCTCTACTATACTCGTATTATGCATGTATTATACATATAAACCTTCCCCTTGAATCACTCTATCTATTTTTAAAAACGCATCAAAATCCGTTGCGTAATTTTAATAATCCAAGCAAACATAGGGACAGACAGACAGACAGACAGCGGAAAGCGACTTTGTTTTATACTATATTGTAATTGTATTGTATGTATGTATGTATGTATACATTTGCTATTCGTCTTTGAACAACTTTACAATAATCGATAACTTAATAGTAGATTACCCAACAAGTGAAAAAAAGGTAAATTCTTTTCGAGGCATTGAGTTGTATCCCGAGAGGAGCGAAGGATTCTAAAGTTGAATCCCGAGCGTAGCGAGGGATTCTAGATTAGAATCCTGAGTGGATCGAGGGATGCAAGAGCCGAGATGAATTTTTTTTTCACATGTTAGGTACCTACCCTACTTTTTACCATTGACTACGAGAAAAAGAAAATTACTCTGTGACAGTAAATTATCAACAATAGCTGCTGCTTTAACGCGAAATGACTCTGGAACGAAAGGTTCACTTTCATCACTGGATGTCGAACTCATTTTATGACTTTGAGACAAAAACTTTTAACAGAAACTTTTAATTGCATGAAAATTGCACAGAAAATTGGCTGAATTCCTTATTCTATATTTAAACATTTTTACCGAGCCATATTCCATACAGCCAAGTATTAGTACGTGTTTATAGCAAGAGTATGCAACCTCCTTGCACATTTTCTTTTGTTTTCTTACTAAAATCCGTATATTGGCGCATGTTCCAAATTCAAAATGTTTTATTCACTCAGTGAAATAAACAGCGTTATATTCACTGTTTTTGAAGAATAACGGTCCCTTTTTCGAGGGGCAATAGTAAAAAAACACTATAATCGATATCAACCGTTATTATACAATTACAGATAATTTTGATTTCCTGTGAGCCGCCAAGTACAGCGAACAACAAACATAACAAATGTATTCATATGACATAACATTTCATTGCAACACCGCTCCTAATTCGACTACCTAGAGTACATTAAAATACGTTTTATTAGCTGTTTACTGTATGAATGCCGATGATTTCTCTCAAATATTATATCTGTAGAGATGCTAATGATTTTCAACGACAAATAAACACGCCCTAAACGTCTGAAATAGATGCACTATAATAAACAGGGTTACGGCTACAACACGTACGTAGTACGTACTGTCGGTAAGAAAAATAAAACCATCCTCCTTTAATTAATACTAGCATTCCGCTCGGGACTTCGTTCCCGTAGGAATTCGGGAAAATTATGTAGCCTTTTTCCATTGGGGATAATGTAGCTTTCTAATGGTGAAAGAATTTTTCAAATTGGTCCAGTAGTTTTGGAGCCTATTCAATACAAACAAACAATCAAATCTTTCCTCTTTATAAATAGTACAGATATAGCCACAGATATAGATAGATATAGAAGATAACATTAGCTTTCCGCCCGGGACTTCGTTCTCGTGGGAATTCGGAAAAATTATGTACCCTATGTGTCAATCCAAGTTGTCAGCTACTAGCTACGTTTGAGCGTGAAGAAGCAACAAACAAACTAACACTCACACTCACAAACTTTCGCCTCTATAATATTAGTAGATAGATAGATAGATACATTTATTGTGATGTGATTATATTATTACAATATATTTTTTAATGTTACATTTACCAAGTAATATGATACCACATTGAGATGTGTGTTTTGTTTGAGTGACTGCCTACTTAAACTTTTTTGGCCTGAAAAGCTGGTTTCGCTCTCAATATCTTATCTGGTGTGGGTAAAACAGCTTACAATCTAGTAAAAACTACATTGTAACGAGACATTCTGTTGAGAAATGGAAAAAAGGCGCAGCTTTTATCTGAACTTTAAACAAAAATTGTTTAGCACAACTGCAGATTTTAATTACCTCTAGTATTCTAAAAGTCTTATCTGAGATTTACGAAATCAATACTTAGCATAACATTAATCAATAACTTTCGTGATACGTTACTCGAATAGTATGTATTATGAAAAAGGTGAGAAGTCTAAGGAATTTTCCGTTAAGTTCCATTAGTTTTCCCATTCATGCGGCAATATGTGTACATAAGTGACGGAGATTATACTGATTTGCTTTTGAGACGAGTCTGAGATGTCCTCACTTTTGACGTTGACAGTCCGTCATATTCCTACCTTGATAAAGCATTTGAGATGCTGAAGCATTGACAGTCGGGAAGAAATGTCCTACTCTCGGAGACAATAGAAGGTCGCTATGTATTGTATCATAGCAATAGAATTCGCGTTGGCAGGAGACCGGGCATTACTCGGCGACTTGGCTCTTCGACAACTTCTCACGACACTACACACTGTAAATTAAAATGTTTTTATGCTCTATTATCTCTATCAGACGATTAGCTTGGTCCCTGAACGAGTTTAATGTACTCCAGTGTTTGTGTTTGCTCGAGTGGTTGAAGAACAAACGGGAACGTAAACGTCTCTTGCCACCTAATTAATACTTTGTATTACATTTTACCTGCTTGAAAATGTTTTCATTACTCATACTCGGAAAGTAGGTCTAAAGTTGCCTGAGGAGCGAGTTGAAAGTACTACTTTTCAACCCTAGGGAGAATCGTTTTTAACTGACAGCTGTCAAATCATAAGAAAAACATGTTCCAACTTTCTATACAGCCACTCAATTACAGCGCGATGTAAAATTAAAATAACAAAAAGTTAAGTATTCATTAGAGAATACATTTTTTAAAATGACTTTATTATAATTTACTTTTAGCAATTTCTTTAAAATAACATAGATTTGGGTAAAATATTTACCATTTTTTTCAATGATAAAAATGAAAAATAATTGTTGAAGAACAGAAAAAGAAAAAAAATTGGCGGGAAAGTGGCAATCCGATCTTTATTTATTTTTTCGAGTCGTAGAGTTTTGTTTATACTTCCGCATAGCAGAGATTTGTATTAAATACAGTTGAGTTCAGCTTATTCATGTTTTTATTTTTACTTTCCTTGTATTCATAATGAAAAGCACAGTGCTTACCTCGGGTTAAAGACTTATTTAGTCCCTCGAACTATTGGTGCCCTCGCTTACTTTCACCCCTAAAGTAACAATGTACTATTGTTAATCCTGTAACTAAAATTAGACTTTTGAAAACTCTCGTTTGGTATTTTACAAGAAATAGCGCCTTTTTATGATTAGAACGGCACGGCATTGCAAAATTTGTTTTTCTAGTGATACTAGAAAATGGGAACATAGGAGGCAATAGTAATACAATTTTGCTTTACCGTTCCAGTTACAAAAAGGCCCAAATCTCTTTCTTATTGTGTAGATATAATCAAATATGTGTCGAACTTGACTAATCCTAGTGTCATAGCTTTCAAACCGCCAATGTTTGAACGACTGTAGTTGATTAACAAAAGCCGGGACCAATAGTTTCACGTGCCCTTCGAAGCAATGCTCGTCTTAAATGGCCTCTTTGGTTCCTTGCTTAACAGGGACATCACTGTTGCTTGATATCACTGATCGGTTCAGATCACTGAACGCCACTGGGCTACGAGCACTACCTATTGAAATAACGAGTGTGACGTCAACATTTTTTGCTTGTGACTTTATTCCCGTCAAAAATTGTGTACATAGATATCCTCTATGCACATTTCTGCATTCTAGATCCTGAAGTTTGGGCTAGACGTTGATAAGCTGGACTTCTGTTACAGTATGAAAACAAAATGTCGTTTTCTTTGTTACGATGGTATTTTTTTACTGTTTCATTTTCATATCTTTTTTTTGTCAGTGCTGCGGAACGGTAGTGCTATTATACAAGGTAATAAAAAACCTCCTAGCTATATTGAAAATCCTGAACCAGTATCACTCAAAGAAGACATTTATGAAAAACAGTTTTATTTTTATTTATTTTTTCAATGGGAATAGTTCATTTTTTTCCCTAAACGTAGACATTACTCCTACATTTGGCACGCGAGGGGTGCGGGTAGCGCTAAATCTAAGTTTTATTTTTTTGTCTAAAATAAGGCATTATTCTTAAATTAAGAGGTGCCAAACCATCCGTGCTGTGATTCCACCGATTTATCCACCTTAAAAGTTAAATCCTTAGTCGGGACTCAGTTTAAAGCTAGGTCAGTCGTGAAAGCTCCATTCTTATTCCGTAAGCTCTCTATCTCACATTGTACGTGAATTGACAGAAAGGAAACGCTCTAAAGATTCTAGAGAACATGTATTTTTGATATAATTCCGCCCGGGACTTCGTTCCCGTGGGAATCCGGAAAAATTATGCAACCTTTGTTACTCTGGGATAAAAATGTAACATTCTAATGGTTAAAGAATTTTTCAAATCGGTCCAGTAGTTTCGGAGCGCTGAATCATTTTCGATAAAATTTATATGAGACCTCCTCTGGAGTATACTCTTTCGAACAAAAAAATAATTTTGAAAATCGGTCCATAATTGGCGGAGAAATCAATGAACATACATAATAAAACAATAAAAATAAAATGCATGCAGTCAAACATAGAACATCCTCCTTTTTTGAAGTCGGTTAAAAAAAGGGAAAACTGAGGAAATAAAACCATGTAGTTTCAAAAGTTGCAGGATTATGTAGGGATACTTAGCTCCCCTGAATGTTTTGGGAACTTCATAAATTAATTCCTTTTTTGATACTAGTTATCTACTTTAAGCGAACTCTTGTTGGGATTGAAGTGAGTCATACGTTTTTGATGTCGAAAATTATTAACCGTGCAGTTAGCCCCGCTTACCACCACTCTAAATAGTTTTAGACACCGTGTGCGTTTAACTACCTAAATGCGTCATAATGCGAGTAATGGTATAACAAAAGTCGCTGTCCGTCCGTTTGTCCGCTAAGATCCAACCAGCCCGAGCAACAAATTTTATTTTGGTTTTCACTGCGATTTATGAAATTTTGCAAATTATTCTTCATTATGGACGAGGCTGGAGCGGATTGCTCATCTAACTAATATTATAAAGAGGAAAGACTTGATTGTTTGTTTGTTTGCATTAAATAGGCTCCAACACTACTGGACCGATTTGAAAAATCCTTTCACCATTAGAATGCTACATTATCCCTGATGAACATAGGCTTCATAATTTTCCCGAATTCCTATGGGAACAAAGTCCCGGGTGGAATGGTAGTCTTAGATAAATGTGAAATCAGTTTGTGATGAGAAATTATTATTCTTTATTTCAAATTACTTTCGTAATTCGACAGTAGCTCTCGGATCTTTATTAAAAAACTGTTTTACATCACAATATGTATGTTTATACAAAACTTTTTTTTGTTTTCCTACTATGTTATGAAATCTCATTTTTATAATGTAAACTTCCCTCACATCTTATAAAATCAAAACAAAATCTGTTATATCCGCACACATACGCGGCGACGCGACGGCGTGGAAATTGCTTTCAAGGGGTACCTATAAATATAGTGAAGAAAAAAGTGTATGAACATTTCACTTAAAAGCTATGACTTTATTAATAATTATGCTTTCGGAAAATGGTTATTACGAAGTATGACGCATTAATTTTTCTATCAGTTACGCAGACTAGCTATTAACAGAGGGCCGCACATCAGCCCGATTGCGGTAAATTTGAACGTGTTTACAAAAGCTAAACTTCTCACGTTTCTTTGTATTCATCCAATGGAAACTTGAGCGGTGTAGCTTTGGTAAACACAGGAGGCAGGTAACCATATGCTTGCAATGTGTTCTTAGGATAATAACGGTTTTGCAATGAAAATAAACTGATGCGCTGGCCTCTGTACCTTTAATTCGCAGGTTTCTTTATCAAATAAGCCTGTTGGAAAACCTAAACAATATTTTCTACAAATATGAGTAAGTATAAGTATCTTGGTAATACTAATAAACGATATTGTTTTCTGTAAAGGTTTGGCTGTATGGCTCCGTAACGTCCTTTGCCTACTACTAGTAAAGTATTGCTTTTTTTATTATTCTCCTAAAAAATAGGCAAAGACCCAAGTGCTCATAGAGCTACACGACACGACACCACGCTTCAGTAATATTTCGAGTTTTATTAGACGTAAAGTAATGACAAATAATTTGTAGCATACCTCCACGAAATGATTGTCAACACTTAATTTACAGTCACATTACTCTTTCATCTTTGATGGTCCTAACTAAATAAGATAAAATCTATCAGAAAATAATTGAAAACAGCGCTCAACTACGGCGTAGTCAGCAATTTAAATGTCCACATTTCTGTTATTATTGTTATGAATTGTTCTAACATTACGAGCGTCTGTAGTCTAACTAATGGCTAGCGGGTCAAACTCATAACTCATAACATAAACAAGCGAGGTACAGAGTTCTATCCCCAGAGCCGCCAATGACTCGTCTTCTGAGCTATAACTGTACGCTAAACGATGGTCTTATGGTGAGGGAAATCATCGCGAGGAAACCTGCACATTCAGGCTACTGAATTTATAACCATTATTCAATTCAGTCAGATTCCATTGTTAGCAGGGTTACGGAGGTTAGATGGCCATCGCTCCACTGTAATAATCTGATCTGCTAAATCTTGGATCATGGTCAAGCATACCCTGAATAAGAAACGGGAGAGTTATAAAATTATGAATACGTCACCAATCCCGCTTTCAGGACTTTGTAAAAGTACTTACTATTAAAATATCAGGGATAAAAAAAACAATCCAACTAAATATAATCCTGAAGAACTACAAGTTCATATGTGGAATCATTGTAAAAGTCAGTCGGCAGTAACACTATGCCTGAGTGCTCGAGTAGGTAGTTCAAAAGATCAGAATCGGAACGAATCGGATTTCTGCGTCAGTTTTTTAACAGATTTAGAAGTGACAACTATTGTCACTTCTCTGGGCCCTAATCGCGCTATTTTGCACAACAATTATTGTTCGTTTGGTTTAAAATTGCGTATTCATTTTTGTCACCAGGGTGTGACAAAAATGAAAAATGAGAAAATAGTAATCTATAATCGTTTGTATTTATTTTTTGCTGTGAAAAATTCAAACCAATGGTTATTTTATTAAACAAATAAACAGACCCGTATTTTCTCGCGAAAAACAGAGCAAAGTGGCAAAATTATCCCCAAACGTCTGGTAGCTAGGCCAAAAACCTCTAAAATAAAAAAAAGGGGGATCGTTTTAATCGTTCACTATCTGTCAAAATAACGATTACATTTTTCAGAGTAAAAGTTCATCAAGAGGTACTTTTCCAACGTAACGATCATATTGAGTAGTAATTTTTTTCATCCATCCGGATAGGCAAAGGTCGGAGCCATACAGCCAAATCTTTCTTAAGTAATTTCTTCTACTCAAAGTCTTAATTTAAATGAAGGCTAAAGAAAGCCAAATCTTGAGTTTTCTATATAAAGGTAATATGCCAAATCATAGTGAAGTACTATTAATAACTAGCTTTCCTCCCAAGACTTCGTTCCCATGGGGATTCGGGAAAATTATGTAGTTTATGTCACCCGCTGATAAAAGAGCTATTTTTGGTGAAAGAACTTTTAAATCAGTTTAGTAGTTATTTCCTACCAAATAAACTCACATATAGATAAGACAGTGAAACTAGTCAATATAATATCATTTGGTTGAAGTTAACAATCTTCTGCCACAAAACTAATTGATCTTCGTCGTCGTGTTTTCTTAGTAAGACTCATAAACTCTTATATTTTTTACACGACTTAATAAAAAATTATATGTGTTTTCTGAGAAGTATAGGTTAGAGTGAGCTTTCTTATTAAGTCGCACAAGGAGCAGCACCAACAGCATCCTGACGGCATTATCTGACCGGTGGGACACTTAAAAGGTGGATGGAGGTCCACACGGTTATAAATACTACCATAAAATGTAATTATGTACCCTACTAACATTAGTTTTGTAAGATAAACTTTATACTAACACTTTTATGGGCTCCGCCCGAAATAAACGATTTATTATTATTATTAATTAATTTAATTATCTATTTATAGTTCCGCACAATTCGTTCTAAAAACAACATATAATGAATAACAATAAGTGTCTACTAGTCATTAGTCTAACTGTAGGTCTATTTTCATCTGCCATTCTATCCCGCTTTCTTGCAGCTGTCTCCTAGATAGAGTTACAGCTTTGCAGATTTTTAAATCCAAACGCGTCGGCATTTTGCAGACCTAAAATTTAGGTCAAATGAAGACAAAAGTAAATTATGTTTAATGAGATTATCTTCTCATTTCTTTCATCAGAGTATTTTAGCTTTACGTAAGGAATTGGATCGGCTCTTAACTTTCCTTTCAAAAAAGTACTTTATTGTAAACTATAAATAATAATAGTAAGAATTTACTTAAGGTTTTTTTTTATCACACTGCATCGATCCTTAAGTCCAAGTCAAAGTAATACAGGAATCGGTTTCATTTTCAGTCGGCATGTTGAAACAAAGATCTTGTTTAACTTAGTTGAGCTTTATATATCCTACAAATCTTTGTTGAGGTTCAACTTAGACTTATATAACAATAATTAATGGAAACGGATAATAACGGCTGACGAATGAATGAACTTTAGTAGTTGAAATACATTTACGTTTCCCTTAGGTTTCCATTTGATTCCAAAATTGATTATTGATTAAGTACATGGAACTCTAATCACGCATCAACAGGAATCAAGTGACAATTATTTCAATGTCAGAATAAAGTGTGTGTCAAAATATCATACATATAGAAAAGATTCTTTCAAGATGATGGAAGTTGACGGTTACGTTTAGTTTAATTTTTAAATCTGAATTCAATATTTTTTGCCAATAGAGTTCTAATTTACATACATTTGATATGTTGACAAATATCAGATAATAAGAGGCCATTTATCAGATGTCTGTCAATATATAAAAGATATATTAAGCTTTTTGAATGTTTCTCTACATATTACAGAAAAATCATTAAGATTGTGGTGACGCCACCAAAATTTGGTTGGTGCCATAACCAGGATTGCCCTTTTTTTATTGTTATTTTATTATGTTCGCCGTAGTAAACTACTTATAGTTCTAAATGTAACCTTAATGAAACTTACCTATGGAGAACTGCAAGAACTGTCGCAGAAGAGCTCACAATCACTGTTAAGTCCCAGTGGCGACACTGCATTCGGCGCCTCACCTCACAACCACATCTCAATAATAATGGAGCTCCAAGTTTTTTCTACCGCCTTATTGTAGTTTCACAACCTCCAGGGAAATTATAAAGGGAAACTCAGTTTCAAATATAATACGAACAACCTTTTTATCATCGTTTGTTATTTAAATAGAAAAGAGCACTACAACACGTACTCATTAACATAAATATTGAGATTTTCGCAATATAAATAATTGTTTTTACTGTCACAACTCGCGAGAAAATACAACCAGATTTAGTTTCACAGATAAGTCCGCGCGCCATAAGGCGGGAGCGAAGAAAACACTCCGAAGGTCTTTTACTTTATCACAACCATTGTTGACTCTTTCTAATCTCAGTCTAGAAAGGTTCAGTTGGCACAAGAGCTACATCGCTTTTACTACGTTTTTTTACACTAGAATAATTTAAACTAAGCGTTACTCACAACACTGAAGAGGTAAACATTGATACATCCAGAGATTTACATTTTGTTAACTTGTGTCTTTAGAAATTGTCGCAAATTCCATTTCAATTCACAGTTACATCACACACGTCACATTATTTAACAGTAGTAACATTTTATTTACTTAAAGTTAATTTGGCTAATGTTTTTGGCACGATCGAACTTTACGGACACCATGTCTCCCACGTGTTGACACGCACAATTTTTGCACAAGCACTGCTCTCAACTAAACGCCGGCAAATAGGTTACAATAATTATTAATAGTTAAATGTTTCGCGAATCATGTCACACGTTTCATAAATTCGCGGCAAAACGCAGCTGGAAGCGCGCGGCAGGCGTCGAGCGCAGGTGGTATCGTACCCGACCTATCACTGAAACTGTGTTTTCAGTTTTCGAATGCGACGTGTGTTCCCCGTACTGTTTGTGCCGTGTTACTAGAGGCACGTTTTCCACAGTGCAATTGCTGAAAGGCGAAACCTGTTGAAATAGGACAGGGGACTGCGAGCGAGTGAGATGACGCGAGGTTTTTCAGTTGCGCGTCGAGTTTCAGCCGCTTATTTCGGCGAAAGCACGTGTGTGCGTAGAAACTTGCGTGATACGAGCGCTGTAGCGCGGTGTTGGTAAGTTGTGGAAAACTCTCTTAGGGCTCCTCCACAACACGCGCGCATTTTCTGCCGCCTCAACCAAACTCCTAATTGATTCCATTGAATATTCTATGCCGACTGTCGACATTGATGCCTTGAGTTTCTTTATCTTTTATACATTATCTAAGTATTGTTTACCTATCTCCGTTGCTTCTTCACTTTCTTTCCAGC
Source organism: Aproaerema taeniolella (assembly GCA_949987775.1). Taxonomy (NCBI): domain Eukaryota; kingdom Metazoa; phylum Arthropoda; class Insecta; order Lepidoptera; family Gelechiidae; genus Aproaerema; species Aproaerema taeniolella. Next base: position 6,334,323 of record OX465262.1, read on the forward strand.
CAGGTCCCGCGTAACTGTTGGAGTTTAGGGCCATAAATTATTATTAAGCATCACGTTATGGAAATTGTATATGCATTGAGCTTTGTTTATTGTACTTTTTGAAACTTCATAATCCTTATCAAAAGAAAAGCTTCTTTAGAAACTTTTTAAGTACTCCTTTCATTGAAACTTCTAAACAAGTCGTTATAAAGTAATTCAAAAGTCCACATCGCGTCTTAGAATCGAAGGTGTCGAAGGAATTAATCAATTTAAAGTGGCATCAAGCCCAATATAAACAAGAGGCCACACAGACGCATGTAATCAAATAGCACGCAAGTTGGTAGGCTGAGGTGGCGCGGACGGTGAGTGGAGGCGAGACAACAAGAGGCTGCGTGATGCGCACGCACGGGATCCCCCTACTTCATGCCTCACCCCCCCTAGCGTCAGAAATCTATACCAAACTGAGACCGCCTCTGACAGCTCGCTCCAATGTAACTACCCTTCATTATATCGGGAATCAATTGACAAATGGGCACCGCGCGAGGTCGTCCTTGCACACTCTGAATGATGGACATTATGCGTGGTAAACTTGGTTCGGTCTTTCAAGGTCGTCTGAGATTCAAAGTTTTGTTTATTTTTTAAAAGCCCTCGATGAGAAGCGCGGCACGTGCGAGGACTCCCACGCTTTTTTTTCCAAAACAAGAATAATTTTTCTTTTTTGACAGATTTTTCTCAAGAGAGGACTTCGTGAATATTTAAAGTTATTCACAGTTTTAAACAACATATTTAAGAGATTTATTAAACTCGCTAATATCTTGAAACTTTTTTTTCCACCGAAAGTTCACTGCACTGGAAGAAAATACCACTCCAGTTTAAAACCTTTCAAAATAAGATGGTTCGAATTCAAGGTCTGTTATATGTTAAGCTGTAATATGTTCAGATGATATTGATAGAAATACGAAATACGTATTTAGCGGAAACAACAAACAATTGACGTTACTTGTTTCGGAAACACCATTTAAATAATTTATTAGAGGCAACTATGTATTGGGACGAATTTAGGTTACTTCACAATAGAACGAACTCCTGTTGCCTACAGGTGATTTATTTAGGCGGGAAAATGGGCATAATAGAAACTTCGATCAACTGTATTGGATACTGGCTTTCCTTCCGGGACTTCGTTCCAGTGGGAATTTGGGAAAATTATGTAGTCCATGGGTGTCTGTTAACTACATACCAAATTTTATCAAAATTGGTCCAGCCGTTTAAGCGTGACAGCAGAGTAACAAACATCCAAACATACATCCATACAAATTTTCGCGTTTATAATATTAGTAAGGACTTTGAATTAGTGTCGAATACTTTACGAAGAAATGTATCTCTAACTGCAAAATTGTAAAACGGAATATAACAATTCCCTATTGAGATTATAATCACCCGCGATCTTACAATATTCCCAGTAAAATTACAATTTTTAGAAACTTTAAGAATCATCTGCATAAAATTTGTTAGGGTATGTTAGATTAGATTAGACTTTTTTAGGTTCTCGGTTAGGTTAGGTTTTATATTATAAAAAAGTCCGTCAGTGAGAAATATACTGAGACAGCTCGTATCCACCATTTTTTTTTTAGGTAACTAGGCAATCAAAGAAAGCATTCTTTATCTTTTTGAGAAAATTGCAATTTTTTTTAATTTAAATTATATTACAAGAACTCCCTCTGTTAAGGATTTAACTTTATAGGTCCAAATTTTTGGGCTTGGCTGGGTGCTGATGAGTCAATGAATGAGTCAGGACTTTCAATACCTGCTAAGTTTTTCAATATACTTACCTATTTGTACGTATTACTATTTAAGTGCATAAAAAAATAATTACGATTTCTAGTCAATAAGTTTCACCCGATTCAAGAATCGCTCCCTTACAATGTGCAAGGGGCTTTCTGTCAGATCTGACAAGCTCATGATTACTAATCCAATATCGCACGCGAAAATGTTCGCATGATTTTTACTGACAGATTTTTCTGCTATTCGTTTTAGTAAATGCAGCATTCTTCTGACAGCCTTATGACGGCATAATATGCAAATGATTTTTTTATACTTCATTTACTGTATGAATTTTTTGTTAGATCTGTAAATTGTTAAAATTAGTTTATTGCGCAAGTACGCCGATACTGCGGTTAGCTTAATTTCGTTTCTCTCAAGGGTTAGCTCGAAGAAATCCCTCTAAGGGATAAGCTCTCTTTTGTACATTTAGTTTTCTTTATATCTGTTTTGTATCTCTGATTATGTGCAATAAATTGTTTACATACATACATTAAAATATCAAAAAAGAAGGAATATTTTTTCTAAATTCCCATGGGAACAAAGTCCCGGCATCCTCTAGTCAATACTAATATTTTGTATGTTTGTATCGATTAAACTTAAAAACTACTGGACCGATTTCAAAATATCTTTCACCATTAGGTATCCCTGAGTAACATAGGCTACATAATATTCCCGAATTCCCACGAGAACGAAGTTCCGGGTGATAAGCTAGTTAGTCATAAACTTGTTCCAAAAGTATACAGTTACCCTAATGATAGAGTCATATTGTGTATAAACTTAATAATATAACTACCAAAAGTTAAGAATTTATGTTTACCTAGTGGTTTTAGTGCAAAACTACTAATCAAGTTCGCCAATACCTACACATTAATAAAAAGAAGTGCAAGACTGTACAAAATCGATACAGTTGTACACGAAAACCTCTTAACATAAATTCAAAACCGTCAAAAACTGCAGATCCAGTCCACTTCCCGCTTCTAAGAAAAACCGAGGTGTCACACCGATCTGCTCACCGCACATTTTTCACGTTCAAACTTTTAGCAAAAACTCTACGGAGACGGGTTGGCACTCTCTTCATGCTATTAGTGAAATCTATTCCTAAGATTTGTTTCCTGTGTGGACGGAAGCGGGTCAATGTCGGAGGATAAAAATAAAATATCCACACAAACGAGTCTCTTGTATTCCCTTTTCCGCTTGGCTCTCTCTCGCTGATTCCAACAGAGATGTTTCTTGACGGTCTTGACAGCTGAACGCGATTGTGTTTTGTTTTGATTGAAAGTACTAGCATTGTTGGAAGGTTTTCTGCATTTATTCTAGTGTGGTCGAAATACTCCGCTGAAAATTTGGAAAGGTGTTTTTTTTTGCGAAGTTTATAAATTTTTCAAACCAAATAAAAAAAACGTAAATCTATTTTTTTTTCAAATTGTATTATGTACTACTACTTTAAAAATGTGCCCTTTAGATTAACTCCGTTTGAAATGCAATTTAATGTTAGAAACGCATAAGTTTTTTAACCGTGTGGTGATCGGTTAAGAATAACACCATCCCATTTCTTTCCGTGGGTGTCGTAAGAGGCGACTAAGGAAATACAAATGAGACCTGCCTCCTAGTAATCCATCCTTGGCAACGACACTTCATTTTTTTCTGAATCTGAGGTGTCGTCCTATGGTAGGCTCTGTAAAGGGCCGTCTGGTTCGCGACCACCCTCCTACCGAAGTCCGGCGCCAAACAGCTTGCTGTGTTCCGCCGGTGCGTGGGAGTACCAGTGCCTTTATAGGCGTTTTCTGGGTTAACTCGCTCCATCGTCGACCTCATCTCTGACATTTATGGTCAAGATTGAGGTCAAGAGTTAACCCATCTTATAATAAAAAATTAAAAAAAAGTTTTACCAACCAAAAGTCACTGAGCGGCAATCAGTGCCAAAATTTGACGCGTAGCGCTGCAAAATATTTTTATAAAACTAAAATGTTTTACCGCGCTGCTGCAGTGTAGTGCTCTTTTTCTAGTAAGATCCATATACGTAAGTTCAAATAAGCCGAGCATAATGGGGACACAGCTACGTTCTTGCTCAAGCGTGTAATATGCGGCGACCGCGGCTCGTTCAAGCGAAAATCTTGCGATTTGGCCTCACACACTCTGTAAGTCGTATAAAATACGAGTCCAACATAATAGCGTAAACATAATATGTTCTATAATAGAGCGTCGCATCGGTGACGTATGACGGTTAGTTAACCGAGACTCGTAAACGAGAAGTAGGTACCGAGTTCGATGCCGTACACAGAACAGGACCCCAATTCTGTAGCATAAGTTGTGTATCGATGGAATGGAGGCTACTTTATCTGTTCAGATGGCGAAATGGAGAACTACTTAATTTTCATATACTTGCTGACAACCACCCCGACCAGCAGCGACACCGCCAACCGAACGTAAAGTTGCAAACTACCTAGCAAATGAAAATTCAGTTGGCGGTGGCGCCACCAGTCAAAGCAGCCGTCATTAGATGTATGAAATTTGGATAGTTCTCAATTTTGCCACCTGAACGGATAAAATGGCGACCATTCCATCGACACACAACTCAAGTTACAGAATCAGGGCCCTGAGGGCCTCACATCAGGTCCTGTTCCGATAAGAATTGTTTTACAACGAAAATGAGGTAACATGACGCGCTGCCTTTTGTACATTCGTTTTTGTATAAAACAAGAATGGGTTCACTCTTGACCACAATCTAGCTCAGGGTAATGTTGTGGCCGAAGATGTAGCAAACTCACCCAGAAAACAGAAGAGGCCTATTTGGGTTTTGTCAGCTCGGAAATACAGACGCTGATGGAAATGTCACTCCTTGTCAGTGCGCAATATAAAATATTAAAAATAGAGCTCAGGACGTATCTAAGAGATCCGGACAAGATAAGGGTGGTACCATAAGAATAACAAATATTTCTTATTTTTATGGTGGTACCCCGCAGTGTGTTTGGACGTCCGGTGGAAAAAAGGAATTGTGAAGAAAAATTATGTGAGAAAATCTGTACATTCAAAGACTGAATGTGGACTTTGATACAATCCTCACTGCGGCTGTATGCATACGCATAGTTTGAATCGTGGTCAAAGGTATCCCGATTGAGAAACAGAAAACAAAGCTAGGAGGAAGAAATAATTATGAATAAATACTTATTTTAGTATTTAAGTTGTCCTCAAGAAATGACATATCATCACGTCATATGGGGATATTTTGTACGTGATTCCTCAGTTCAATGCATGAACTTTGAAAGGAAAACGTGTTGGCACCAATAGATAAAAGTTATGACGTCTCAAGTGTAATTCTGTTACAAATAGAATAATGACTTGCTTTTAAATTACTGAAATGACTTATTAAGGAAGGGGTTTTTTTTTTAAATCTAGTCATAATTACGTCTAAGTCTTTTACCGCTGTAATTCTACAGATTTTCAAATAAAACCTTTTCCACACTGAGGTTGTGACAACCGGACGACACAAAATATGTATGTATGTTTGGATGTATGCCAACTCTAAAAGACTAATACAAAATAAATATAGCTGCGTGCAAAGGCGGACTTATCCCTGAAGGGATCTCTTCCAGTGTACCTTAGAGAAACAGAGAAACAGATGTAGTGCGGGCTACAACGCAATAATGTGTGCATTACCTACCATAAATAAATGTAGGTAATATTAAACAAAGAACCTATACAGGGCTGTAAGTAAAGTAGGTATCTATCTTTCAACCTCTTGGATGGTTAATCAGTCCATGAAACTGAATAACTTTAAAAGGAACATAGGTCAAAACACGAAAAAATTTTGAGTTCCCATACAAACTTCATCAGCATATACCTAGCGCATTTTGTATGGGAGATCAAAATTTTTTTTTGTAGTTTGACCTATGTTCCTTGGATAAAGGTGTTCAGTTTCATGGACTGATTTAGCACCCAAGAGGTTGAAAGAGATTTACTTAAAGCCCTGTATAATGTGATTCACATGCAGAATAAACTCAATCACAGCTGATATAATAATAATCTAAATTAAATTTGCCTGTACTTTTGCAACTTTTCCGAGAATCCTGCCAAAGCCATATTTTGTTTCCAACATAGTATTAGTTCCAGTTTGTTACATGTTAGTTCATCCCGTATGCAGCGAGCCCTGAAACTGAATTCTGACAATCTGCAAACAAACTTTCATTTTTGGGGATAATGCTCAAGTGCATACGTCTAGCTTGACACTACAGTTCTTCTATTATTGGTTATCCCTACTTCAACTGTACAGTCAACAGCACATCAGGCTACCACAGGATAATGGATGAAACTATAAGTTTTAATTTATGTACTTATTTAAATCCTTTAGTCTATATTTGTATGTATTTCATGTAATCTTGACTTGTTTTAAGTGGCATCCTGAATGTCCTATAAAATAAATATTTTTTCTATTCTATTCTAATTATAGCACGGCTCTATAAAGGTTACATAGATTTATTTAAGGGCGGACTAGGGGGTAGATGATATTTTTCTTTGAATACGACAAATATTTCGACACTACACCTTAGTGACTTACCTATTTCAGAACGTAAATCAGCCTACTAAACTGAACAACGTTCTCCAGGGAACATAAGTCTAAAACTGAAAAAAAAACTGAACATTTAATATATTTTAGTATTTTATTTATTTTTATTAACTGTAAACACATTTGGAAAGTTTATGTATAACTGAAAAATTAAAAATTGTATGTCAACTCCGACATTCGATTACTTATAACTTTGAAACGGCTGAACCAATTTCGATACAGATATACAGACTCACAGATAAACGTCAAACTTATTTTTTGTAAAGGGTTAAAAAAATAAACATATAAGTAATAACAGTATTTAATGTTATAAGACAAGGACATGGACATTAAGTCTGATGGATGCACAATTAACTGTGATATAAATACTTAAAAACTGAAAAAAAATTCTTCTTCCTATACAGGGTGTAAAGGACAGCTTAGCCAATACTTAAATGGTGAAATCTATCCATAATATGATCAGCTACAAGTAATTATTTATTCCCGGAACCGGAAATGTCAAGTTAAGGAGATTTCGTTATTTATCTACTTCGGCGCTACGCAACGTGCCGCGTAGCCGCGCCCCCCGCGTAGTCACCCGCACTCCGCGTGGCTATCGGAGTGCAATATGCATTGCTGGTTTTCGTATTTTACGCTGTTATTGTTATTTATTAAGGCAAAATGGATTGTATCCGAATAAATTATTTTTATGTTAAACCAGAAAATATTTAAAAACTTGAAAAAAATTCGAAAATTTTCCGGAAGAAAATTCCACTAGAAAATCATTTAGAATGATGGTTTGAATTCAGGGTTTCAGTTTTTGCTAGGCTTTCTTTTACACTCTGTATAACTTAGCTCTGCTGTCAGCTGATTCAGCGAATAAAATTCAGCTTTATACATACGAGTAGATTCACAAATAACAATATTTATATGTTACTGTGATGGACTTGAGTCCATCCTTTGAACAGAAATAGACATAGTCTTAGAGCCAGTCTTGCTCTTAATGGCCATCACATTTAGTATGCATCTATGTACTGTATGCTTTTACGATAAGGTTATTTTTTCTAGGGTAACACGATTCTATTAGTTGGTAATACCTATAATATTTCTTTTTTGTGCAGAAAACCAGTCCACCAGTGTCAATGTATTGCACTCGGTTTTACCGCGTAGTAAAGTAAGTACGTCTTGGTAACTACTTCTACTATAACCTGTTTCCTTAAGATTGTCTTGCCCTTTCAGAGGGTTTTTACTTTGTAATGAAATAAATGTGAGCCCTATTGAGGCAAGTGTATGTATAGATCGGAGATGACGTCTTTTCCTAACAATTCTTTTTGCGCTTTTATGAACTTTTTATTTGTTAATCATACAAAGTGGATCTGTATTGTAAGAAAATTAAAATTTGTTATGCTAATTAAAAACCACGCATAGAAAACAGGTACAACTGCCGCTTGGTCTCACTCTATAACTTTTTATTCTATAGTTATCTGTCACATAGGTAGTCTTATCTTAGAAAAACCGGCTCGAGTGCACAGACAGTCATCGTCTTATAATAAAACTAGCTTTCTGCCCGCGGCTCCGCCCGCGTGGACTACATTTTATATCGTGCCCAACTGTGCGATAAAATGTAGCCTATGTCCTCTCCTAGGCTCTAATCTATCTTTGTAACAAATTTCATCAAAATCGGTTCAGTAGTTTAGGCGTGAAAGACGGACAGACAGACTGAGTTACTTTCGCATTTATATTATTTAGTAGGTAAGGATATCCAGTTAACAAAAAATAAATATAAAACACGAACTGCAGTTAATATTTTATCATCGTTATGCTAATTGATGAATAAATACAACCAGCTACCTGCATAGCTACTCCTGACTCACAAGTACCTAACGGAACTACTACCATGTTTAGTTAGTCAACTGGTTTTAGCTTGTATGTAGTTATCCTGATCCTGATGGTCCAGGGTTCAATATCATCAGTTCCAGTTAGAACTATGAGCTATTTCCACGGAATCAATTCTCTCGTTTTAATTATAAGCAGTACGTACCTGTCTTGTGAGCTTTTTTAATTCGACCCTACAACAGCGCCTGACTGTCAGCAACTTTTATATCATACACAATATACTTAACAGTATATTGTGCCAATATAAATTCCCCTCTCTAGGATTATGAAAGAGTTATACGGAGCGTATAAGTTCCATGTAACCGCTCCGCAGGCGTTTACTTCAAAGCGATCTCTACCACTTATTTCGAAATTAGTTTTCAAACGCAGTCCTGTTGCAAATATATTACAAAACTCTACCCACTTGTTTTGTTATTCGGTACCATACTCAAATATCTATTCTATATCTTCTATCTATCTATATATCTATATCTATATATACTTATAAAGAGGAAAGATTTGATTGTTTGTTTGTTTTTTTGTTTGCATCGAATAGGCTCCGAAACTACTGGACCGATTTGAAAAATTATTTCACCATTAAAATTCTACATTATCCGGGATGGACATAGGGTACATGATTTTCCCGAATTCCCACGGGAACGAAGTCCCGCGCGGGAAGCTAGTACATATTATAAAGAGGAAAGATTTGATTGTTTGTTAGTTTGTTTGAATTGAATAGGCTCCGAAACTACTGGACCGATTTGAAAAATTCTTTCACCATTAGAAAGCTACATTATCCCCGATGGACATAGGCTACATAATTTTCCAGAATTCCCACGGGAACGAAGTCCCGATTGAAATACTAGTACTTGTATACAGGGCTTTAGGTTTAGGTTAGTAAATAAAAGACTTTCCATACAAAATGTTAATGCAGTTAGTATGGGAAGTCAAAATTTTTTTTTATACTTCGACCTTTGTTCCTTGGGGAAGTTGTTCAGTTTCATGGACTGATTTACCACCCGAGAGGTTGAAAGAGATTTACCTAAAGCCCTGTACAATATAACTAATACTTACACAAAATTCTCGAGTCATAGAGTTTGTAACAAAACTCCTCCGAAACGGCTATGACATTCTTCCTATGACATTTTGTGTATAGGTATATATTCAGTAGGTCTGAGATTAGGACGATAACTTTTTTTTCCAAATTCCCAAGGGAACGAAGTCCCTGGCGAAAAGCTAGTATAATATAATAGTACCTGTCCTAGACCGGTTAATTGTACCGGTTGTAAACCTCTTTACCTGAGTCCTTGAGGAAGGCTCTTTCGCTGTCTACATTTTAAATCCTCCTCAGAACGCTTTACCTGGGCAATTAATTGGTCATTTATTGTCAATTTTATTGTATTTGTATCGTAAAATCAATTATTGTACATTAAATATAGAGTACTAGCTTTCCGCCTGCAGCTCCGCCCGCGTGGACTTCAGGTTATATCGTGCCCAGCTGTGAGATAAAATGTAGCCTATGTCCTTTCCCAAGGTCTAATCTATCTCTCTCTGTACCCAATTTCATCAGAATCGGTTCAGTAGTTTAGGCGTGAAAGACGGACAGACAGACAGAGTTACTTTCGCAATTATAATATTAGTATGGATATTCAGTTTAGTGCTCTACTTCACACAAAGTAATCATATTTAGACACGTTATAATGTACCTAACTGCAGAAAGAAACCAAGCACCAACCTTGTAATTTAAACCAAAACTTTAACAGTCTTTTTACAAATTTATTTTTAGCTTCACCATTACATAATGTTACAAAGAGATCTAATGAAGTACTTAAAAGCTTACAAACTTTTTACACATTTACAACTCTACCTACTTTACAATTTACTAAAAATAAATGCAAATTATTTATGAAAATTTAATAAAATATGGTTCTTGGAAATGCTTCGAGTATAAAACGAATTATAAATAAACACCTATTATATTACCTTAGCTACCACAAGAAAACCACATGCTACCTACCTATACTTGACATACTGATAATAATTATTGATCGTGTCAAGTCTGAATGATTTCTTTTCTTTCCATATTTTAAACCGGGGAAGAAAGGTTCTTTCTACACAATTAAAACAGTTTCTCTCGAAGATCTTCAATTGTAATCTTCAGGATATTCCGGTTCACGGTAATCTTGTTGCTCTGGGAAGCAGAATCCTCCTCTCCTCACGTATCCAATTGGGCAATTGTTACCTCGGATACCAAATCGGTTAGATAGATCTGGCTTTACCTTATCTCCGGGCTTTCCTTTATCTTCAGGTGCCCCACGTTTTGTGGAACTTTCGGAAGTAGCAGGCTGTCTATCTTCACGACGCCTCGGCTTCTCTTCTACCTTTGGAGGGTTTCTCATTTGCTCCGCAGATATAACCAGCTTATCCCGTCTCATATCAATCCGCATGGCTGCGATAGGCAAACTTCTACCAGTACGCTTGTCACCGTTTGGACTCAAAACAATATCCATGGAAACTCCTTCAGGTGGGATCACTATTTCTTTTATTACTCGACTTTCCGTCGCGATCACGAACGTTGCGGCCAGCACGAAAAATGTAAACAACATTTTGGTTCCTTTTCTGAACTTTAAAATTCGAACTTGTCAATGAGAATTTGTAATTCGAAGCGTTTCTGCCCGGCTGTTGGATGCAACTGCGGGATGAAACGCCTTCCTTGAGTTTTATAGTACTGTAAAACCAAGATACTAGTTTCCCGCCATTACTGGGCCCCGTTAAAGGGTCACTCTGACTCACACGTGACGTGTTTAGTTTAACGCTGCTCATGGTCATGACACACCACTACACGTTGTTACGTGCTTCTGGGAAAATCCACAAAACAATTCTCTCTATTTTTAAGATGTGGTCATCAATTAATCAAATATGATAATAAGTGTATTAAGCTGTACTAGAAAGACAATGCGTGTATTAAATAATACCCTGTCTCTTCTCATATAAAATACTTACACACACTAGGTACATTATCTAACATTAAATAATATAATTACTTATGCTAAACATATTTCTAGTAAATTCTTGCGTTTTATTACGACGTAAAAACTGACCTACTTACCTAAATCATATTTTAGCTACTTACAGAAATATTTTTTACTTAGATTTTTTATTTAAAAGTTAAAAATAAATAACTTTTATTATTATCATACTTAAATATGATCGACGATATCTATCGACATTATCGCTCAATTGCCTCTAAGCTGTCTTCCATTTTTACTTTAATATGATGATTTAAGTTTGTACTTAGGTATTTAGCTATTGAGGTGACCAAACGGTAAAACAAATCAAAAGTATAATAATATCCAGCGTATGTACCTACTTCCGTAATGAAGAATCCTATCATAGATTAAAGAAGATATTGCACGGGTCAGTTTAGTAGGAGGCATTAACCATGAGAGCCACGTGGGGTCGATCGGTCCCCCAGAGGCCCGATAAAGATGAAATACGACGGGCGACTGAGATTATAGCAATAAATACGGTGGAAAATATGCTCGCTCCCATAACGCGCTCCCAACTCTCTCTCCGGAGATTGCGCGCCGTATTAACTGCTTGCATGATGCAAAAATATTCCACAACCAAATATATTCCTCGGCCCCGTGGTTTTTAAGTTCTAGCTTACGATGAAGTAAAGCCTGGCGCTAAATATAGAGAAAAAGTTGTACTGTCAGTAATAAGCTTCCACGCTGGACTGTGAGTGAAATAAAAACTTAGAATATGCCAGCTATCTATTCTTCCCAGGTATACAGTGAAAGTCTGAAATTGGGATGCGAGGGTTTTGCCGTATAGTGGGCAGGCAAAAGGCTGATCACCACTCACCATTATTTGTTTTGATTTGTGTCAAACGTGGCACCAAGTAGTTCGCTAGAACCACTGATGCTCTGCCTACATCGTGAGGGATTATAAGGCGTAAGCGTATGTATGTATGTGTAAAATGGCAAACAAAAAGTTTTGAAAAATTTAACTCCATTTCGGAGAGCTCCTCGAGTTTCAAGTTATTACTCTAAAGACCTAGCTCTATGTAGTTAGGTCTTAAGAATTATAGCACTGTTTCCAGATAGTTCCTATTATTGGGAACGCGTTCCGTTTAAGTTTAGAAAAAAGTCTAAAGAAGTCTAAAAGATGAAAAATGACCGTTGTTTAAGACAGAAGCAAAAAGATCGCATTCAATACCTAGTTTTATTTTTCAAAACCTATTATAAACGCGGAGCGTGATCGCCACTTGTTTTTATTCATCTGTTTTTTCACATCTTACCACTTATTCTATAATATTTTATGTTCGGAAGGTGCACAAATTTATAATAGTAATTTCTAGTGCAGTGCTACTACTACCATGCCCAACTCATTAATTTGTAGCATAAGAAATGAAACAACATTAAAAATAGAAGGTTGCATTTATTTTGCGTTCGTTGACGTCGTCACGTGATCTTGAATTGCTAAAGGACGAATGTCCAAATCAAAATGCAAGAGAAATAAGAACTTCTCTTAATATAAATTGGGTCTATTTTCCTTGCGTTGATTCAGAAGTTTACAAGGTATCTCTCTTTCAACCTCTCGGGTGGTTAATCAGTCCATGAAACTAAATAACTTCCCCACGGAACATCGGTCAAAATACGAAAAAAAAATTTGAGTTCCCATACAAACTTCATCAGCATATAGCGCATTTTGTATGGGAGATCAAAAAATTTTTTTCGTATTTTGACATATGTTCCTTGGGGACCTTGTTCAGTTTCATGGGCTGATTAGGTAACCACCCGAGAGGTTCAAAGAGAGATACCAAAAGCCCTTATTTCCTATGAGAGAGAAGTCTCACTGCGTATGCTAGGGCAACAAAGATCATATGGCAATCGCTTCACTGTAATTACAAGCAGACTAGTTCCATTAAGTACATAACTTTAAAAAATGATATAACTCTCTACATTAATCGATTAAATTCTTAAAAGACTGAATTAATTTTGATAAAATCTAAAAACCATCTCTATCACGTCAGCTTTCAAAGGAAAAAAAGCCGCATCAAAATCGGTCTATCCTTTTAGAAGCTACGATACACTCTCGTCACTTGTAACGCGCCTTTCTTTTTGTCGGGGGTGGGGTTAAAAACGACCAGTTGGATTTAGTGGTCAGTGCCCTGCATTTGAATCGAAGGTTCCTGAATCGATTTCCGGTCGCAAATATTTGCGTGAAATAAAGTTTCATCTTGTGTTAAGCATTTATCTCTATAAGTAGATACTTATATAAAAAAAGCAATAAGTTATAACCAAGCGGCGCGGTGCGTCGTCGCCGTGATTCGCAGCGTCATCTCTTCAATGAAAAAATATTCTTAGCGCCCATAAAGTTGAAATCTGCAAGTCACTGGCGGCAAAGAAAAGTACTTAAGCGGTACAGTGCACCCACATTCAGTTACCCTCACTTCTAGACTTTCTATGTTAAGTTGATAAGGCATTTACTTAAAGAGTTGGGGTGGTTTCCTTTGAGAAAGTACTTAATTCGGTTTAGTGGGATGATTTGGTTCACATCCTTAATTATTTTCGTTAACTACTACCTAAGTCACTACCATCTAACCTACCTACTTAAATGGAATGTATATCTAATTTGATTGTTTGTTTGCATTGAATAGGCTCCGAAACTACTGGACCGATTTGAAAAATTCTTTCAACATTAGAAAGCTACCTCATTATCCCCGATGGACATAGGCTACATAATTTTCCCGAATTCTCACGGGAACGAAGTCCCGAGCGGAATGCTAGTCTAAATAATCCTAGGTACGCGGTGAGTGTGATGTGGTGATGGGCACCTTTCAATAATGACGTACACCTCGTACACCTTTGCGTCTGGTAAGGCACAGGGCGGATTATTTTACTTTTAAATATATAAAAAATATGACATCTGCAATTTAAAGTGAATTTAGAATTTAAGACACATGAAGTATATTTTTTTCAATGTATAGTTAAGTATTAAAGTCTTTGCAAACTAATTTCTTACTCTATACAAATATAGAATGTATGGGCTAATTTTATTTGCCTTACAAGCCGGAAAAAAATTTTTGACATCTAACATGTGTTGCCCACCTAAAAAGATTTACTGAGATTTGCGATAAAATATCATGTACATAGGGTATAATATGAACTGGGAAAAAAAAAAAATCATATGATTTTCAAAATTACAATCTTTAGTAGAGTGCGTTATTTTCAGTCCAATTAAACTTTTCGTCCAAATTAATTTATTACACTATCTTTGCCGAGGCAAAGAATTAATTCTAAAACTACTTTTAACATTCACACCAACATTAAATCTAAAAGGGTTTGGACTCTACAACCTATACTGCATAAATATGATTTTGCCCAAAAACCTACAGGTGATTATTGTAATAATATAGCAACACTTTATGTGGAGCTGTCAATGTCAAAAGAACATTTTTCTCATGACGTCAAATCAAGAAATAAACTCTCTCAGTAAAAACTTTAAAATAAGCCTCAAATAAGCTTAGATTTCCTAAATTCAAGAATGATCTTGTGTAGAAATAATGTGCGAATGTTTTCGTAGCATAGACAGTAGTAGAGTTGTATTAGTGTGTTATTTGTAATTTTATAAAGATGCAACAATCACCGTTCGAAAATATCTTCAACATCATCGGTGGCTTGTCCGAAGGCAATGAAAAGCCAATGAAACATGGGTTTTACAATGCTTTTGCGTTGTTCATTTTGGCTGTATGCTGTGCAGCTGTATATGTATTGTTTCTTATACTGGAACCATTCTTTAAACCTTTGTTTTGGGCGTTATTAGTGGGCTCTCTATTGCATCCTTTCAAATATAAATTATCTAAGAAATTAAAAAGTTGGTTTAAAGATTTAGAGAAATCCAGCACTTCCATTGTCGTTGGATTATTGGTCATACCAGTGAATGTAGTCAACTTTGCTTCAGACACTGTTGGACATCAATTCAGAGAGCATTATAAGGTATGTATGTAAAGGGTCAGAAACTAATAACTAGTTTTTCATCACATTTTTAATTAAGTCTACATATAAATTTTTATATGAATAGGGACTCTTGCCCTCGCAGACAAACTGCTCACAAGCAATTTTACGGGGCTTAATTTCTAAGATTCTGTATTTATAAATTTATGTAATAGGTAATAAAGTTTTCGATAGCAAATTAAATAATAGTTAAATTAATAAACAGTTAATTCCATTTAAATAATAAACTAATTTCAAAGATTAATGAATAAATTAAGTAGTAATTTATTCGATTCAAAGATAATAAATTAAAAACAAAATTCATTGAATCATTAAATGAATAAATAAATTAATAATAAAATCATTTATTTGTCATAAAATTTGCATTCCAATGGAATAATTCGGTTCGGTTCCAGCTGGTAGTGCAAGTGTGTTCTGATCGTGTTAAAATTACAAGTCTTTCTTCATTTTCAAATGTGACAGGCATTTCCTAATGAACAATCTCATTTCATAGCAGAAGTAATTTTAAATCTTTTAATAATGGCTACAAGCTACAAGAATGGCTACAAGAATGGCTACAGAATGGCTTTTTAATAGCTACAAGAATGGAGCTGTGCTGTGTGACGTACAGCTATTATACATATTTTTTGGAGTTTTTGGAGCTTGTCTAATTGCCCAAATGGATGAGCACAAAATTAAATTAGCAATATTTTTGTTACATTATATGTAATGTGGTATGCCAAAAAAAAGTTATTTAACATGTTTACACACAGCAATAGTTTTATCACATCATTAATGATCATTAGAAACAATGCCAGAGTAAAATTTTTTAAAAGCAAAATTTGTCAATTGTTTTGACTGATTCTGCTATCAGTCAAAAGAAGAATCTGTCAATAGCAGATTATGATGTCAAAGTAGAATCTGCCAAATGTAGACTAAATAAAATATCTTACTTTTCATTTCAGGCTGTCATAGGATTGCTGTCAGCCATCTTTGTGTTGCCATGGCTGTACAACTCGGTACCGAGGAGTTTCTCCTGCCTATTCTGGCAACTCTGCAGCTTCATCAACTTCTCCACAAAAATGCTCATTACATTATGTAGTTCTTATGTTGTAAGTATTAAATTATCTTACAGTGCTGTTATTTTCTTATTGTGGTTGATCAAATTTCGTATTTCGAATCATCATCATCATCATACTCAGCCCACATCAACCCACTGCTGGGTATTTTGAATAAGTAAGTTGAATTTCAAATGACAAGAACGAGACAGACACTGTTTGCCGAGAGTCATTAGGAAAATAGAAGCAATGTAGATGATTGTTTGTACTACAGTTTACTACATGGATTCTTTATTTTTACACAAAGCAATGAAAATAATTTGCAATGAGCACAAAAGTGCCAAAACCTATATGAATTTGTATACTTTCTGACTTCTTCTAATCAATTTACAGTTTGTTTTCTTTTTCATTCTCTTAAAACTATGTAATTAGTCATAAAATAGTTTGATGGTACATTTTACAAATAATTTTGAGGTTTATTTGACGAACTTGTGTATCATGTTGATAAGTTATCAACATGATATACAGCTATTGTGTATCATGTTATTTCCAGCTTTTCACCCACAATACAAGTGGCTTTGTTGACTCAAATCTAGAAAGAGAAGCAGCTGAATACAGGGCTTAAGGTATCTCTCTTTCAACCTCTCGGGTGGTTAATCAGTCCATGAAACTGAACAACTTCCCCAAGGAACATAGGTCAAAATACGAAAAAACAATTTTGAGTTCCCATACAAAATGCTCTAAGATATATGCTGATGAAGTTTGTATGGGAACTCAAAATTTTTTTTTCGTGTTTTGACCTATGTTCCTTGGGGAAGTTGTTCAGTTTCATGGACTGATTAACCACCCGAGAGGTTGAAAGAGAGATACCTAAAGCCCTTTATATTGCTTTTCTTTCCTTCAAAGTTCAGCACTTTTTTAAGTGAAGGTTCATGTTTCGGAAAGAGTCTTGAGTGATTTTCCTTGTTCATTATGTTGCATGAATGTCCCATAGCTCTTATCAGTAAGATTGATTACTTACCACATAACAGAGCTTTAATAGAAAATGCATTGTTGTACCGTTATTAAAGTGGTAATGAAGAATCCCATTTCTTGTTAAGTTTCTATTTCAATTTGTGTTTTTTTTACAAGAAATACAGCTTAGCAAAAACTGAAACCCTGGACTTAGATTCATTCTCAATGATTTTCCAGTGGAATTTTTTTCCAAAATTTTTAATTTTTTCATGTTTTTAATATTTTCTGCTTACATTTTTTCAATTCAATTCAATAGTTTATTGCTCTCATAATGGTAACATAGACGGAAACTTAAAATTAGTACTTATCACATTATGACCCGGTATTTTATTATTATTATTTAATCGCATATACTTACTCCATTTTTCAATAAAAAACAATCATAACAACGTAAAATACGAAAACCAGCAATGTACACTCAAGAGTACGTCAAGCTTGACACTTTGAACTTTGGACCGGCCCTGCATTGTATGGCGCGCAGTATAAATCAGAGCCCAGCTTAAACTGGTAGTGTAAAGTGTGACCTGCTCTTTACTGTATATCGCACTCCGATAGCAGTGCGGCGCGGGGGATCGCGCGCAAGGCGCGGTTTTGCGATACGTTGCGTAGCACCAAAGTAGGTAAATAATGAAAACTCCTTAACGTGACGTTTCTGGGAAAAAGTAATTACTTATAGCTGATGATATTTATAGGTAGATTCCACAATTTTTCCTTTCCTTTACACCCTGTATGTGAATATAAAAAAATTCCAACAAACAAAATTAATCAGAGATATTTTTTTATTAGTATTAGACACAATAACACCAATCCATACGTAATTCCTTGAAGTTGTATTCGCTAATTCGCTGGTAGACTTAAGAACTAGTCACAAAATTCAGTTTCATTATATTACCTCTTTCAAAGAGGTGTTAAGAAGTTGGACTATAATATTCTGCCTTACGTTACGTGCCTATGTAATACTAACTGCATAAAGTCCTTAATAAATGTTGACACCATGTTCCATTTTAAATTACAGACATTGACTTTCGCCCTAGCCTACTTTATAAGCGTATATGTCCTATGGACGCCAGAGAGGTCAGGGATATTTCGAACTACGTCAGAATTTCTCTGGCTAATCATCACAAGTTTCCTGGCCAGCCTAACAGGATCCTTCCAAGTGTATACTTTTGTATTGCTGCAAGGTCTATGTGTCACTGGTTTTGCATTGGAAGTTATAGATGTACACAAGAAACTTCTGAATAAAGGTATGTAAATAAATTGAAGTCAAGAATGTCTGAAAAATATTGTTAATTATAATTCGTGATTTTAATTCGATATTGTACAGATAAAAACACCTCAGGATTCATTTGCATTAAGCAAGTTGACGCTATTACAAACCACATAAGGGCGACGTCAAGGTCAAAATATAAAACATTTAGTTTTTTATGAATATAAAACATGATGAGCTGCCTTTTGTATTTAATATATTGCATTCACTCAACTAAGAGCTCGATAAATTCGTAATCTACCTGTTGAAATGAATCATGCCTTACTATGAATCACACTTTCAATAGCTACGCTTAAAAACAATGACATCATACCTTAATTTACAGTCTTGATAATTACATTTCCATAAATCGTTTACACTTTCAGCTATGTTCTTGATGGAACCATGGATTTCAATGACTTAACTCTATTTTTCTTACATTCTCTTCCAGATCCAGAGACATCCGTTTTACAAGCAATTCAGACCGTATTTCTGAACAATCCTAAGAAGGAACCAGAACCATTACTGGAGGATAAGTCACACGAGCAAGCTCCACCGACAGTGAGTGATCAAGAGTCTACTCCTGAAAAAGAGACTCCTGATAAAGAGACTCCTCCTTTAGAAACTCCTGATGTCACCAAACGAGGAAGCTGGACTGGCAATGAGCCAATACAAAGCTCTCCTAGACATCCTAAAATGCTTTACAAAACGAGAACATTGTCAGCTTTACCGTTGTCTAACACGAAAACGAAATCAGCATTCGAGAATCGACTTCTTGCTTCCTTCAAACAGCGATCTCTAGACGAGAACTATATGAGGAATAACTTCGACAATGACGACGAAACAGCACTATACTTCAAGCTACTCTTCTCTGGATGTTTCTGCATGCTCGTATGGAAACACATATGGCTTCTGCCAGTCATGCTCTTCTTTTTAGGAATTCACATATTAAAAAGGGTATTGGACTTCTTTGGCGTTTGGCTTTTCTTCGAGAACCATTATAATAATATCATGGGGAGAATCAAAAGCTGGTGGAATGATAGGTATGTAATATATATGACATAAATTATTATTTAGACAACTCATATGTTTTACAAATGTTGCAAAGGACACTTAAAAAGTTTAATCTTACAGACTTTTTAGATAATTCTGTAAACAAACTGCTCTTGCCCTGCAGCGCGACGTTTGTCGTTGAATAACCTGATTTTCGCCAAGAGTTTTCGTCAAAAACGTTCACCACACGCCACAACATTAAAAATAATTATTGATGTCGTGGCGTTCACCACACGCCACGACATTAATAATTACAAAAAAATACAGTTAAATTGGTAATTTTATTTGTCTGATATATCAGACTTTGGCGGCGAGGGCATGAACCTTAAGCGTCTGATATATCAGACTGGCGGTGAAAAGGTTAAATGGAATAAAATGGCTAAACCACGTTATTCCCCGCCTTCAAAAAAATATTCGTGTCACGTCAAAAATTACAGCCGCAAGCGCGCAGTTGCAGTTTTGTAATATAATTATTGTCCTGTAGATTAGTTAACTTATTTATATCTTCAGCTTTCTCTGATCGTTAATTAAAAATCATTTAACATGACTAGTTAAAAGAGAGTGCTTGAAATTATTTTTCTCCCTACCGTTTCACATTCGGGGTACGACAGAAAAGAGGGGTGTTAAAAGTTTGACGTGTGTGTCTGTGTGCCTCTGTGGCGTTGTTTTTTTTTTGAAAGCTGACATAATATGGTTCTTAGCGTTTGATCAAAATTAGTTCAGCCATTTAAGACTTATAAGTGATGGATGTCCGAGGTTATAAAACAATTTTAATTTTAGAGTTATGTTACTGTATCTATTTAGCTTTATTTAAAACAATATTTTTCTATCATTGCAGGCATTCAGCTTTAGTACCGGCACATGTAAGGGGTGTGCGTAAAATAATCTCTATGTGCAACGAAAAAGCGACCAAAATCGCTTACGACACTGTCGATACGGTTTCTACTTGTTTTGTGATAATTGGTCTAATATTTTTTCTCACAGTTGCTACGGTATTTATATGTATTCAAGTAAGTATGTTCTCATTAACGTTTTCGAACAATCACAACCAAATATAGCTATTTTTTATACAAAACTAGCTTTTCGCCCACGGCTCCGCGCGCGTGAACTACAGGTTATATCGTGCCCAGCTGTAAGATAAAATATTGTAGCCTATGTCCTTTCCCAAGGTCTCATCTATCTCTGTACTAAATCGATTTTTCATTAAAATTGGTTCAGTAGTGTAGGCGTGAAAGCGTAACAAACAGACAGTTACTTCCGCATTTATAATATTAGTAGGGATTAGATGACGCCTTGATCTGTCTCAGATAAACACTACCAAAACACCATCAAGCATATTTCTAGCTTACTTAATTCAGTCCTGACTAAACGTAGCAATGTACATGTACACTCTTTTCTCGGTAGACAAATAATAGGGCATGGTAGACGGACATTACTCTGATCAACAATACACCAACTAGAAATCGGGTCGACCCAAAGAACGTTTAGGTAAATAACATGTCACTTGAAATGTGACCTATTATTTTGATTTTTTATTTGTGACTTTATTACTAGGTCCCACGGTAGTAATTAGGTTGAACTAAAAACTGTTTTAAAACTTTCACGCGGACAGCGTGTAGCTTTGATTTTGTATGTGACTCGTAATCTGGTTGGAGTATAGTTGATAAAAGGGACATTAGGTCAAATATTCAAAGAAAGTCGCTACTTAATTCGTTTGACGCTTCGATCAACTATAGAAAACTAGATACACAGTCCCATACAAAATGAAATTTAAAAGTGTCCTAACTACAATACGTACTTAGATAGTTGTATACCACTTCATGTATTATGAAAAAGTTCTAAAGTGTCAAACATTTTAATCTAATTTAAACCTTAACGTAATATTATAAGGTCGAAAATAAAATCTGTTTAATTTGTAAAATACCACTTTGGGTTTTGAACAAAGGATAACGTCAGACAATTTGATGACACTGGCTGTCACGTAGAACATGGGAGGAGTGGAGTTGCCTTTGTTAATTTTAAAAATACGTATATATTAGTTGGGTCGATTTCACATATAAAATCTTCGTACAAACTTTTTAACAAATTCAAAATGCTACGAAATGGTGTGGTTTTCTTTTTAACCCCTGATTGTGTTGTGTATGTATAGGAGCATCATAGCTCTTAAACTGATGATGTTAATGGTGCAGTTTATTTTATTCGAAAGCTTCTTCTTGCGCTGGATTTCAGATATGATTTATCAAAATTGGTTCAGCCGTTTACTTTTATGTTAGTTTTTATGGTCTTTTATTATTAAAAAAATCACATTCATTTCAAATTAACCGACGATTAATAATATACATTACAATTGATAATCACAGCCGCCGCCATTCTTCTTAATTATTGCTTATAAACCTAATATTCTATGCTTATTTTTTTATGAAATATGAAATAACTTATAAAAAAAGAAAAGAACTGTGTCTTTCCCGATTACACATATATTATGTTTTGCTTATTTAAAACTTAGTATAATTTTTTGAACAGAAATGACCTATTGAGATTTAAGAGAGGAAATTAGCTATGAAACTGAATAGACATTTAAGTACAAGTAATAATTTATTAAAAAAAAGCAACTAACTCAAAAAAAAACATTTGTCTTCTTCGCTGTCATCATCTTTGTCCTGAAGATGAAATATATTTTTTTTATTTTATTCAATACAAGAAACTCCAAATCAAAAGTGATAAAAAGGTACATACTATTTGAGGTGCAGCTGTTTTGTGTAACCTTTTGACTCCTTTTGTAATGACATACGAGTCACTTTCTAAAAAATGCTTGGAGCAAAAAACACTACTTTGCGACGGCTAGAAAAAATCTTCACATCTTTGACGTGCGACCACATATGTCCACTGTCCACATCGCACAGGATCTCTAGGAAAACTAAAAATCCAATAAAACTTTGTTTGTAAACGTCACGCACGTTAAATTTTTTATTAATTCAATTTTATATGATTAATGGTTTTGCCATAATACCTTTAATGTAAGTATAAAAACAGAATTAATATATATACTCTTTACACTTAAATTTTATAACACAGATGAAAATGAAAAAAAAACAATATTAAAAAAAAAGCGTCTCTATTTGTTTTAGAACAGAGTCACTGCATAACCCGAACAAATGATGTTGAAATACAACGGTATGGATTTGTAAGTTCCGCTAGTGTCTATTCAATTTAAAGGGTTATACTCTCGCCGAATGTTATTAAATTAAACTAAAAAAATGTTTTATAACCTTTTCTTGGCCAAATACCAAGATAATTTCAATTTACATATAATAATTACAAAACTACTTATTTAAAAAATGTCATTCCATATTCTTTTAATATTCTGGAGGTGTGATTTTTACAATTTTTCACTGCGCACTGAGGCATGCTTACTTTCGGAACGAACGAATGCTACTAAACGAAAAGACAACCCAAAACGTCAAGTGGGTGATCATTTAGTGAGGGAACTTTTTTGTTGTGGATTGTGTATCTAGTTCTTTATAGTTGATCGAAGGTTTGACGACCAAAACTGGTTTGGTTCAGTGGTCATAACACTGCCTCTAAATCGATATCCTGGGTTAGGTTCCCGATTGGAGCAAACATTAATATTAAAGCAGATGTTTGTTCTCGACTCAGGGTGTTTGTGTCTTGTTTGTCTCTTTCTCTCACTATCAAAATGACAAAGACGGCTGCTACTCAAGTATAAATCAGAGTGAATAGCGTTCTGTAATACGGACCTTTTTTTTAATATTATAAGATGGGTTAACTCTTGACCTCAATCTTGACCATAAGGTCAAAGATGAGGTCGACGATGGAGCGAGTTAACCCAGAAAATGCCTAGTGTGAACTTTAGAACGTGTGGCATATGAAAACCTCTTACAAAGCTGTTATATGTATTTTCTGTGCTTAAAATTATTGTATGTAGCTGTAAGCTCCCTGAATAAAATAAAATAAAATCTGTTATTGACTTTTCAGATATACTCAGAAGCGATAGTAGTAGTACAATTAAGTGGCAGCCTGCTAAACAGTACATTTGTGCAGAACAGTGAACTGCATAAGTACCTGCCTGAAGGATGGGAAGAGAAGCTGGATTCACTCATAGACAATGCATACACGTATGGCAGGGAAGGAATCTCAACTGGGGTATGTTTTTCGAAACTTGCCTTTTGCATTGCACCTACAGTGCCTGCCTAATAACTTATTATACTCAGATACAGCATCTGAAAACTATAATTTTTCGAGTTTGGTTAGTGAGGTGCGTCAATAACAGTTCTTTCAACTAAATTTAAAAGTTCTTGAAACTTGAAAGCTTCTCTCATCAAATATTCTTCTTCATATAATCGGTTTTCTTGCATTATCCGGGATACATAAATATTTTATAATTACCGGCTCGTAAATATTTAATATAAATATTTTATAATTCTCTGTTGCAATGCTTACCAGATGCAAGGATATGTAAGTTTTTCAGTTTCCTTCTTAACACAGATTCGGCCTTTCCTGCATGATTTTTCACGCATACTATTCATATACAGGGCTTTAGGTAAATCTCTTTCAACTCTTCTCTCTCAACCTCTCGGGTGGTTAATAAGTCCATGAAACTGAACAACTTTCCCCCAATAATAGGTCAAAATACGAAAAAAAAATTTGAGGTCCCATACAAACGTCATCAGCATATATCGCATTTTGTATGGGAGATCAAAAATTTTTTTTCGTATTTTGACCTATGTTCCTTGGGAAAAGTTGTTCAGTTTCATGGACTGATTAACTACCCGAGAGATTGAAAGAGATTTACCTAAAGCCCTGTATGTAAACTGGTGTATCATCATCATTTATTTAAGTATGTACATACACCAAACTTCAAGCAGGTGGGAACAATATATGTGACTGTGAAAATGGAAAGGTACAACTTTCTTGTTGATAGTCGTTAAAGTTCACAGTTAGTGTGATGAACTATTGTAAATAGCTCTTATTGACTACCCCGAAACTTGTACCTTAGTAAAAGGTCACAAATCATTGTGACTCACACTTCTGTTTGTTATAATTTATATTGGGTGGCTTTAAATTGGTTAGCGAAAATGTAAAATGTGAACCAGCCCAGCAACTGAACAACTATCACCAAAAAAAACGAAATATGAAAAAAACTTCAACCCGAAACCTTAACTATTTCTGCAACAGGTAAAAAGTATTCTGAAAGAGGGTGATCCTGAGAAAATAGCTCGTGTAGAACAACAAATATTGGAAATTTGGGACCGAGTGTACCAGAGCTGGGTCTCTGGACACTTCGCCGCACAAGTTGGGCCTCAAGTGGACGGGAATGCCATTCAGGACTCTTGGGATAGCTTCGTTAATGACATCACTGATACACCAGGTAATGTTTAAAGAGATAGGTAGGACAAATGTATCTACAAGGTGTTTCAAAAAAAACAAAAACAAAAAAATTCCAAAATTTAATTTTAAAAGTGAAATAGTCGCAACTCTAGTAATCAGTTGCACGGTTTGACATCTACAAAATGAAAGATTCATATAATGGGAGGTTTTCTTTTTGGGTATTTAAAAAAAAAGTAGTTCCCCAGAGCTCTCTAGATGGCGCTGAACTGACTCCGTTACTAAGTGCCAAAGCCAAAAGGCTTGGAGAAAAACATTGCATCAAATATTCTGAGTTTGTTTTGGCTTTCCAATCATCCTAGTTTTCTCGCGCTTTGTTATAATTCAGTTTTGTTTTTTCGTTGTTTTCGTAAAATCGCCTAACTACGTACGGTAGACGTGATATTGATGTGATATGACTATAACGTTTCGTTTTATCATCTCAAAATTACGTTCAAGTGAATTAATCAAAAATAATGTAACGTTCCGTTCCTTGCAGTAACGTACATAGTTTAGCGCCATCTATCCAGCGACTGGGGAAAAATTTAAAAAAAATAAAAAGAAAATCTCTCATTAATATGACACTTGTCATATTTGTAATAGAGCTGTGCAATAAGCTAAATTTTAATTAATTTTGAATTATAATTTTTTTTGGGTTTTTTGAAACACCTTGTATATAAATCCTTTTTTACTTCCTTACTAATATTATAAACGTGAAAGTTTGTATGTATAGATGTTTGTTACTCTTTCACGCTTAAACGGCTGGACCAATTTTGATAAAATTTGGTATGGAGGTAGCTGACACCCTGGATTAACACATAGGCTACATAATTTTCCCAAATTCCCACAGGGATGGTGTCCTAAGTCAAAGTCAAAGTCAAAAGTGTTTATTTCATTGAACATATAAAATGATACTTGAACACGTCAATATTATGAATTACATTAGCACTTTTGGCTTTGCGCCTATTCGCAAAGGTGCAGTCTTCCTCAGGAGAAGAATAGGCAAGAAACTCCGAGGGTCGCTCTTTTTAAGTCAATCATATAAATTTTCTTACTTTTAATTTTAATTGACTTAATATCTGATTAACTCTGGAGCTGAGCAATTTATTCCCATGGTTGCTTGTCTAACAGATAATCCGAAATTCTATAATAGCCCTTTTTACAAAGTTTTTGTTTAATTATCGTCTTAAATTTTTCTAAAGGTAGGTTTTGAATACACATGGGAATCTTATTGTAGAAGCGTATACATTGACCCATAAAAGAGTTTGTTACTTTGTAGAGACGGCTGTCTAGTATATCCAAGTTATGTTTGCTTCTAGTGTTTACATTGTGCCTATCACAATTTTTCTTAAACAATTGTTCATTTTTCTTTACATACAAAAGATTATTAAATATATACTGGGACGCAAATGTCAAAATATCTATTTCCTTAAATCTATTTCTAAGAGACATTCTAGGTCTCATTTGATAAATCGCGCGAACAGCCCTTTTCTGCAGGACAAATATCTTATTAATGTCGGCAGCATTACCCCACAGCAAAATGCCATATGACATTAGGCTGTGGAAGTAACTGAAATATACGGTTCTCGCGGTTTCTACGTCCGATAATTGACGGATTTTTTTAACCGCGTAAGCTGCTGAACTGAGTCTGTTCGCTAACTTATCAATATGAGGACCCCATTGAAGCTTTGCGTCAATAGTGATACCTAAGAATACAGTAGATTCTACAACTTCCAGTTTTTCATTTTTAACCTGTACATTGGTATTAAACTGTTTAACGTTAGGCAAGGTAAATTTAACACATTTGGTTTTTTTCTCGTTCAAGAGTAGGTTATTTGCAGTGAACCATTCAACTACCTTTGAGATCGCAATATTCACGTCGTCATAATTAGTGTCATATCTTTTCACTTTAAATAAAAGTGATGTGTCATCTGCAAATAATACGATCTCATGGGCCTCTTTAACAAGAAAAGGCAAATCATTAATGTACAGGAGAAACAAGAATGGTCCTAAAATTGAACCCTGCGGGACGCCCATACAGACTGTGGACCCAGGTGATCTAGTGCCGTTAACCTCAACCTTCTGGATCCTATTACACAAATAAGATTCCAGAAGCCTAAGTGCATTTCCTCTTATGCCATAGTGATGTAATTTTCTGATTAGAGTCTCATAGTGAACACAGTCAAAAGCCTTGGACAAATCACAGAAGACTCCAAGAGCATCATGTGAATCCTCCCAGGTCTCAAAAATGTGACGAATAAGTTCAACACCGGCATCGGTTGTTGAACGACCCCGTGTGAATCCAAATTGATTAATATTCATAAGTTTATTAGCATAGAAGTGAGTAGTTATTTGACTAAGGATAATTTTTTCAAAAATTTTGCTAAGTACTGGTAGTATTGAAATAGGTCTAAAGTTGGTGGGGTCAGATGTACTACCAGCTTTAAACAGAGGAATTACTTTACTATGTTTCATCAAATCAGGAAACACACCACCATCGACACAACTATTGAAAATAAACACTAAATGTGGAGCAATACAATCAATTATACAATTTATTACTTTTACTGAAAGACCATCAAGGTCCGCAGTCTTTTTCATGTTTAACATTTTAAAAGTTTTAAGAATGTCAACAATTCTTATGTGTGAAAAACTGAAATGAACCTTACTTTCGTCTACATTTTGCTTGAGTAGCGATTCAGCGAGAGCGGGAGATGAGCCAAGTGATTGAGTAGTGGAGACTGGAATGTCAGTAAAAAACCTTTCAAACTCTGTAGCAATAGCTACATCGGAAGTTAGGATTTTGTCATTAATGTTGAGCTTAAAATCAAACTTGCGAGCCTTAACCCTTCCCGTCTCACTATTAATAATTTTCCAAGAAGTCTTAACGATATTACTACTATTTTTAATTTTGTTTCTAACAAACATAGCCTTCGCCACTTTACATACACGTTTAAATGTTTTGGAATAAGCTCTAACATACTCAACAAAAAGTTTCAGAATGGTTATATGCTTTCTCACCATAGAGATCATATAGCCTTTCCCTGCTTTTGTGAATTCCCACCGTCGCCCAATCACTAAACTTCAAGGAGTCATTAATTTTTAGCGTCTTGGATTTAAACACAATGTCATATTCTTGCTTAGATAAACTGAGTACAGAGTTATAAAGTTTGTTAGGATCATCACTCTCAAATCTTAGATCTGGTAGTTTGGTGATCATATTACTTCTGTAATTCTCAAGCCTTATGTCACTAATAGGCACATATTTGATACCTCTTTCTACAGCCTTTCCACGAAGCGCATCAAATGAAACTAGTTGGCCCGAGTGATCCGATGGTAACTTGTGGATAACAGATTTTTCCGAGGGATCAAAATTTGTATATATGTTATCAAGACACGTTTTGGAAGTTGCGGTAATTCGTGTAGGCTCTAGAAATAGATTGCGCAAATTATAACACTTAAACAAGGATATGATTCTTTAACTAAGAGAACTATTTTCCAATAAGTCGACGTTAAAGTCTCCACAAACTACAATGTTTTTATTATTATTACTAATTTTGAATAGTGCTTCCTCCATGATTTTTTCAAAGGATTCATATGATGATTTGGGCGGTCTGTATACGCATAATACAATAAGCTGCTCAAGCTCTATACAGGCTAATTCAGTAGTGCGCTCAACAGACAAGCTTACTATGTCATTACGTTCTTTAAACTTTAAATTGTTACGAGCAAATATAGCGGAACCTCCTCGTATGGCTTTACTTCTGCTGAATGCACTAGCAACTTGGTGATTATTGAAGCCAAATATTAACTGATGACTACGCAACCAGTGCTCGGTAATACATAAAATATCAACTTTATAACAGTTAATAAATAGCTCAACCAATAATTCTTTGTGTTCCATTCCTTCTAAATTTTGATGCACCAAGTTTATACAATTATTATTTTTCACAGACGGAACATCCTTAGTCATATTGGAGTTGCTAGGAAATCCTTGTCCTTTTTTTGGAGAGGGATTTCCTATTGTCTCACTACTTAGTTTAAAGAATTTTGTTGTATATAAATATTGCTATTATTAATAGCATTTGTCTTAAAATTATGTATGCAATAGGCTACAGTTGTAGCTAAATGTCGTTTACATTTTTTTCTTAAGTACATAGTACTTTTCGTCAGAATAATATTATTAATAAATTTATTTGTATCGAAATACATAATAGCGTCAGCGTCACTATGACTACATAGAATACTATGCACATATGTGTTGATTTTAAAAATTAATTTGTTATGTGCTTGCGTCCAGTTACTGAAATAAGGGAAGGCACAAAAAACGAACTTACAATTAGTTTTATTTTTAATGTCTAGCAAAGTGCACAAGCCCTTATTTAAGTCTGCACGGGAGATGTTTGGAGAGTTTCCAAACATAATTAATACAGTAGTTTTACAATCAAAATTATCATTTGCTATCTTTGAAATCATCGAATTAAAAGTTATGCCTGGATAGCTATTATTAATTATGTTTTGGTTTAAATAATTGCTTAATACCACTCCGAAACCGCTCCCTATGTCATCCGAATAAACCACAGTCTTCGGTGATACCCGCTCCGCTTCAGCAGTCATGCCCCCGGCCCCCCCTCTCCGACATGCCTCCGCATAGCTAGTGCGTACCGTGCGGGGTCGTGAGGTGGGCGCTTGTGCCCTTGCATCGGCGGGTGTAGTGCACTGTATACGGGGTGGAGTCGGGGGGGGCGGGGGGGAGGGCGCGCGCGCCCCGGTGGCAGCGGCCGCCTCGCACGCCGCCATCGATAAGCGCTTGCGGCGGCGGCGACGCCTGGCGGAGCGGCCATCACCCTGTGTCACGGTCACAGCAACGCATGCAGAACTGGGGTCAGACTGCATGGGCGTTGGTGCCTCCACTGTCTGTTTATTCGTATTTTTCTTATTACTAAATTTACATCCTAGTTTTGAATCGGGTACATTTACAATAGTCGTGTTCCCGTGACGGTTTAGCTGTAAACTCTTAGATTCACCAGTTTCATTAGTATACGAATTTACACTGTAGTTCGATAACGAGAAGAAGCTTTCCTAGATGGAAAGCTAGTAAAGAATAAATACATATTTTTTTTACCAGCCCATATACGTTTCCACCGGAGGGCACAGGCCTCCCTTCGAAACACGAAGGGGATTTAGGCCATAGTCCACCACGCTGGCCCAATGCGGGTTGGTGGACCGCTCGTCTTTCGAAATTTTCTTGGACGGGCGCGGATCTTCCGATTACAAGTCTGGCTCTTTACCAAATGGACTATCATCGCTAGAAAAATATATACATAAATTTATTTACCAGGTTTGTTCGACTATTCTGGGATAGTGAACTGGGTGCAAGCGAATGTGGGTACCTTGAGTGCTATAGCAACTAGTATTTGGGCTCCCCTCGCTAGCAACGTGTCCCTACTAGCCGGCTCTGTGGGAGCATTTACTTCCCTTCTTCTGTGCGGCGGCGGCGCCATCATCAATATGTTTATTAACTTGGTAAATATCACTTTTCTTTTTCTCTTTTTCTTTTTTTTTTCTTTTTATTTATAAGGCCCGATAACAAAATGTAAACCATAAAATACACTCATGAGGTATTACTAGGAGGTACAGGTTTAAATTTACACCTCGATTACTACCATGCACTACCATACAAGACGTGTAGGTATAGTCAAAGGTGTGGCGAACTTGGCTAACCCTGGTGTCAGAGTTTTCAAACCGCACAATGGCCCCTTGACTTGGTTTTAACGACTGTAATCAACAGACAACAGCCGGAACCGACAGCTTAACGTGCCCTCCGAAGTACGGAAACGCTCGTGATAAATTGCCACTTTGGTCACCTATCAGGTTCCCTGCCTCTGTGGACGTTGCTTAACCTAAATGATCGGTGGAGACCAGCGAGCTCCACTGGGCTACAAGCACTTCATTCTGCTTATCATATACTGTGACGACCGATTGGGTCCTGTGGCTAATAATACTACCTTGAATCAACAGCTCCTGGGTTTGTACTTGGGTCTGGGTGTTCATATCTGTCTTTATATACAAAAAATACAAAATGAATGTTGTTGCAGGAACCTCCTTTCAAGCATCAAGTATGCCTGTGCCAGGAGGTTTTGTTCGTTCATATATTCATGTTAAAGTAATTATTATAATTTAACCTTATGTTTTTTCTTTAAATTACACGCAGAATAAAAGAAAGCTCTTATTGCTGAGACTGTTAAATAGTCACATGTAAAATCGCTTTCGATTTCTTTGCTGTGTAGGCTTTCCAATTTCAGGTTTGTCATTTTCCCTACAGATCGTCTTTTTCACAACACTGTTCTATCTCTTGGCTTCGAGTAACGCTCTTTACAAGCCAGTGGAGGTCATCACTCAGATCCAGCCAAACTTCGGGCCCAGACTCGGCATCGCGCTCTCCGTAGCTATTAACCAGGTACGTGCGAAAGAGAAAAAACATTTACGCCGTAAAATTATTACAGGTCTTACTTACAGGAATTAGCTAAAGAAACGAGATTTAGAATTGAAAAAAGTTGCATTTCGTATGCTTTCGCGAGTTCTCGTAACTAAAAGAAATTGATCAATCATTTGAAAAAAATAGTATGTTTCACGGGGGAGGGCGAGTGGTGCTAGTTATCCGCGAGAAATTCTTGAAAATATAATTCACGGAGAAGTTTCCATTTGAAATGAATAATGCGGATACTTCAGTTAGATCTACACAATTTCACATCCATAGAATACTAAAACTGTACCCCGCTCAGAAGCGATTCAAGTTTTGGGCTGAAACTCTTAAGTAAAAACTTATTGTGTCGTCTGAAAATGTCTCGGAAAAGCGGCGCAGAATTTTGTCATATTGTGATAACTAAAAGGTAGGCTTAAAAAAATTTGAATGAAATTTCAAGGTCCTCTATATTGACTGTGTAAGAACACGATTACGAAACAAATTAAACTCAAATTTTGCACTTTCTATCAAATGTAAAATTGCTACTTATCTATAACGACTATAACACGAGAGCTACCTAACTTCATAAATATTTAAAATACCTAAATAATAAATACGTTTGTAGGTCTTCAGAGCTTCCTTCAAAATGGCGCTCTTCTATGGACTGTGGACGTGGCTGGTTCACAATCTTTTCGGCGCCAAAGTCGTCTACCTGCCCTCAGGTGAGTTTATTATAAATGAATTTGTGATTGTGAAAATAGAAAGGTACCACTTTCGGGGAAGTCAATAAGAACGTTTTTTTTTTTTTAAATCTAATAAAAATAGAAAAAAGGTTTCAGCCGCCCTAACCGACTATGCCAGCCTTATTAGAAGACTCATAAACAAAAAAAGATATGAAAATATTTGTCCTGCGTTCCTTTAGGGACAAGAGCGGTCAAGAGCGAACTCATTCGTCATCTAAAAAAAAAACAGATACAGTTGGACGGGCTCAGGGGCCAAAGCTGCGCTGCGCCTAAGCACACTTGTTCTCACCATTCAGAAGGCAAGAGCCTTTTCATTTTCTACGTATTTTCTGAGATTCATTTTCTACGTACTCCAACATATAAGCTAATAACAATTCGGAACCTTAACGACTATCCCCAAAGTTGCACCTTTATATTTTCACGGTCACATTTGTAAATGTTTAACAGATTACCGCTATTACACCTGAACAGTATAGGTACATGAGTTATTTTTGTACAAGTAATTACATAATTCTGTGTATATCTGTAAACCTGATTGCGTTTTCGAATAGGCTGTAACGTATGGAACGAAAAATATGGTAGTACCTTTTTTAAATTCGACTTTATTAATAAAATTCAACTTAACAATCTAATCCGCTAAAAATTCGCCTTATACGAGTTTGTAAAATGCAAAAACTTTACTTTAATTTAACCTTTTAACTTTGGTCGTTAAATTATGGTTAAAACGTAAGTATCTAATATCATAAGGACAACTTATAAACTTAGTATTCTACATATGTACAACTAATATCTAATTCGGTCATCGATCAAGAGTTATGTTTTCTATAATTAGCAATTGGTGTCAAATAATTTTTCTCCAGTTCTTTAAATTTGTTCTTTGTTAACCTCGCTTCGCCTCTCATTAAAGTTAAATAACAACATTTTTATCGCCATCAGACGCTACTCTTATCAGCAACTAAACGTTTGACCTCTGCAAAGGTAGTTTAGAGTTTAGGATTTCAGATGTCTGGCTAGTAGCCGTGATAATGAAATTTTAATTAGTTTTGCTTTAGAAGCTTATGTTAATTTTGAATTTCATTAATGTGAAAGAAACGAAGAACATTAAGAGTAATCTTCAGCACGAAGTCACTGAACTCTAAATTAATTTGGTCCAAACAGATAAATAAGTCATAATTGTTTTTTTGCGCCGATATTTAGTAAAATTTATCTCTGGATGCTCAGTCGCGGGCGGTGTGACATTTTTATTGCTCGTGCTTTACAGCGCGAATAAATCTTCTAAACGGTGAAAGAAAAAAATGCTATTTGATCGTGTTTGTGACAATGGCTTGGAGATTTTTTATGTTGTTCATCGCCGTACTGTCTCGTTCAGCTGCTGCTATCAGGATTAATTTCACTAGTTGCCAACAACCCGAATGGTACTGTGTAAATAACGTGGCCAGTGAAATTGTGTATTCCTGCTCGCTCGTTAAAAGTAATGTAAGTCACCAATTGTTTTACGACTGTTATATTAATCCGTTTCACAAATAAAAATCTAACAGACTAAATTGTTCTAGGACTTCATTATTCATCTCAAGGACTACTACACAGACCACATTAGAAGCGTTACTGTCCAAAATTGTAGAGATTTGCGTGTGGTCCTCGACTGCCCTTTACTGCAGCTGCCATCACAACTAGAGAAGTTCAATATCAAGGACTGTGACAGACTAGAGTTCGTGTCCTTATCGAGTAACTCGTTATTACAAACGCCTCCAGAAATAACTATCGAGAACATAAGAGAAATCGTATCATTTCCAAGAAAGCTGTTCAAGTCGCCAAACACGATAAGCGAATTAAAATGCGCGGGATCAACGACTATGAGGAAAATACGAGTTGTAAACAGTAAAATTAATACTATTCATAGCAATGCTATTTACAACATAACTGGCATAAAGGCGATTGAATTCGAAAATGTCACTATTTCTAATATAGAAAACCACGCAATAAATGCTATTATGGGTAATGATAACACCTTATTTACGATTCTTAATAGCAATATTGACGGTTTAAACTTTAATGCTATCACGGTTCAAGGTACGGTGGTCACTATCTCTCAAAACACATTCGATGATGTAGTTGGCAGTGCTATAAACATTACAGCAGACCACTTATACGTAACAGGAAACTCATTCAAGGAAATCTTTGCAAATGGATGGATATTAAAGTCTGTCAACACGGATATCACTAGCAATTATATTGACACGCTAAAACGCGGAGCTTTTATGAATACTAAATGCTTATGGAAAAGATCAAACAGAAGATACTTTAATTTCTTGAGAAACAGTATTCTTAATGTCGAACCGCACTCTTTGTCTATTGATTATGCGAGTTGTAAATCAGCTGGTACGATCGTAACGTTCAACGACAACAAAATGGATTGCAGGTGTCGGAACATCGCATTTCTGACTAGCGCAGCAGTAAACACTGAATTTCGTGATTTAATTTTGGACGTGACACATAATAACACTTGTGTGTCGGCACCGTGTTTCCTACCGGTTGACGTACTTAATTTATTATTAGAAAGCGACATGTGTCAAATAAGACTTGAGCCGCAAGTTATGTGTCTGCTCTACAATGACAAACACACAAATAATGAAGTGACTACTATAGATAAAGATATAACAGAACCAACTTCGACCTTCTACGTGATCGGTCACGCCAACTCTAACGGAGACGCTAGTGCAGCGATGACAGCCATAGACAAAGACCTGCTCAAAAACAATAACCTGAACACGACTAACAGGACCATGATTAAAGTAGTCTTTGATTCGTCTAGAGATTTCGTTGAAACCCTGAGAAGCACTGGCAAATCTGGCAGAAAACCTGAAGAAACCAAACCTTCGAATACTGAATACGTGAACAGATGTGTAGGTAGCCACTGCAGAAACAATGCATACGACCGGCAAAAAGCGCTAGATTTTTATAAATACGTCTATGCTCAGCTTCGATCACCTCAACCGATTGATAACAAGAAAAAAATTGTGACCTAGAGAGTAGCAATAAACTTTACTATTTACATAACGATTTTAGTTTTTAATTTTTATTTTTCTGCCTAGTAAGTCCTATCTGAAATAGTTTTCTTGTAAATTCATGCATACTAATCTAATTAATCTATCACCAACCACCCTTACAAAATCAAACCCACGTGACAAATTTTCATGCAAAAATGCGGGCGGAATTGATGATAAAAACATACGAGAAATCCAGGTATGCTCGTTTCAAAAGATACTTACCTGATATATTTAGTTTCATGTAAATTAAGTCCGAGTCGATTATTCTCTGTTAAGTAGTCATATCAATCAAACTCATAAATTGTGCTTTATTAAAGTATACATTTCACAGCTTTCCCACTAGCAGCATGTGATTAAAATAGATGTCTAAATCTATTTTATCGCGATGCTATTTTTTTTCGAAGAAGACAATATAACTGTTATTTATTTGTTTTGTTTGTTTATATGTATAGTTGTTGAAATAAATAGATTTTAAAAGAAAGTAATGATCAAAACATGTGAAAATAATAGTTTTCTTTCTTTCAAATGCGGAACATTTGCACTTATTAGACAAATGCATGCATCTGCTTCCTCGGATATCAAAAGTTCACCGCAACAAATCTGGTTCAATATTTTTAAAATCATAATTTTCTAGTGTAAAATGCTCTTAAAACTGTATGCGCTTTCAGTGTTAGCAGCAGTGCTAGGCGCGGCACCATTCCTAGGCCCGTACCTCGCGGGGATCCCGGCCGCTTTGGACGTCTGGCTTCAAGGCCGGCCCATCGGGGCACTGATGCTGCCCATAGTACAAGCCGCGCCGATCGCCTTCCTGGATGCTGCGGTTTATGCAGAAATAAAAGAGTACGAATATTTGTATTCAATACTATTTTTTAATGTTGTCGTTCTTGTTTTTATTTTCTTTCTCGATTATAATGGACTGCGATAATCCTAACTTCCTATCCTTGTCAATATTATTAAATTTGAGTGTTTTTTGTACTTCTCTCACCTCTAAACACAGCAAGGATCACGTGATTTTTTGCACTGAGATAGCAGTTGTAGGGCTGGAGAGTAACACGCGAATAAAGTTGCAAGTGAATAGCCGGCGCTCTTTGTGATGCGGTTGCTTTCAACACCAATTAGTTTTAAATTTAAATTTTCAATACTTGTATAAGATGGTCCAAATAGTGACTTCCAAAAGAAAAAATTGGATGCCCCATGCCAGGGGGCTTTCAGATCACCCCTATATTCCGCGATTTTTTGTAGTTTAGAAGTTATTACCAGGGAGCGGAATCTAATAGCAAAACAATTGAAATGTAATAAAGATGGGACATTGTTTTGTATCGACTTTTCCAAGCTATCGATACTTTAGTACTTTTACTCAACTTAGATTTTTTTATTCTACTTTGAATTTGTAAGTTTTTGAACGATTATTGTCGACTTTCTATAGGAATTATGATCCTGAAGAGTTTGTAAATGAAGTGGGCTCGTTTTATTATAATATTATGGTCACGGCAGCACAACTTCATCTGAATAATAAATAAATTTGTATAATAATGAATAATAAATAAAATTGATGTTTGATTTTTTGAAACATTTACCATTGGATCGAAAAGCGTCGAAAAGCGCGTAATCCACACGGGCGAAGCCGCAAACGGAAAACAAGTGTTCATAAAGCACAACTCCACTTAGTTATCGATAGGTTTAGTCGATAAAAAGCAATGCCCCATCTCTATTACATTTCAATTGTTTTGCTATTAGATTCCGCTCCCTGGTTATTACACATTTTGTGACTTTTTTGAAATTGTTCATCCAGCATCGATTTTTTTCTCTCTTTCTGTTAAAGATTATTTAAAAAAAAATCTTGCTGGTAGATAATAAGGGAAATATCAGCTACCATCTGTTTCAACGCTAGACAGGGACTAAAAGAAAACTTAGAATGTGCCAGCTGCCATATTGGCATATCCCTAGGCATATTGAATCTAAAGCGTGAGTGTACATATATATGTATGTAACTGAACAGAACAGTAAACATTTCCATCAAGTATAGTCTTGTTTGAGATACACAGCGGTTCTCTAACATTAATTATTCTTTTTCCAGCGGTGGCCATCCTTACGTGACCGGCTTAGCTATAGCCGGTGGGATCTTCTACCTAGGTCCTGAAGGCGCCATCCTTGGCCCTCTGCTCCTTTGCTGCCTCATGGTGGTTCTCAACCTTTCCTCAACGTTCCTAAGGGACACGCCTTCAGAAGAACGCGCTGCTTTACACTCTAGAGTCAGGTAAATCGATTAAAAACAAGTGGACGAAGTGGTTTGAGATGATTTTCCTGTGTTTTGGGGTTTAAGCGAATAAGGTACCAAAAGGAATGCTTAAATTTTAGCTTTACATTAAACGTTTTTTCTAAGTTCTCTATCAAATGGCTATATGGCGAATAGGGCGACGTTAAACATGACATAGAAACGTGATTTAACTTTGGCGTGTAGTCAGTAAACAGTCACGGAATTACAGATTTACAAAATTTAAAGTTTTCCGTGATGTTAAATACTTACCTACTATTCTGAGTTCTACGACTGATTAGGAATCACATCTTAAAAATAAAAATTAATGAAATATATATTTATAATTGCATAACCCAGCAAAATTAAAGGGATTTGAATCAGCTAAACATACGAATTCCGTACCTAATTATTGTGGAACCGGTTTTCCTGTAATAAAATTGTAAGTGAAGTTATTAGAATTTAAAAAAAAAGTAGATATTGAAAAAATAAAGATAATGGAATAGCACTCAGTACTCGCAAGTATAGTATAGTAGTTTGTACCTTATTCGCAAAATGTATATAGTGTTTAAGAATTCCTGGTAAATAATTCTGTTGGTTTTTTTCTGCCGTGTTAACTCATCCAGATATTGTATTTTACTTGTTGATCTAGGTCGTTATTGGATTTTTTTATGTAAGGTGTGTATTTTCTGATGTTTGGAGCTTCCTTTTTTATTATCTGATTGCACCAACACATTTCGTAAATATGTTAATATAGCACATAAATTAATGCATAAAGCACCTTTATAAATAGCGTTTAGATTGTTTGTAAAATAAGTTTAACCTTATATTTCATGGTAAGTACATAAAGTTTTAAATATATGCATGTTAAGTTTAAAATCAATTTTGTAATTGCATGATTGTTTTCTATGTTCTATTTTTAAATCTATATATGAAGTATATGTGCAGTATTTACCTTGCTCTTCATACCTCCCTATAACGATGTTTAATGTATTACTTATATTATTTTCTATATACTATTTATTTATTTTATTCTAATAAATTCAAGGTCATCGTTCTCGAGTGCTCAACTGTCTAACCAATATTTTGAGCCTCGACATAGCGATATGGGGCTGGATCTCTTACATCAAATACAGTGCTTCAAAAAGTGTAGGAAAATTGAGACCCCTACTATCAACGAGTAACCGAACTTCTAAAACAGTAAGTTGGTTTTATAACAATGTGTGGAATGTTTTTCTATATCTGTTTCACTTAATAATTTCGCAATCGCTACCACAATATAGTATTTAGTTATTAGCTAATCTTTTCCGAATTTATCATTTATCATTAGATACGCAAAAGGAAATAGTTCTCTAAAAATAAAAAGATTTATCTTGTTCGTTGTTTTTCATATCGATATTTGTTTCGAACAAAAATGACTAATTTTACATAATTTCGCTGGATGGCTCACGACTAGGAAAAATCCAAGAGTCGCGTGTAAGGAACTGTCCTACCAGTACGAAACTACTGGACCGATTTCAAAAATTATTTCACCATTAGGATGCTACATTATCCCTGAGTAACGTAGGCTACATAATTTTCCCGAATTCCCACGGGAACGAAGTCTCGAGCGGGATGCTAGTTGAAACATAATTTAGCATTTGAAAATGATAAAGCAGGTAAATCTTTATTTGGT
Organism: Aproaerema taeniolella; assembly: GCA_949987775.1. Classification (NCBI taxonomy): domain Eukaryota; kingdom Metazoa; phylum Arthropoda; class Insecta; order Lepidoptera; family Gelechiidae; genus Aproaerema; species Aproaerema taeniolella. Next base: position 6,373,483 of record OX465262.1, read on the forward strand.
CGGATCATAGTAGGTAACCTAAATCTTATAAAAATATTTTTTTATTTTCATGCAGTACCTATAATTCTAGACCTACAGCTAGTTACAAAAAACTTACAAATGCATTAAAATATCTAAACAGCTTATGTTTTTTTAATATTGAACGAAGTCCCGCGCGGGAAGCTAGTTTTTCATAAACTTATCGCTTATGGGGAAAAGAAAGGCTGTTTTCGCAAAACTGGCACTTGAGTTTGTTCAAGTTAGCTATCCATAAAATAGAGATTTATGTATACCAAACGTGCACGCACACATCTTTATCAAACCCACGCGCGCTCGTAGTAGCAATCATTTTACAATAGTAGTCTACCCTTTGCTCTTATGAACATTTCCTACCCTTTTTACAGCACTGTATTTAACCAGGCATGCAAATAATAGTAAATAAAACTTAGTTTTAAATCACTATTAATTTTGGATACAAAAAATACGAACTCATATAGAATAATCCATACTATTTCTTTTCAGGCTCGGTGCTTTTCTATGACGTTGCATGGACCACTAACAAATAATGATAACGTCAATTCGCAGAAAGTAATGTACGTATGGTGGCAACTAACTTAGCGAAACCTCATTAACTCATTTTTACATTGATAAATAATATTATGTGGTACAAAATACCCTGACAGTTTGAAAACACCTCTTATTAATTACGTAAAGCGAAATTTAACGCTCTCTATCGCGCGTAACAATGACACTTATGATTATGATGTCGTGTCGTAATGTACTTAATGGCTAACAGGGTTTTTATTCTGTTAATCTACGATCGGATAAAACTATACCTGTCACTGTCATTTGTGTACAAAAGAGAGAGAGATGTACCTATACTGATGCTCTGGAGTATTGGTCGTACACCTACAAAATAGATATCCTCACTGCTAGCGAAAACTCGCAAAGAAGTTTAGATAACTCGAATTCGCGAAAGAGCACTCGAACTCGTGAAAACGAACTCGAACTCGTGAAAGCGAACTCGAACTCGTGAAAGCGGACTCGAACTCGTGAAAGCGGACTCGAACTCGTGAAAGAGAACTCAAACTCGTGAAAGAGAACTCGAACTCGTGAAAGCGAACTCGAACTCGTGAAAGCAAACTTGAACTAACGAAAAAGCTTATGACATACAAAATCTGTCAAAGGTACAACGCCGTGTGTACTTTTTCATAACTCGTTCAAAATTAGTATTTAAGTAACAATAATCTCTCATTTCATGTTTAAATAAGTAACCATTTTACTAAATGCTGTCAGCACTAAGCTTATATTTCTAAAGTATTTGCTTTCTTACGCGGGGTATAGTGTAACACATTATTGTATTAACCAGACATTAAATCAAGTTGTATGTTAAAATAATTTTAGTGTGAAATAACCAAATTATATTTCGCGACCTACTTATTTAACTTACTTGTGTTGATCATCGGTGAGGGCCTCATTTTAAATGGTCCTATAAAAGAACACAAGCTCATTTCATTGTGTACCTTAATATGCGTGCCACACACTTGGGTCCCATGTTAATCTTCTATGTGACAGGTAAAATATGTTGAATTTGTATATTTATGCCTATTTTGGGCTAAGAGTGAGACGTTGGTTATAATGTTATTTACTATCTGATTATGCTTTATTGTGATTATATCAAACAAACAAAGCGATTTCGAATTTTGAATGAAATAAGAAAGATTAAAAAAAAAACTCTTTCTAGAAACGAGTTTTATTTTAGTCTTTCCTCATTTTGCTTTATTTTGTACCCTCACTCATGTTATTTATAAAATGTAATCGATTATTGTGAAAATGTTTTATAATCATTGAGATTATTACTTAAATTATCATTTATAAAATTAATGACATATTTTTTTTCTATTTAATAATTAAGTGCCATGAATTGAATGAAACTGAAATTTTCTTATTATTGAAATATATGCGGGAGATTCTGACAACTATTAAAAAAACGTAATTCATTTGCGATCTTAGCAATCTCTGGGATATTTTTTTTACAAGGTTAATAGTGAAACACATTCGTAGCACATGTACACTATGGCCACCAGCCACAAAGATTTGCATATAACTTAGATATTTTAAAACATTTTATGTATTTTTATAAGATTTATTGTTTCATTTGTTTGGGGATGTGCAGGCTATATTCCTCTTTACGTCTTCCAGAATTTAAAAAAAAAACTATTTTATTAGTTTGAATAGGGATGTTGACTATTTTTTTTTTATTGTTTATCTTAAAAAGGAACTGAATCCAAAACACAAAACCGAAATAATTTTTGAAAACTATTGAGAAATAAAAAAGTTACAAGCTATTAAATTTCAATAGAGGGGGAAACTGTCAAACAACGAAAAAGAGATGCACTTACAGACACGTGACGTCACCGCCATTTGTTTGCGTAGGTTAAAACGAGATAGCTAGCTCTCCCCACAAAACGAGACGGCTAGTCCTTACTTTAATATAAATGCTAATAACTTGTTTATTTATAAACTAATTTTAATGCTGTTTTCGGATATTAATATATTTCTAGCTTTATTTTTTGTTTCACATACAATAATTCACAAAATCAAACTCTGTCAACATCCCTATTCTCCTATGCGATACCATTTTTTTTAAATACAAGCTAGCTTGAACGTCCCTGGTTATGAATCGGAAGCAGCCTAATAAACTTAACAACTTTCCCCAATTAAGATGCGTCAAATTATAAAAAAAACAAAATCACTCCTTGTACAAATTTAACGATCAGCTGATTGCCTTGCCTTATTTTGAGAAGTCGAAATTTTTTGAGAATTTCATACGGATTCCTTGGAGAAAGTTTTTTAGTTTCATTGGGAGAAAAGTCATCCGATACGAAAAAGTAAAGAACTGAAAAGATTTATTTTTTGCTTACTAGTCTTTATTTCTCATACTTTAAGAATAACTTTTGAGGCTTATTATACTAGTTACTAATGTTTACTACTTATAAATTTATGGCAACTCATGCACTGTTAAATTATTGTTATTTGAAAAATGTTACACAAAACAACAATTTCTTATCATTTTATTAGCAAACATATGAAGAGTTTTAACAGCCTGAATAAAGCTACTGTAATACAAAACTATTTTTAATAAAACTATTGTATTTAAAAATGAATTGCTACCTAAAATGGATGGTGCTTTTTTAAAAATTGTATGTGATTGCTCATTCGACGATAAAATGTGAGGGCCTGTTAGAACTTAAAAATACACTTACGAGCATTAAAATCCGGCACACTCTTTTTATTAAGAGGCGTTGTTCAAGAGAGTTTCTCTTATCACATGTTATTTTAATTTTATCTTTAACCCGTCGCGCGCTTGTTTACGGCGCGTGCGATACAAATCCAGCACACGTGAGTGTGCAAAAATCGCACGAAGTTTTTTCCGCCCGGGACTTTGTTCCCGTGGTAATTCGGGAATATTATGAAGCCTATGTTAGTCAGGGATAATGTAGCATTCTAATTATGAAAACAATTTTAAAATCGGTTCACTAGTTTTTGTGTTTATTCGGTACAAACACACAAATCTTTCTTCAGTATAATATTAGTGTAGATAAGCTTAAATCCCCTTCGTATTTGGTAGGAGGCCCGTACCCCTCGGAGGACGTATACTACAAGCTGATAAAAACGTTTTGTTTTTCTTTATTTATCTTACTTATGTACACTCATATTAGGAAGAGGAAAGATCTGTTTGTAACGAATAAAACAAAAACTACTGGACCGATTACAAAAATTCTTTCACCATTAGAATGCTACGTTATCCCTGAGTAACGTAGGCTACATATTTTTTACCGAATTCCCAAATAATTTTCTTAATTTCTCGTTTTATATCCAGAATTCTAAACTACCGCCGAATTTTAATGCCCGCGACTTGACGTGTATAGCATAGCAATTAAATTAATAGAGTAGGAATCAGCAGCGAAATTATTTAAGAAATAGTTGATTATCACGCTGCACTATTGTATAAAAATAATACCTCAATAACTTTTTTAGTTATTCTTTTTCTACTTATTTGTAATATTTAAGATTTATAGTCTATTGTTTGCTATCTCATGTATTTGTAATATCAAAATTAATGTGATTCTGTTAAAATTAATGTGACCTTTATTAAGTTTATAAAGATTATCATTATCATTTTACTGTCTTAGGAATTATGAGAAGCATTAGCTAATTTCCACAGAAAAGGGCATACATTGATACTAATTTTTATATGAGATGTATTTTGCCCAATTAGGCGAATATTAATAGATCATTGATATGTTTTCATCGTATTTAATCTAATGAATTATGCAATTTATACGCTGGTATTTAAGTATACTCTCTATATTTTTCAAAAGGTACCACTCTGACGCATTCGGCAAAATCAATTGGCAACCCCACCCAGTTTTTGATTAATGATATTAACTTTTAAGTCTATCATCCATTGGCCACTGCAGAATGAGCTTAAAAATATTCTTACAATGGCGATTTACTTTAAATTACATAGATAGCAAAAATTAAGAATCTAATCACTTTTACTGTTAATAAGAATCTAATTTTACTGTTAACAACTTCCCCTTAGAACACTGGTTCTGGTTTGTCGCCTATCTATGCATAATCTATCTATCAATGCCTATCTATCAACTTGTGTGATCAGCTTATTTGCCTTCATGTGGCAAGTAGATTTATTTTTAGTAATTTTTAATAACAATTTCCATAATTCTTAAGTTGGAAAGTTGTTCATTCGATGATAATGATGATAGTGCAAATCTCATACGATTCTGACTAGATTATAGTAGAAAAACTATTATCCAATAAAACTTTCAAGTCCAGCTCCACAGTGAGTGGTGTGGTGCCTTTCACGAAAAATGCAAATAATAAAAGCCCTTACCAGTTATAAAATATCGTCCAAAGATTAAGTTAGAATTGTTAAATTATACAAATATTTGCAATTATTTATAAATTAATTGATGATGCCCACGCGGATATTGTACCAACGCATTAACAATCGAATAAACGTATTTATTTGCTTTGTAAACTGTTTTTTATTTGATACTGAAGTAAATGATCAAGAGCATCAGTAGTGCAATTTTGTACCGCTATGCGTACAGAATTAGAACTGTACAAAGTGTTAAGCTTGATATGCTTTCGTATGTAATCCTTTCAGAAGAAACATACGTAATGTCCATTCCAAACTAACTGTCCAATCAATATAAGCCTATTATGCAGACACGAAACTAGTTCTGTATTTATTTTTCCATTGATTTGCATTGAGAGGGCCGCAAAAAAAACAAAATGGTTTTACAACCTTATTATTGCAGACATTGCAGTTAATATGGATTGTTTTTTATGCGAAGAAGATGGTAAGCAAATTTTTCCAACAGCATTGTTTATTTGTATTCGTAGGACAGTTCGTTTGGAATGGAATATAGGATATTACAAGCCAGCAGGGCGATCGAGCTAATAAATGTACAACGAAACGGAATTGGAACGCAGCTGTTTCACAAGTTTTTGACAGATATCCCATACTGTTTATGTCAAGTTGGGAAGCAGTTGCGATCCAATTGCGTTTCGATGTATATTTATTAGCGCGATTGCCTTGCTGACCACCTACTTTGACGGTATTTTACAGACCAAAGTTAATGCACATCCTCAGGAACACTGACCAGTCTTGAGAAATCTAACTTGAGAAGCTTCTGTTTTTAAGCGTTAACTGTATTAAAAACTCGAAAAAATGTAATGCCTATTTCGCGTATTGATTAATTAACAAGATATACCTACTAACAAAAAACAATATCTTCTTTTAAAATCTTGTAGATATTTTTATTTATTGGTCGCTCTTGTTTGAAGTGTTATTTTCTTCAATCGGGCTTCAGCTTGTACAATAATTGTACAGAACACATTTAGATCAATATGCTCTGGACTGTGCTATTTCTGATAATAATATTTAATTGTGATATTTCCTTCTACCTCTCTTTCCGTCAAATCGACTGTTGAAACATATTTATTTCTGTAGTAAGGCGTTGTGATAATAAGTCCGTTCTCTTGGAAGTAGCTGTGTCTTATCAGCGGGGTCTCAAGCCAAAGGAACAGCACAATATTGTCTACTTGTATGTCGATCCAATACACGAAGTTGTTATTTTTATCTTTGGGTGCCTTTGTGACTCTTATCTGAAAAAATATGCACTTTATATTTATGTTACAATCGGAAAAGAATAAATAATATAATTGGTTTTACAGGGCAAAAATTTGAATTGAAACACAAACAATAACATAAACATGAACATTTCGCCTTAAATCTTTTGAAATTATTCTCAAAAATAATTGAGGTGGCAATGGTATGACCCGTATAGCTATAAATACTCATTAAAATCAAATTTCTATGTCTATGGATTCTGATTTAAAAATAAAAACTAATAATAAATTAAAAATAGAACCAACTTCAAAAAAGCGAAAAATAAATACAATATCATTTGAGTGCTATGTAGTACCTACCTACTGAGCTGTTTGAAGTCGGTGCGAAGGTGGCCTACCAAATTTAATTTTCTTGGCACCGACTTCAAACAGCTCAGTAGGTAGGTACTACATAGCACATCAAATGATATTGTATTTATTTTTGGCTTTTTTGAAGTTGGTTATATTTTTTTTAAGTTTTTATTTTTCCATTTTTAGTACAAATTATAACCTTTTCATTTTTTGAAGTCGGTTAATAAAACGAAGTGTTAGCTTTGAAAAGTTTAAGCGAATTTTTTATTTTTATTTTACATAAATACAGTTTAAACTGAGAACCCCCCTTTTTTTGAAGTCGGGTAAAATACTAAAACCTTCTCCTAAATATAACAAATACTTTTCTGAAAACCGCATCAAAATCGGTTCAGCCAAACGCGAGATAATCGCGGACAAACATACATACATACATACATATATACATACAAACATACATACAGGTCAAACTGAGAACCTCCTTTTTTTTGAAGTTGGTTAAAAAAATACTCTGTTCATGAGTAAAGCGCCATCTATCGGTACTTCGAGAAGCACCGTGACAACCCCTCATTGAGGGGACGCCTATTTCCAGAAATGGAAGAGTAATCTTACCTGTATGCTTGGTTCTTTCAATCCCCGAATCGATTTAAATGGCTGTGGAAAAATGAAGTTGGCAGGAGAAGATACCACGCCCTCAGCTTTCAATGTGAACTTTAAAAACACGTCTTTCAAATTTTTCCACAGATCCAATTTAATATCTTGAATCTTTGCGCTTAATGGTCCAACGCTGCCTGAGAATGTTTGTGATTTAATTGGGACCAAACTGTCCCAAGAGTAAGTATTCACTGTTATCTGGGCATTCTCGATTGGAACGAATCTGTCATTAATGAGATATACGTCGACGTCACCCGTTAATAACAGCCGTGGGGAGACCAATACTGGGGCGAAGAAGTTGACGGCGTAGTAGTGAAGCATTTTCCATCTGCGTTCGTAATCTGTGAACATGGAATATTTAAAAAACCTCAAGGGGACCTTTGGGCTTCTGGGGTAGGCGTACAATTTAAACTTAATCATTGATGTAACTAGGGAATAAATTATTGCATATAATGTTCACGGTGCTTGCATACCCCTGCGGATTACACTGTCCTACCCTTGCTTCTTAGGCAGGAATACCATTAGACTTAATAATTGATGTAACTGGGGAATAAATAATTACATCTAATCATCACGATGTTCTAAACACCCCTGAGGATTGTAGGCGTGTGTGTAATGAATGATCACCAAACATAAAAATAAAGACCAACACGGAGTGATTTCGTTAGCTTCTCTTCGTGAAACTGTCAGTATCCTAAAATGATTAATTGATTAAAGAATACTCACCAATACTGGACCAGGAAGGTGCTTGCCACACATCATTAAGTTGCCAGTACAAAGCTCCCATGGTGTACCAAGTAGCTTGGCTCTGTCTATAAAACTCCGTCTCTGCCTTCAATGCCATAGCTTGGGTTATCTGAGAAAACAACAGACTAATTTATTTTTAGAATTTTTGCATATTATGATAACATATAAAAATTACTCGTAATTAGTTATCTACCCGCAACTTCGTTGGCCATGTCTCCAGCCATCGCAACTATCCATCATAAGTAGGTATCACATTATAATCACAATAATATGTTGCTTCATTCTGACGTGAAAGAAGGACAAACAAACATAATACGGATGTTCGTGAGTGACTTCAAAGTTGTATGCTTTCATACTTATTTTTTATCTAAGTTTTTTAAAATTTTCCGTCACTAGCATCCATTCGACTTTACAAAATGTTCTTATGACACAATAGATCAACTTATTTAATATAGATCTACTCATATGATAATGATTTATCGTATTGTATTAATAATACAAACGTAAAGTAACTACCTGCTTACCTGACTATAAAACACGATTTTTTCCAAATCGCCATGTTCATTAGTTGAATCAAATTTAAAGTGATGTCTTATCTGAGAAATGATATACTCGTAGCCTTGTGGACTGTGCTGTCTGTGATTTAAAAACAAACTTCCCAGGTGCAAATCTACATCTTCCTTCGTAGCTGATTTTAAAGTCAACATAGATGGCAGCGACTGTAAGCCGTATTCTGAAGCAAATCTCGTATTTGGGTAGATGTTCTGGTTCCAATTATTAGCGAAGTAGTTGTAGTAATGTGTGTCTCCATAATGGGGGTCATATGGATTGTCTGCAATATAGCCGTCCTGCTCCGATTTTATTCCGTTTGTAGGACTGGAGACGAGATACCTCCTGCTCGGGTCTATGTGCTGGATGATTGGTTTGATAGTGTCAACGTAGAGTTTGACGTAATCTTGCTTGTACTGTCCATACAGCTCATTGGTGTCGTACCAGTTGCCTCGAAGAGCGGCCTCATTCTCGTTGTTTCCTGCCCAAATGGCGATCGAAGGATGGTGCTGGAGTCTCTTCACGTTCTGCTCTACTTCAGTTTTTACTGACCTAAAGTTTAAGGAACATTTACGGTCAAGTACTCAAACGCTCATTATACTTAGTTGAAGCGCCCTTCAATTTTATGCTGACCCTTTTTGTCATTTTCGCGTAAACATAGCACGAAATGACATTTAGACGCGCTTTAACTAGTTGATGAGTATTTGAGCACTGCCCAAAGATAAACTCGCCTTTGTCTGTTACAAAGATCTTCGTTAATGTGTTTACAGTAGAAAGTGACCTATTCAAATGCATAAATGCAAAGCGAGGAGAGCTAGCGCTGATCAGTTTTTTAACAGACTTCAAAAAAGGAGGAGGTTCTATGTTCGACTGTATTTTTTTATTTATTTTTATGTAAAAAGTTATTACTCTTAGCAGCCCATATACGACCCCACCGAGGGGCACGGGCCTCCCTTCGAAACACGAAGGGGATTTTAGGCCATAGTCCACGCTCGTGTTTAACATTACATTCGCTCACGTTGTCCCATACAGGATAGGTAGAGCACCAGTGGTTCAGAACCACTTGACGCTGCTTTTGACATAAATTGTGAGGGTAATTAGAAGAAACATGATGTAAAGTGGTGAGAGGTTGTTAGCATTCGCCCACAATACAGCAAAACCCCCGCGTCCCTATTACTGACTATTACAGTATGCCTGGGAAGAGTTGGCAGCTGGTACATTCTAAGTTTTTCTTTCCATCCCAGTCCAGCGTCGAAGTTTCGCAAACTTTTTTTGATGTTTGTATATCTGTCTCGTGTTTAAGAGCTCATACTATCCAAAACTATCAAATTTCTTCAATCAATTTTCAATGTTATCTCCAAGCAGTAGAGTTTACTATCTATTGGGGAAATTTGACAGTTTGTGGTAACCTGATGTGCTGTTGACTGTACTTTGATGAATAAATGCCAGACACCTAAAAGGCCTATACTAATTTCCTTTGTATTGTGGGTCCATTGGGACTTTATAAAAAACAGACACAAAGAACCAGTCCCAAGAAAAAAACATTCGCTATCTACACAAAAGATTGCTTGGACTGGAAATCGAACCTAGGAACCGTCGTACTATAGTAATTTCATATTCTAACTATCTACACCTAGTTAATTTCATAAAGGACATCATTCACGGTTCATACAAAAAATACCAAAATTTTTAAAGTAGCGGCCAAAAAAAGTAAAGTTATTATTTCGAAAAAACATATTATTCTAAACATTTTTTAGTATGATAGCTAAGCTGTACGACTATTACTAGATTTGTTCTTGACTAAATCGGGATTTTAAATGTTCCGGCCATGGAAAATAGTGTTTCAATATATTGTGATACAAAACATTTTTGGTATTAGATTTAAAAATGCATTTATCTTGAAAATCTAGATTTTTAAGCTTAAAAAAGGAAAATTCGTAAAGGTCGTACAGCTTAGCTGTCATAATAAAAACTGTTAAGAATAATGTGTCCATTTGAAATAATAACTTTACTTTTTTTGGCCAACACTTTTAAATTTTGGTACGTTTTGAATTATGTCCTTTATTGGACGACTGATTTGGTTCAGTGACAGTAACAGTGCTTCTGAAACGACGGTTCCTAGGTTCGATTTCCACTCGAAGCAATCTTTTGTGTATCTGGCGCTATTTTTGTTGTATTAAAGGCTGTTGGTTTTCCAAAAATTAAATAAATAAATAACCTTACTCGATATACTCATCGTCGGCGGGGTACATAGAACAGGCAAAGGCCAGGTCCTGCCAAATAAGAATGCCTAGTTCATCGCACTTGGAATAGAAATAGTCGGACTCATACAGCCCGCCGCCCCACACGCGTAACATGTTCATGTGGGCATCCACTGCGCCTTCTAGCAACCCGTCTACTGTAATAGGAAACCTCAATGTACATTTTCGAAATTTGCAAATTTATCAAAAAACACATGACTTTTTACTCACGAACCACAGATTCCCACACAAGACAGTTTAATTTACGTCGTAAAGATATATTAGCTCCACCCTTTACAAAGTTAGATTTAGTGAGTTCAGGTGTTTACTGCATGTCAATAAAAATTTATAACAAACTGCCAGCCAATATAAGAAACTTAGACAGCTTACCAACTTTTTGTAATCGACTGAAAGTTTTTCTAATTGAAAATAGTTTCTATAATCTCGAAGAGTATTTTGAATTATATAATAAAAGTATAGGCATAAGTTTCTAATAAGCACCTAGTTATTATAAGTTGCAGTGCCCTTACAGGGTTTATGTGTGCTCTAGTTTATATTGTAAGACCCATTGTACACCACATAAAGCAATAAACGATTATGATTATGAAATCAAATGTTTAATTCGCTTGCGGATTTAGGATAGGTAGTTAATGAAATAAAATAAATAAATCTTTTTTTTTCCATGAGAAGCCATATTGTGGATAATCTAGCTATAAGACGACCTATTGTCAAAAAGTCTGACCCAAATTATCATCGCATCACAATTTCTACCCAGTTAGCCAACTATATGTGGTGCACCAGAATTGTTTCGGAGCGGAGATCGGCCTTGGCTTACTTATCCGTGTGTTCCCACTAGTGCTATGGGTTGTCCCATTGATAAAACTTGGACTTTTTTGTCTAAATAGTTCCATCGTGTAGATACAATCATGTGACGAAATTGACTAACTTTGATATCGAAATTTTCAAACCACCAAATAGCCTCAGGTCAATCGACAATATCTGACGGTTCAACGCTCCGAAGCACGGAAGCGCTCGTGGTAAATTTCCATTATGGGTACCCATCAGGTTACCTGCCCCCGTATACGTAGTTTAGCCTCACTGATCGATTCAAATTATAGGCGATTCTTTCCAGACGATCGCTGCCGCCCCATTTCCCTTATAAAAGATTTATCTGTTCTAATTCAAATTGCATGTATTAAACTCGATCATACCTACTTCTCGATCAGCGCTACGCTCTGGCAAAATATCCGACGGAATCCAATTGGAACCTTTCATGAACATCGGGTAGCCGTTCACCTTGAAATAGAATGTCAGTCCTTGGCCCGCTACTGTGTCATCTAAAAAAAAACAATGAAATAACCAAGCTCAATCAATATATCTGTTGTTGATTCGTCCATGACATCAATGAAGTGAATCTGGAGACCTTCACTCAAAAAAAAGGATGGTGTTGGTCTCATGCAGTCGAATGCGAGTTAGCACGATCTTGGCACTTAATCAGTAATTTGCAAAAATAAAAATACATACTATGTAGGTACTTGCTTGATCTTCAACTTTTTTTGCTGAATAGGTAAGTATAGTTTTAAAGAAAGGGGGAAAAAGCGATATGCACTTAAAGGTCAGTAGGTATTACAGAACGCGATTCAGACTTTGATCTACTATACTTAAGTAGTAGTCGTCTTTGTCATTTTGGTTGTGAGAGAAAGAGACAATCAATACTTAAGTATAGATCAAGACTTGAGTCTCCTTCTGTAATACGGGTCTAAAATACCCAATAACAATATTTCAATGACGATTTCGATAGCGCAAGTCATATAAGTATTCCATTGTGTCCCTTTTAGAGTACAATATAAAGGACTTACTTAAATACTTAGAAGCATTCTCTTCGATAACTTCTATGGTACGAAACCCAATCTGGATGGTTTTGATTTGACTTTCGGTACCATCACTGATGTGGATTCTCAGGTGATATAGCGGCTGATCCCCATATCCATTAGGCCACCATGGCCGGACCACGTTCTGGAATGAGTACAACGGAGAATATTGGGGAAGGTCAATGGAGTAAACTGATGCCCTAGCGTCATACATTGTATCAATTTTTTATTTTTTATTTATTAAGAAAACCAACAGCTATAAAAATTTGTTTTACATAGTTTTGATATAAAGTAACACATATACTAATGATAGGTTCCCCTATATGATCAATACACACATCGACGCGGTCTAGGGATATTGCACGATTTTTCATACAAAAGAGGAGATACATGGAGGGCTATAATTTTCAGACGAGCAAGTGCTAAACCTGAATTTTCAATTATAATCAATAAATTTTGTTTTACTTGAAATTTGTGAAAACGTGATGGAAACGAAAACGAAAATGCACTCTTTGCTTGCTTTTTGTACGAAAATAGTCGAATTTTATGCAAAAAAAAATTCATTTCGTCACGTTGCAGAGACAACTATCGTACATAGACCAACAAGCTTGCGTATTAATATTATTATATATATATATATATATGAGTGAGTGAGTGTGTGTGTGTGTTTATGTGTGTGAGACTTAACTAAACAGTGAGTTTCAGCTGGTTTATTAATTAAATGCGTCTTTCACCTCTTCTTCATGCGTCTTTCACCTCTTCTTCATTAAATGCGTCTTTCAACACTAGAATAACTCTGTAACCTTTTATGTGTATTTGTACTTCTGACTGTTTTGAATGTTGTGTGTCTGTTTTAAAGCAATGAATAAATTCTTTGTCTGTCTGTCTGTCTGTCTTCCAGAAGAAACTCAAATTGTTGTATCGATTTTACAATGCCTAATAAATTGTCAATAACCATTACCTGGCTAATGGTTAAGTTCAAGTCAACTTCAATGTTTCCCTTCTTGTCTATCGGCTGCTCTACATCCTTGACGTAGCTTATTTTCTGTTCTCCTTCGACTATCAAATCAGCGCGTATGGTCCCTGCCCACGACCTCGTGTGGGGACAAACATTAGTCTCCAAATATGTCTTTATCTTTAAATGCCAGTGTTCCCCTGTCTTCTCAATGAATGTAGACACCGATCTGATCACGACGCTGTTGTACATTTCTATCACTACTGGTTTCCTGGAAATGTATTTTTTTTAATACTTAGAGTAACAGTAAGCGGTTTTCGTGTAAATAATTTTATTTTGGGAAAAAAATGTTGAAAAACAAAGAAAAGAAAATTCTTCTAAGGAAAATTCCACTGGAAAGTCATTTAGAATAATGGTCTGAGTTCAGAGTTTCAGTTTTTGCTAACCTGTCCCTTACATCGTGTAATATATTAAGGGACTTGTTTGCGAAGTACATGAGTTCATGAAACAGAAGATTACTTTATTCATTGAGGGTTTTATGGAATGCCACCCTCATCATGACACTCATAGATGTAACGTAGCCTAAAACAGAAATTAATCATGGTTACCTACATGTTCACATGTGTTTAACATGTTTACTTACCAAAGACCCACAGAAGGGAACGCAGGCCCCCAATCCCACCCGAAAGAGGCCTGCATCTTCCTTAACTGGTTGACATGGCACTCTCCATTATACTGTGGAGGCACGCAGTCTGGAGCCGTGAAATGCTCATCTGAACGCAACTCTGCTGCTTGGAGCGGCGATGAGAATACCACTTGTATCGTATTCATGCCAACCTGTGAAGATTTTCGCTCAATAAAAACTAAATAAAAATATACAAGTTTTTCCTCATTACCTACCCCATAAAGGTCCCCACCAAGGGGCATGGGCTTCCCTTCGATGCTGTGAGGTTTAGGCCCTATTCTAATAAATTAAGCCTTTCAACAAATTAAACATGTTTATTCCATTTTCTAATGCAATTCGTGTATTACTCGTAAATGCTTGATCATAGCCAAGTGTAAGATAAGATATTTTATTTCATAAAAACTTAACTTAAGCCTAAATACAAGTACCAGAAAAGCCCTCGTTAGCATGGCGGCGCTACTGTAACTAGTAATTCGTTCTCATTGCGCAATATAATTTATCGTCTAAATGTACCTTATTAGGTGATATTGAAGGATGACGTATTGTTTAATTTAATTGTTAATATAATTTTAGTCATCTAAACGGCGCCTTGTTCATTCTATTAATGCCTCAATATTTAATTCAATTAGGGACTGTCCTTGCAATACTGAAAGCATGGTCACCTAGTTTCATCAATGTATGGAAAAAAAAGAATCGCTTATAACTTTTTTTGGGCTGCATTTTGAGCCATCACAAACGAACCGTCGTATTTATCATCTCTGTCACAAACCTTTGGTCTAGATTCCTCGAGTGTAGCGCACCTGGAAGTGGTAGAAACAGGTGGTTCAGCTGGCCTGACTTTTTCCAGCTGAACCATTTAGTTTTCTGGAATATCTCAAAAATGCATGCGTTATGGACGCTCAAACCTGCTTGGTATTGGTCACATTGCCATCACATACCTTTGATCAAAAAAGTTCAGAGTGAAACGCGTTAGTTAGCGAGAAATCGACGAAAAACAAGTGGTTCGGCCAGCCGGATATCAGGCTGTCTGGACGCTTGTTTTTCAAGATTTCTCCAAAAGTATTGCATCACGATGGATGAAATTAGTTTAGATTTCTGTCACACACGCGTCACGTTACTTTTGATCAGGAACGAATCCCGAAAACCCTTCAGGAGCTGAGATCTGATGTGCTCCGAAAAGTGCAAAATTCGGATAGCTGAACCATGTTTTTTTATTTTTTGGCGAAACTATACCGTCACAAACGATGAACGTTTGCTTGTTTGCCGTCACAAACGATTTGCTATCGACCTGAATATACGAGATCTCTCCGGGCGACATGTCTCAACTGTCCTGACCTACATGTAAAACTAGTCACTTAGGTAATTTAAAAGTAATGAGCGATGATTGTCAGAGGTCATACGATTATTTCAATTTTAGAATTATTGTGGATTCCACCGTGTGGTGATCGGTTGAGAATAACACCACCCCACCTATCTCTTTCCGTGGGTGTCGTAAGAGGCGACTAAGGAAACACAAATGAGCCCTGCCTCCTAGTAATCTATCTTAGGTAACGACATCTCAGTTTGTATTGAATCTATGAGGTGGCGTCCCATGGTCTCATACGGTGTGGTAGGCTATGTAAAGGGCCGTCTGGTTCGCGACCACCCTCATACTGAAGTCCGACGCCAAACAATTTGTTGTGTTCCATCAGTGCGTGGGAGTACCAGTGCCTTAATTTGAATTTTCGGAGTAAAATCGCTCCATCGTCCACTTCATTTATGACATTGCATTGGTCAGGATTGGGGTCACGAGTTAAACCCCATCTCATATTAAAAAAGGATGTAAAATCAGTACCTACACCCACAGTAATTCTAAAATTAAAATTACTAGATGACCCCTGACATTAATCGCTCATTAGTTTTAAACGCCTGAACAACTTTTTATTAAACATAGGCAGCAGCTAAGAAGCATCGTCGGCTCACGTCAGCTTTCAAACAAAAAAAATCGCATCAAAATCGGCCCATCTGTTTACGATGCCACAGAAATACCCCTTTATTTGACGGGGGTTAAAAGTAAATGGAGAGGTAAAAAGGTGATTACTTACCTGTAAGTGGGGTTTTATGTTGGCCGTGTATCGGACGAACATGTTGTTACAAGTTTTGAGCTCGTTCTCATTGAAGAACACGACTGCCACCGTGTCGACCCCATGCAATACCAGGTTCGTAATTTGCTCTGTAGGCAACTGTGTCACTGAAAAAAAAGTATTGATAAACGAGAGCAGAAAGATTATGGTATTTCTACTGCCTCAGGCTTTCGACACCCTGGATCATGACATGTTGTTACAGGCGATGGATGAAAGTGGAATATGCGGTCCCATCAACAACTGGTTCAGAAACTACTTAACCAACCGAAAAATACGTACTGTTATTAATGAAGTGGTTGGTGAAGAGGCTTTTGTTGATCTAGGGGTACCTACCGGATCGGTCTTTGGACCAGTTGGATACGTAATACATGTCAACAGTGTGACAAATGTTGTTAGAAAATGTCGAGTGTATAAGTATGTATGCAGATGACATGTGTTTAGTGTATGCTTCTAAGGATATCTCAGAGATACAGACAAACATACAAGAAGACTTCGAAAATATCACAAAATGGGCACACGATAATGGCATCATATTAAACTTATCAAAAACAAAATGCATGCATATACACTCACCATACAACCAATGTGCTAAATCCATAAAAAAGGAAGATATTTTTGTAATAGGCCATACTTACGAATGTTTGCATAATAGTAAACGGGTTGATAAATTCAAATATTTAGGCCTGACCATTGATAAATATTTTAATTGGAAAACCCATGTAACTGATGTTTGTAACAAGCTGAGATCTGCGCTAGGGAAGTTTTATCAGCTGAACAGAGTACTGAATAAAAAAAACTGTAAAAGTAGTTTACTATGCCCTGGTTGACTCACTGATAAGCTACGGACTTGTGATATATGGTCGAACATTTAAAACATACTTAAGGCGACTACAGCACCTAAATTACGATTTTATGATGCGTAGATAAGCATGACGCACTGCATTAAATCGAAGAAAAAAATACTACGGTAATATTCAGGACATAAACTAGATAAGTAGTTTGCTGAAAACATGATTCCTCGTGTTGCCGTCGAGCGGCGGGTCCACTGGTAATTTAATTTAATTAGTGGTAGTTAGTTATTATTTTTATCATTTTCAAAATTAGTGATAGTTATTTCAGAGTTAAAGTCAAAAGTTGCTTTATTTCATAAAATGTGCAGAATGTTACTTAAAATAAGTCAAAATAGTGAATTGCATTATTATCATTTTCAACTTTGCTACTATGCGCAAAGTATGGTATTGTATTTTCCTTTGTTAAGCAGTTTATGGTAGGTTTTTCATATCGCATAAAAAGAGCGCGTCTCGCCATCAAACTGTTTAGTTTGGCGAGTAACTAAGACAAAACAAACTGTAAGTTACCGTTGTATGAATAATAATAATAAAAAATATTTTTTTACTGTCCTAATGATCCTACTTTATTTATTTATGTACTGGCCTACATCATCATCATCTTAGACCTCTGCATCTTGGCCTACATAATCCAAGGATTATCAATAAACCTTCCGACATTTCCGAGCACGGCTTTGTATTGCCATTTCCCATTATATTCTTAATGTCAGTGATATTTGTAGTACCATTTCCCACTATATTCCAGTGATATTTTTTAGTACCACTTCTCCCTATATTCCTAACGTCAGTGACATCTGTAGTACCATTTCCCCCTATTTTCCTATTGTCAGTGACATTTGTAGTACAGTCCACTGTAGATAAAACGGACCCCCCCTATTCGACCTCTGATGTGATAAAATAGAACTACTGTCGGTTGTTGATTGCGAACGCATATGTAGTCCATCAACAACAAGCACGACTTGGTGCAGTGGTATGTGAGTCAAGTTCGTAATACTAAACGATATAGGACTGCGGGTTCGAACCATGGTGTTCCGACTTTTGTTTTCTTTTTGGTAATTTATTTTGAAACTTATTATGTTACAAAGAGTGAAATCAATACATACCTATTTCGGACCTCCAAATAAAAATAAAGCACAAATATAAACGTTTATTTGAAAAATAACCTACTATATTTAGTAACAAAATTATATAGGTCAAGCATTTTATACAATTTTAGTCATGTGAGATTTTTTTTTTATAAATATGTGTAAAAATGTAAATGTTTTGTATTAAGTATTGTTTAGATCACCTATTAAAAAAATCTAAGCAACATGAACAATTTTTCATACAATAGAGACCTTTTTGAGAAGCTATGAAAAGTATTTAAAACATGTATTTGAATATTTTTTAGTGTGAGCAATTTCTATACCTGTATTTTAAATTCCTCTAAATGAACTTAAGACGAAATAAAAATAAAATTTCACCATTTTTTATACTAAAAGCAGGAACAAGCTGCATTTTAATTTTCATTTTCGTCTCTTTGTCACAAACAAGCTAGATTAAGTTCATTTATAGAAATTGAAATTTCAGGAGTAGAACTGGCTCACACTAAAGATACTTAAAATTCGAATACGTTACTTAGAATACTTTTCATAGCTTCTCAAAAAGGCCTCAGTTGCATGAAAAATCGTGCGTGTTGTTTAGACTTTTTTGCTGTGTTGCACTTACTAAAAAAAGCTTTCCGCCAGCGTGGACTGCAGGTTATATAAAAGATAGAATTCCAATTCGCATACGAATTGACAAGATTCGCATGAGAATCTCATAAAAATCTTGTAAATTCGTATGCGAATTGGAATTCTATTGTTTCAAAAATCAGGCCCCAGTACTTCAAGCGTGAGAGAAAGATTTTCGCTTTATTTGTGACTCTTAATTCTAACGTACCTACCATTGAATTTTCCTTCGTAGATCCAGATGTTTTGAGCTACCCATCGTGTTTCGACGTCGTTGAATCGATACAGGATGTCACCAATCAGGTAAGCAGCTCGAAGGTCCGAGTAAATTCCCCCGGGAACCTTGGCTGGGATGTCGGTGAATTTAGAGTACCATCCCGGAACCGCTGCAAAGGAAATTGTAATTTACGTGAGTACCTAAACGTATTCTTCCTCCTATCGATCAGGCGCGGTCTGAAGGGGGGGGTCACAGGGGACATGACCCCCCCAAAATTTAAGGTCAAATTGAAAAATCACAAAAATTTGCCAAATAAGTAATAAAAGGAAATTTCTAGCTATCCCCTTATGTGTTTTTATGAACTACGTAAAATAACTTTGAAATTACATGTAGTTTAGAAACAAGGAACCGAACTACGTAGTTTTGATAATCCTAGCAAAATCGATATGCGTCGTTATGATAAAGATTGTATAAAAATATACAATCTTTATCATAATTTGTCGGTTTATTGTAAAGATTCAAGATAAAGGCTGTCTACTTAGTTGTGAATTGGGTGAGTGACCCCCTCCAAAATTTCAGGCTGCGACCGCGCCTGCTATCGATTTGCTATTATTGACAGACTTCAGCCGTCTGGTGATCGGTTGAGAATAACAACACCCCATCTCTTTCCGTGGGTGTCGTAAGAGGCAACTATGGAAACACCACCAATGAGACCTGCCTCCTATTAATCCATCTTAGGCAACGAAGCCTCAGTTTGTTTTCAATCTGAGGTGGCGTCCTATGGTCTCATGCGGTGTGGTAGCTTCTGTAAAGGGCCGCCTGGTTAGCGACCACCCTCCTACCGAAGTCCGACACCAAACAGCTTGCTGTGTTCCATCGGTGTGTGGGAGTACCAGTGCCTTAATTGGCATTTTCTGGGTTAACTCGCTCCATCGTCGACCTCATCTATGACCCATCTCATAATAAAAAAATAAAAAAACTTCAAAAAAGTAGGAAGTTCTATGTTCTATGTATCTTTTTTTATGTATGTCATCGATTTCTTCGCCATTTGTGGACAGATTTTCAAAATATTTTTTTTGGTCGAAAAATGTCATCCCATTGTCACCAAATTAGGATCTGATGATGGAATCCCAGAAAAATCAAGGGCAACCTTCGAATTTAATAGGTACTTATAAAGCTTCTCATGTATGTAAGTACTTTCTATTATTTACTCTAAAAATAAAAATAATACTTTATAGAAAAAAAAAATATTTCAAAAATAAAACAGTAGCACTAAAAAACTTAATTAAGTATTTTAAAAAATTAAAAACCGTCGTTATAAAAACTGAAAAGTATTTGGGACTTTCCTTAATACTATCTTCTAATATATAAAAATGAATTGCTGTTCGTTAGTCTCGCTAAAACTCGAGAACGGCTGAACCGATTTGGCTAATTTTTTTTTTTTTTTTACCAGCCCATATACGTCCCCACCGACTAATTTTAATTTTAGTCTTGAAATATTCGTGGAAGTCCAGGGAAGGTTTAAAAGGTGAGAAAATATGGAAAGAAGGCGTTACGAAGTTGGCCGGGACAGCTAGTATAATATTATAAAGAGGAAAGATTTGATTTGTTTGTTTATTTGCATTGAATAGGCTCCGAAACTACTGGACCGATTTGAAAAATTCTTTCACCATTAGAGTCCTACATTATCGTTATTCAACTAGTATAGCTTTCGCGTCGTCGTGACGAATCCAACGTATAATTTATCAAAATCGCCCCACACGTTTGTTCTAATTCTAAATGATGCCACAAAGGTCCATACCCACATACATATGTTATGGACCAAGTGATTAATGCGGGCATTATTAATAATGTCTAGCTCTATCGAGCAAAGTGATTAATTACTATCTAAACTTCATTATTTATCATATTGCCCGGTCATTATTATGTTGCTACGTGGCAATTGGGCAATTTGATAATAAAAGCTAAGTTTGATGCGGTGCGGGGAGGGAAGCAGTGCGGGCAGGGAAGTGCCGTCGTTGAAATTTAAAAAAGTTTTCGTTTCTTTTTTCACGGCCGCCATCTTAGATTTCAAAATCTAAAACGACATCCATAACGGATTTTTACAAAAATGCATTTCCGCCATCTTGGATTTCAAAATGGATGTGGTTTAAGGAATCAGCACCCCCGAAAACCTATTACACGACACCCATGGCAGTTTTTTCAAAAATGTAAACGCCCGCCATCTTGGATATCAAAATGAACATTTTCGGAATCAGCATTCCCAACAACCTATTAAACGATACCCATGTCGGCATGCCCGAAAATTTCATATCCGCCTTCTTGGATTTTTTATGGGTGGAATCGCGACGCTCCGGGGTCACAATTCCCCCAACTAAAATCCAAGTAGGCGGATATGAAATTTTCGGAAGGCAGTCGGCGGGTAAGACGCTTGGTGACCGCTTCAGGCTTCGCCCTACGCGGAGCTCGGCCTTCAGCCTCGCCCTATACGCAGCTTGCCTCGGCCCACCTTTAGAATCTAAATTTTTATGGCGGCCATCTTGAATTGGGGGGGGACGCTCTGGTCTTCGCCCTACGCAGAATTGGGCCTTCGGCCTCACCTTAAACGCAGCTCACCTCGGCCTACGGCCTCGCCTCACCTACAGAATCTAAACTTATATGGCGGCCATCTTGGATTGAGGAGGTTGACGCTCCGGGCTTCACCCTACGCGGAGTTCGGCCTTCGGCCTCGCATTTTACTCCTTTTAATTTGCTAATTAATCCAAACAATTAGTCTGACTATTTAAATTGCTTAACATTTAGTTTATTTGAAGTTAAATGATTATAATAATAAAAAAAATTGCAATTAAATATATTTGTATTACTCTGCCCAAAAGGTGATGGACATAATGTATAATGCCCGGTCAATTTGATTATTTGAATAATTATTATCAAATTGCCCTCTCATATTGGGCATTTTTGAATAATGCCCTATTTATCACTTTGTCCATAACACATACATAGGCTGATAAACATATTACCCTCCTTTGCGTCGCGCAGTAGGTTAAAAAAGACAATCTAGTATACACTTCAACACGGTCTAGGGATATTGCACGATTTTTCATACAAAAGAGGCCTGTTTGAGAAGCTATAATAGCATACTCGAGATACATGGAGGGCTATAATTTTCAGACGAGCAAGTACTAAACTTGATTTTTCAGTTCCAGTCAATAAATTTTGTTTTACTTGAAATTTGTGAAAACGTGACGAAAACGAAAAAGAAAATGCATTTTTTGCCTGCTTTTTGTATGAAAATGGTCGAATTTTCGCTTTTTTTTTCGTCACGTTTTCACAAATTTCGTGTAAAACAAAATTAATTGACTGGAACTGAAAATTCAAGTCTAGCACTTGCTCGTCTGAAAATTATAGCCCTCCATGTATCTCGAGTATGCTATTATAGCTTTTCAAACAGACCTCTTTTGTATGAAAAATCGTGCAATATCCCTAGACCGTGTTGATGTGTGTATGTTATGGACCAAGTGATAAATTGGGCATTATTCATAATGACCGGGCATTATGAAAAATGCCCAATATGAGAGGGCAATTTGATAATAATTAATCAAATAATCAAATTGACTGGGCACTATACATAATGCCCATCACCTTTTGGGCAGAGTAATACAAACATATTTAATTGCTATTTTTTATTATTATAGTCATTTAACTTCAAATAAACTTAATGTTAAACAATTTAAATAATCAGACTCATTATTTGGATTAAGTAGCAAGGTAAAAGGCGAGGCCGAAGGCCGAGCTTCACATAGGGCGAAGCCCGGAGCGTCTCCCTTCCCCAATCCAAGATGGCTGTCATGCGAGTTAAGATTTTAACGGTGAGGCGAGGTCGCAGACTGAGCCCAACTCCGTGTAGGGTGAAGCCCGGAGCGTCAACCCCCTCAATTCAAGATGGCGGCCATACAAGTTTAGATTTTGTAGGTGAGGCGAGGCCGTATGCCGAGGAAAGCTGCGTATAGGGCGAGGCCGAATAAGAAGTCTTACCCGCCGACTGCCTTCCGAAAATGTCATATCCGCCAACTTTGATTTTAGTTGGGGAAATCGTGACGAGAAGGGCAAACCCCGAAGCGTCGCGATTCCCCGCACAAAAAATCCAAGAAGGCGGATATTAAATTTTCGGGCATGCCGACATGGGTATCTTTTAATAGATTGTCGGGGATGCTGATTCCGAAAATGTCGTTCATTTTGATATCCAAGATGGCGGACGTTTACATTTTTGAAAAAAAACG
Organism: Aproaerema taeniolella; assembly: GCA_949987775.1. Lineage (NCBI taxonomy): Eukaryota > Metazoa > Arthropoda > Insecta > Lepidoptera > Gelechiidae > Aproaerema > Aproaerema taeniolella. Next base: position 6,396,850 of record OX465262.1, read on the forward strand.
GATATTTGTGTCGTTTAATAGGTTTTCGGGGGTGCTAATTCCGTAAACGACAACCATTTTGAAATACAAGATGGCGGACATGCATTTTTTGTAAAAATCCGTCATGGATGTCGTTTTAGATTTTGAAATCTAAGATGGCGGTCGTGAAAAAATAACGAAAACTTTTATAAATTGCAACGAGGGCACTTCTCTCCCCGCACCGCTTCCCTCCCCGCACTTCCCTCCCCGCACCGCATCAAACTTAGCTTTATTATCAAATTGCCCAATTGTCACGTAGCAATATAATAATGACCGGGCAATATGATAAATAATGAAGTTTAGATAGTAATTAATCACTTTGCCCGATAGAGCTAGACATTATGAATAATGCCCGGGCATTATTCATAGTGCCCGCATTAATCACTTGGTCCATAACATGTATATGTGTGTGTGTGTGTTTAGTTCGTAGCAAGTGGCAATCTTTTGTCTCTGCCTACCCCATTGGGACAAAGGCGTGAGCTTATGTATGTGTGTGTATGTTATGTAGTACCTACGTATGATAGGTATTGATCTGTTTGAAGGTGTGTGTGTGTGCATTAGGATACCCACGTCAAAAAGTCACTAACGTTAAAGAAATTAAATACAAAGTTAAAACCATTGACCTTAAATGGTTAAAATAAAAACCTAACCATTTTTAACCGACTTGAAAATAGGAGGAGGTTCTATGTTCTTAGTCACTCTGTCAAAAGTAAAAAGTGTCAAAGGCTGTTATTGAAAAAGAAACCATAACATATCTCACTTAATATTAATAATTTATTTATTTATTTATTTAAGCTACAGGGGCTCATAATGTGTTATTAAAACTTATCCTATGTTAGTATTAAAAATTACAAATTGAAAATAAAATAAATGATAACACAAACAACACCTCATGCAACCAACACTAGTGAGGTGCGGCGCATAATAGGTGATACATGAGTCATAATATGAGTCATAATACCTCGCCGCTACGGTACTCAGGACAGAATCTCGTGGTGCATGACCCAAGCTTATTCATATACCTATGAAGCTTATTCATATAAGCTTATTCATATGCTTTGAGAGAAGCAAGAGTACCTATTAGGTTTAGGTGAGTCTATCTATTTAGGTACCTCGCGGAAATTACGCCTCGGCTATCAAGGACGTATATAAGGGGGGGGGGGGGGGCTGGGTGTCCGGACGGGTCCCTTACTTGATTTCGAAACTTGATCCACCCCCCCCCCCCCCTTAGGGCCAAGAGGTTTAATAAATAAATAAATGGTAAAAAAATAACGAATCCTTGATGTATATTGCGTCAGTCTGTCAAAATTTAATTCAACCCTAGCAACACTTTCGTCGTTCGTCATGTTTCAAAAAATTTTGCAGATTTTAGTGATGCTCCCGGTGTCTACGGCGACCGCTGGGAGAAGTTTCTCCACCCTCAAACGATTGAAGACCTACATAAGAAATAAAATGGGAGACGAGAGACTTAGTGGTCTTGATCTCATGAGCGTACAACGGGAGCTCGCTGTAAAGACAGATCCTAACGCTACAGTGAGTAAGTAAGTAAGTTAATTTCGAAACGCAAGAGGCTTTTAATATAAAAAATTAAAATTACCTAAATTGTACTTACTTACTATTTTTTAAATAAATGACAAGTACATATACATTTTTTTTAGTATAACCTCTCGACCCTACCTAAGATGGGACCGCCCCCCATCTGAACGCTATAGCTACGTCCTTGGGCCTCAGGGTTATAAATTAACAATATTAACTGGTTGTGTTATTTTATTTCAGTAGAAACAAAATGCTTTTTGAAACTACATAGAAAATACTATTAAAAAGTTTACAAATACAAATAAACACAAAGTATTTATTTTTTTGTCAAAGATTTTACAAATAACGTTGCAGCAACCTCCTTTTAATCATCAAGTAAGTATGTCTGTACCAAGAAAATTCATTTTAAAACAATTACAATACTATTTTTACAAATATCAATAAATTACATGCAGAATGAATGGAGTTTTTCTTAGATAACATTGTTCTATAGTATACGTACTTCCAAGATTTGTGCGGCTTATTTATAACTATAGTTGATTTAAATTGAATATGAATAACGCGGTTCATATCGCATAAATATACACACTCAATTTAATTCCATTTTTAGAAACTTTTTATTCATTTATATCGTACCGTTAGAAGTAGGTTTATATTACCGGCCAATAACGATATAACGAAGGTCAAATAATAATAATTAGGCCCATCAGTGTGTGGTAGATATTTTAATATTGGGAGACTTTAAATTAATACAACTTAAGAATAGTAATCAGCCCAAAAACTGAATAACTTTTCCTAAGAGATATTGTTCGAAATATTAATAAAAAATCCCCTCCACAAAAACTGGAGCGAACGAACAGCTGGGAAGTCGGTTCCCATAATTACCCATAATAAGGTAAATAAGGGAACCGACTTCCCATAATTACCTTATTATGGGAAGTCGGTTTTTTTTTAGAATATCGCATGGGTTCCTTGGGTAAAGTTGTTCAATTTCATGGGAAGAATCACCCCCGAAAGTTTCGCTAACTACTTAATTTAAAATCACCCGATAAAAATGATTTAAACCTTCGCGCGATTCTTGCACACCCGTGTGTGCAGGATTTGTATCGCACGCGCCGTAAACAAGCGCGCTAGTAAAAAGAAATCTACCCCTATATCCTACTGACTAGCTCGAACTGCTTTTCCACATAAAGCATTTTTCTTTCGACATGATTTTTTAAGTACAGTTTAAGGTCAAAAAATCGATACCCCTTTCGAAATAAACCGAGAATTGGACATTTTAAAAATTGAATCACAAAAACATCGCTCAAAACTTGTTATCGATTTGAAACCATTTTTGGGTTTATTAGGTAGGTAAGGTAAGTACTTTTAAATGAGTAGGTAATCGCTTTATTGATGAATTATGATTATCGCTTTAATTAACCAGTTATTGTAAGGTTACGCAATGCTCCAGTTTATCATGTAATATTAATTAGTAAATTGAATAATTTGTATCACCTGACATTCATAGCTTTAAACCGACTGATTAAATATGTATAGCTATTCGTTTTTTTTTAATTATAAAATGGGTTAACTCCTGACTTCAATCTTGACCATAAAGGTCAAAGATGAGGTCGACGATGGAGCGAGTTAACCCAGAAAATGCCTGTAAAGGTACTGGTACTCCCACGCACCGACGGAACACAGCAAGCTGTTTGGCGTCGGACTTCGGTAGGAGGGTGGTCGCGAACCAGACGGCCCTTTACAGAGCCTACCACACCGCATGAGACCATAGGACGACACCTCAGATTCAGAAAAAAAATGAAGTGTCGTTGCCTGGGATGGATTACTAGGAGGCAGGTCTCATTTGTGTTTCCTTAGTCGCCTCTTACGACACCCACGGAAAGAGATGGGGTGGTGTTATTCTTAACCGATCACCACACGGCTCAAAATTTTAAATAAATAAAACTATCTCGAGCACAGAACTTTGAAAAAGAAACTTTAAATTGGTCTATTCGTTTAGGAGCTACGATGCCACAGAAATACACACACGTCAAATTTATAATTTTGCTAGCTTTCCGCTTGGTTTTTCGTTCCCGTGGGAATTTCGGGAATGTATTATGCATATGAACCTTCCTCTTGAATCACTCTACCTATTGCTGGAAACTGCATTAAAATCAGTTTTGTAGTTTAAATGATCTAAGCAAACAGACAGCGGAATTGACTTTGTTTTAACTATGTAGTGAAGAAGAAGATTATAACATTTTTTTAACTCCTATTTTTCGTCGGGTGTTAAAAAGGAGTTAAGTATCTGAATCCGTCCAATCAACTTTTCTGATCAAAGATTTATTTGAACAACTAAAAAAGTATTAAATTAGAACGAAAATATTTTTTATTTACAAAACCTGTAAACGTTCATTCTATGTAGGTAGTTTTTAATTTTTGAGACTATACACCGCAAAGATTTGAATATTGATTTGAATGTAGTTTTTACAAGATAAGAATTACCTACACTAATGTTTGGGATTATTTGTTATCCTTACTAATATTTCCTTACTTAATATTATAAATGCGAAAGTAACTCTGTCTGTCCGTCTTTCACGCCTAAACTACTGAACCGATTTTGATGAAATTTGGTACAGAGATAGATTAGACCAGGGGTCGGCAAGTTGTTTTACGTGGGGTCCGGATAATGCTCGAAAATTTTTAAAAGGTCCAGAAAAAAAACAATTGATAATAATTAAGTACAGCTATTTATTACCTCAAATTGTGAGAAAAATTGCATCGGCGGTCGTGAGCCAGGTTTTTATAGTTTGGTTCTCGTGAAGAACAGCTAATTCGAAGAGTGTCTTCTAAGTGAGCGTCTGTTAATCTCGAACGATATTTGTTTTTCAAAAAATTCATTTTTGAAAAAGATGTCTCGCATATGTATGTCGAGCCAAACATAGTGGCCAAATTGATAGCAGGTTTTTTGCAATTTTGATGTTTTTGGTCGATGCATTGCAACTATAAAACCGCATCAGTTGTTGGCATTTGTAAAACAGATTAATTAGATTAGGTAGGTACAAAGTTAGATTGGTTCAAAAATATTACGTATTTATTTATACTTGACATACCTACAATACCTACATTACAATATTTGGCGGTCCGAGGTTCAACCTTTCGGGGTCCGCAAACGGACCGCGGTCCGCCTGTTGCTGACCGTTGGATTAGACCTTCACGTTACCGAGATATTCAGAAGTAAAGACCGACATATGAGTTCAACGACATCTTTACTTCCAAATATCTCGGTAACGTGACACTTTAGGATACTATGTTACTGACATTTTTTGTCCATCTATGTGGATGGGTCATATATACCACTTTCATCGTGCGCCGTGATTTCGAAATAAAAAAAACTGGCGGCGAGTGGATATGCCAGAAGGTTTCAAACCTTTTAGTTATATTTCTGTCTATGTATTTTTTTTATATTTCGGGAAAGTTTAATTGACTAATTCGCACAATCCTCCGTGAATAACCAATATTCTACTCTCGGTCCCTGGGTCACGTATAGGTCAATTAATACTCGTTATGCGTTATGAGTTACTCGTTATGCGCGAATTACTTACTTGTATTTTCATATCTGCTGACAGTCCATTGAATATTTTTAATTTCTCTCGGGAAAGTTTAATTGACTAATTCGCACAATCCTCCGTGAATAACCAATATTCTACTCTCGGTCCCTGGGTCACGTATAGGTCAATTAATACTCGTTATGCGTTATGAGTTACTCGTTATGCGCGAATTACTTACTTGTATTTTCATATCTGCTGACAGTCCATTGAATATTTTTAATTTCTCTCACTGCATGCACGTTTGCACAAACTAAGAATAAAACGATTGATTTTGAGATCATTGTGACTTGAAATGAAGTTGTGAAGATATATGTTTCGATACAATTATTATCAATATATCACAGAGTGGACGAGATTGCTTTAGCGAGCGGTCCGGTGCAAGCTACTCGCCCCACTGTTATCAAATGTGTCGTGTTACAATGCCGGTGATCTTCCAATAGCCGTTTAGAGATCAACAGGCGAATGAACTGCTATTTATTTACATTCATAGGCAGAATCTCAACTTTGGATGACTGGATGATTTACGATTGCAAGTTGGGATATTAATCAGTTTACACAGTTAACATCTCAACTCAACAGTTAACATCTTTCAACAAGGAACATAGTTGTCGTCTCCGATTTTTTTTCGAGAATTTCTTTCATTAGGGAAAATTACTCAGCTTGACTTTTGTTAGACAGACAGACAAATCATTCATTCACTGTTTGTCACAAACATTGATGAAAACATAGAGTTTATCTAATTTGTATGTATTACACCGGATTTTAGTTTACATAGGCAAACTCCAGAACTCTAATCGCCGCCCATTTCATTTTAAAAAATGCATATAAGTATTTTGGTTTAAATACATACACTCACGCATATAATCCCTGTCGGGGTAGGCAGAGCGCCATGTATAGTTCTAAAACCACATGACGCCATATTTGACGTTATTCTGAGGGCTTCTGAGGGTCACAAGATTGAACATAAATATTGGTGATAGGTTGCCTTTCGCGCACAATACAGCAAAACCCTCGCTTCCCACTCACTGGCTTCTACAGTATGCCTGGGAAGAGTTGGCAGCTGGAACATTCAAAGTTTTTCTTTCACTCCTAGTCCAGCATGGATTTTTTTTGTTTTATTTTTGTAAAAAACGATGGACTTATGTGCCTTAATCAATAGAGAGTTATTTATCCAGATAAAATCTTTTAACAAACGTCGTGACAAAATAGGGTAACGACCTGTGTTCTCGAGTGGTATATAAAAACGTGTCAAATAACATGCAATACTTCAGATAAGTATCTGATAAGATTTAACTGAAGGACCAACACTAAAGCAATGGTTATATTTATAAATCCACGATAAAGACCGTCTTTCTGAATGAGCCTGCCAATCATTGCGCACGGCAGTTTCCCCAAGTCGTTTCACGGGTTTATATAATACTTTTTATTAGTAGAAACAATGTTGACATGTTATACTAGTTGATTAACAGTTTTCAAGTTGTGGAATATTTTAGAATATAAAAAAACATATTTCCCCAACAAACATAGTTCTCGTCTCTCCTGTTACGTGACTTTAAAACTTAACGAAGCTTAAGAACGTGAATCAGTCTACAAAACTGAACAACTTTAACAAAATACAACAACAAAATAGGCAAAAATTATTACTAACTCACGATAGGTACCTAAGATACAAGTATACATTACTTAGTTTAGGTATCACAGTTGCATATTGACCTACTAACCATTTTGTGATCAGTAAATTTTTGTTTAGTGTTAGCATAATTTGTATTACTTTTAAATACCTATTATTATTATTATTATTTAAAGAGTTCGAAGGGTTGGGGTCAAGCTTGTACGCAGGCCCCCGTGTCACTGCGACCTTGCCAGATCTATTGTAACAGTAAAAATACCTAGGTACTCATACTGTTTATTTTACACTTTACTGTATTTATACTTAAGTTTTACGTAAAAATAAATTATTATTATTTTTAAGTTTGTCTTATCTACCCATAATACCGGTATTTTGGAAGGCATGCGTGGGGCCGAAGCCAACACGTTTTAGTAATGTGACATCAACCGGCAGTTATCTCTGTATGCACTAAAATGCACCCAAAGACTACCCCCGGTAAGTGCAGGACTTTAACGAAAGGAAACTGAACTGGGCTATTGGGTTGAGAGGCTAGTGGACTGGGTAACTGGACTATGGGAGGGACCTGCCCATCAATGTTGAAAAACACAACCAAATGGGCAGGTGGTGACTCGCCAACTCACTAAAGATGGGCGCTCCAAAACAGCCGCACGCACGGAGCGACAAGGGGGCAACATCGCGTGAGAGGCTCAAGGTGTCGAGAAGTGTGCACGCCGCTTTCTGCTCGGTGACCGACCGACTCACCTCACCAACTCGCGACTTATGCATCTTTCACTTCCACCCTGCGATAGCTCTGACACCCCACTCTGACCGGCCAGTGAAGGCAAGCCAGAGGCGAGAGTCCTGCGGCCCCTGTTGGGGTCTACTCCAACCAGCCAATGAAGGCAAGCGGAGAGAGAGGCCTGACCGACTCTCGGGGGTATGGGACCCAAGGGACGTCACTTCCCATTCAGCTCGCCACACAGCTGCCCTGGGGGCTTATTATTATTACTTTCTCCAAGGTGCTCGTAAGAAGTAAAATCTTATTCTAACCATCGATCTGCCCTTGGGTGTACTGTTTTATAAAATTTGAATATATGTAAGTAGAATGATGTAGACATCTATACTAATATTATAAAGAGGAAAGATTTGTATTTTTGTATGTATGTAACGAATGAACTCAAAAACTACTGGACCGATTTCAAAAATTATTTCACCATTAGGATGCTACATTATCCCTGAGTAACATAGGCTACATAATTTTCCCGAATTCCCACGGGAACGAAGTCCTGAGCGGGATGCTAGTATAAAATAATCATATAGTCAGAGGCGACACATATTAAACCCGATAGGGTTTCGGTGTTATAATAGGTCTTTACCTATGGAATTGCCGTTTTTCATACAATATTTTTGGAAAACTGAATTTTCCATACTAACAACGTTTTTGGATTTTGCTCGGGAATGCGAAATCCAAATTTAGCCAATTCTTTTTTGTTTTGTGGGAACATTAAGTTAATTTTCACCATACTTACTTTATTGAAAGTTGTAACTGTAACAACGGTACAGCAAAAATAAGCAATGAAACGGGCAACGGATGAAACGAGCAATACTTGAGCTTCTTTTTCAGCAAATAAATCTAAAGTAAATACGTATTAATTTGACTCAATATCTTCGTTATATGGCCAAGGTTTTAAATAAAAAATAGACGTGTGGCACTCGGGGACTGCCGCGGTAAAGCTATTGCATAGCATAGCATAAGTAGCCCTCTACTTTTAATTATAATTGCATAAGTTGATACAAAATGCTATGTAAAAATTTCAAAAAAGTTTACCATTTTTTTTTGTTTTTTACGGCCGCCATCTTGGATTTTAAAATGGATGTTATTTTCGCAATCAGCACCCCCGAAAACCCATTAAACGACACCCATGACGTTTTTTTACAAAAAATACATGTCCGCCATCTTGGATTTCAAAATGGATGTCATTTTCGGAATCAGAAATCCCGAAAACCTATTAAACGACACCCATGTCGGTATGCCCTAAAATTTCATATCCACCATCTTGGATTTTTGGTGCCCTTCGCGTCACGATTCCCCCAACTAAAATCCAAGATGGCGGATATGAAATTTTCGGATGGCGGTCGGCGGGTAATATGCTTGGTGACGCTTCGGGCTTCGCCCTACGCGGAGCTCGGCCTTCGGCCTCGCCCTATACGCAGCTTGCCTCGGCCCACCTTTAGAATCTAAATTTTTATGGCGGCCATCTTGAATTGGGGGGGGACGCTCTGTTCTTCGCCCTACGCGGAATTGGGCCTTCGGCCTCACCTTAAACGCAGCTCACCTCGGCCTACGGCCTCGCCTCACCTACAGAATCTAAACTTATATGGCGGCCATCTTTGATTGAGGAGGTTGACGCTCCGGGCTTCACCCTACGCGGAGTTCGGCTCGGTCTGCGACCTCGTATTACTCGACCTTAAAAATCTAAATTTGTATGGCGGCCATCTTTAATTAGGGGGGGGGACGATTTTCGTCCAGATCGGAGCAACTTCATTTTATTATTATTATTGTTTTTCTCTGATTTTTCAGCTCGGTCTTTCAAACCGGTACCTTCTTACTCTCACGGGCCTAAGCCAAGTCAGAGTCAGGGGTGTTTGTACTTTCGTTTGATCCTATTTGTAAAAATTTCCTGGTGATTCTGCAAGTGTTAAGGATTGTGGCTTTTTGTAGTGTTACGTATAGTTTCGGATGTAGGTCGAGAGTCTTAAGTGATTGATGTAACTGTTTGGGTATTACTCCTGTACTAGACAACACTACTGGGACTATTTTCACGTTACGGAGTTTCCACATTCTGGTGATTTCGTCTTTCAAATCGGTATATTTTGAAATTTTATGAGCTATTGTACTCTGTAAGTTATGTGTGTTTGGTATTGCAATGTCGATTAAAAGTGCAGTTTTATTTATTTTATCTAGTACGGTAATATCTGGTCTGTTGTGATGGGTATTACTATTGCATAGCTTCTATCGCGGGCCTTGAGCGCGGGGACCGAATCCAGAAATTCCGTAACGAAAAAACCAAACGTCTGTCAGTATTGTCCTGTCAAAATATAATTTGTGTGTTGCATTTTCTAATATAGTCTCCGGGCAGTACTTGTAGTACGGAGGTCGTGGCTGTGTTTTCTGAATTAATTTGTATTTAAGTGCAAGGTTTTGATGAAATATGTTAGCAACCTGATCATGCCGATGTTTGTAATCAGATTCCACTATTGCTTTGCAAGCTCCAGTGATGTGTTGGATGGTCTCTGATGATCTTTGGCATCTTCTGCAAGTATCATTAACTAAATTAGGGATTTTCATTATATACTTTTAATAATTTTTGGTTTCTATTGTCTGGTCCTGTATAGCTATCATGAAACCTTCCGTCTCAGGGAAAAGCTCACCATGCTTCAACCATTCGTTCGACGCATCTTTGTCGACGGTAGGCTGGTCGAGGTCTTGGAGGTGTCTTCCGTGTAATGATTTCAGGTTCCATTGAGTTAGTTTAGTCTGTCTGTCTGTTATTCTTTCGTTGTTTTGAGGGGAATAGTCTTGCAGATTAAACGGTGTAAGTTTTTGATCATTCTGAATTATTGCATTGTGTAGGAGAGAAGTGGTGGCTTTAGTGTGAAAATACGTTCTTAGTGTAGTGATCTGGCTATTATGAAGATTGGTTATATCAATTAATCCTCTCCCACCATCGGCTCTTGGCAGTTTGTCTTTGAACGCAGGCTCTTGGGTGGTGTTTTCGATGTCTAGTCATTGACGTATTGATTATTCTTTGTAACCTTATATTATTATTATTATTGTTGCACGCACACAAACACACAAACTTCTTTTACTATGCAAATACCGTGTCGAAGACTGCCGAACCTAAACGACGTTAGACGATGCACGGCCTTCAAGCCACACCTCCGTGCCCGTCGGAGTGGGGAGCGTTTGGTTTTTTCGTTACGGAATTTCTGGATTCGGTCCCCGCGCTCAAGGCCCGCGATAGAAGCTATGCAATAGCTTAAAAACAATTTTAGTTATAGCTTTTCAATCAAATAAATTATGAATAAAATAAAACTTGAGAAAAATCGCCAATTTCATAGGAAAAGACCTATTATTATATAGTTGTATAATTTTTGTTAAAAATGCTTTTGAGAAAGAAAAAAAAAAGTAAGTACGTCCAAATGTGAAAAAATATTTCGCATCTTCAATGCTCTACACATTTTTTTCAGCTTTTCATACTGGTTCCTTGGGGAAAATTGTCTAGTTTCTGGAGGACAATCACTCCCTAAAGTTTTGCTAAGTTATTTTAAGTCACCACGTATAATGGAAATGATAAAAATTAGTCGTCTTATAATGTTTTTGAACCTATATAGTTACATAGAACATATGTAAACGGTCTATACAATATACTTACATCCAAATAGAAAGATAAGTAGAATAAGATTATTCTGTTTTCTAATAACGACCCATAGCAACTATGTAGACCCATAGCAACATTAGCAACAATGTAATGTGTAATTACAGTCATTTCGTAGTCATTACTTCAAGTGTATTTTCTTACAAACTGTAAAGTTTTTAAAATATTTTTATCATAATTTAGGTATATATATCGTGTCTCGATCTGTACTACAAAAACAAAGTCTGTCTGTTTGTTTTGTCGTAAAGTTGCCTTGTCTAAACTACAAAGAAAAGTATAGTAAAATATTTTTAAAAGAAAAAGCAAGTATTAACAATAAAACACTTAATCTAGACAAGGGCACGGACATCAAGTCTGTGGATGCTAATATCTTTATTATAAAAAAAAAAAAAAAAAAAAACAAACTACAAAGCCATTTATTTCATAAAAATTGGCTAGAATACAAAAGGCGCGCAGCTCTACTTCTAGGATAGGTATTTCGAAACTACGTACGGGACCCATTTCAACTTATTGCTTAGGTATATTTATGTATGTATGTAAACATTTTATTGCAAAGAGTTATTGACTTATTACTTAGTGTTCTTTGGTCATCTTTCCTACTCAATCTCCTCTACTGTCCTCGATCTTCAGCGTCCTCCCTTTTATTTTATTTTAGGTTATTCAGGTTATTTTTCTTAATTAACTCTTACCACGTCTTTTTTTTTATTATAAGATGGGTTAACTCTTGACCTCAATCTTAACTATAAAGTCAAAGATGAGGTCGACGATGGAGCGAGTTAACCCAGAAAATGCCTATAACGGCACTGGTACTCCCACGCACCGACGAAACACAGCAAGCTGTTTGGCGTCGGACTTCGGTAGGAGGGTGGTCGCGAACCAGACGGACCTTTACAGAGCCTACCACACCGCATGAGACCATAGGACGACACCTCAGATTCAGAAAAAAATGATTATTAGGAGCCTGGGATGGATTATTAGGAGGCAGGTCTCATTTGTGTTTCCTTAGTCTCCTCTTACGACACCCACGGAAAGAGATGGGGTGGTGTTATTCTTAACCGATCACCACACTGTAAGAAAATCGTCGTCAAACCACAAAAGCGCTTTCTTGGCTTAGAGACAGGAATATTTCGGACTTTCTACGCTACGACAAAGTCAAGGCACCAGGAGGCTTACCATGATTGCTTAGCGCGATCCAATTTAGGACCTAAACAAGTCTGCAACGCTTATTCGTACCATGATGGCTTATAAGCGATTCAATTTTGGCGCTGTTGCGATTCAAAGGCAGACCAGCTACAATTTATGTAGACATTTAAAATGGACCATAGACAACCAAGCAGTTCAAAAGCAGCGCCATCATGGTACCATTTTAAAAAACATTCCAATTGCGAAGCAGTTCAAAGTTGGATCCTAAACAGAAAAGCTTTTAAACGATCGTGGTAGGTACCCTGTTCCCTAATTAACCTGGTAAGAAGGTAGCTTACAGTTGTGCCCAAACGTCAAAGAAGATTTTCATATACCTTTGTCCTCGACATCACGAACTCCAATGCTGACACATCCATCCTAGCATCTTCATTTCCACGACATAGAGCTGCTGAACAGATATGCGTATATAGGGTGACAGGAAATTCGACCTTTTCCTTGAAATGGGATATACTACTGGTTACTCGCAACTAATTAAACCCCATCAACCAGGGTCGGAAGTGAGCGGTTTCGTGAAATTTGTAAAAATTGTTTACTTTTCAGAAATGATTGACCTACTAATCATTTCAAATAAAAATACCAGGCGATAATTTTCAGCATCTCTGAACTGAAATAAAAGGTTTTAAATTTGAAGATTTTAATTCCTTCTGAAATTTTTTCTCACTGACTACATCGAGTGTCGACTCTGCTTTATTGCATCCGCTATGGCATATCTGAGGCCAGCCCCCCCTGAAAAATAACTCTAGATGTCTATCAAGGACAACATGTGGCTTAAAAGAGGACAGATCGATTGATAAAATGTAAATCTGGCCCTTTGGTTTCCTACTAAGGTGATAATTTGCTCCGTAGTCAAAATCTTTGCTTTTAGATAACTTTTAAGTAAGTGCCTAGAACAAACCTTCAAATGTAAACGCGTACTATAGGTACGAATAGAATCTCTTTTTCATTAATGTAACCCCGAATTAACGAGCCCTTGCCGTTGTTATGAGTTTATGAATAACGAGTAAAAAAACAAAAACAAGCTTCAAGCTTCAAGATGAACAACTGCGGGATTCCGTTTTCACTTGTGTACGTCAATACACGTGTCAGAGGGATTTTATTTATTTATTTCTGTAATTTCTTTGTTTTAATCCGCTGAAATTATCTTACATGATAGTGGTAAATATTGCTTAGCTATTTAGTCATATTAGTATTGTAGTATTAGTTCTTTTTTTACTTATTTGAATTTCCCCGTTCTATAGACTTATCCTAGAGGTTTGTCTACATAATGATCGGTAATTCCGATCCCCCGGATAAGGAGCCCCCGGATTTAGGCTCCGATTCCTTATCCTTAAGCAGTCAGCCTCAAAAAAGATTGAGGGATGCTGACACTTATAAAGAACATCTTGTAAAAACGAAGAAAAATTCGATGGAGTCAAATCCTAACTCCGCATCGAAACAACTAATATATATTCATCCCTTGTTAGCACAGGGGTTGAGGGAATATTCTATGAGTGACTCAGGGCCTTTTATTGTTCACTTATCCAGGCAAGATTTTGATCCATCTTCGGGTATTTCTATTCGGGCCATTAAAGTTGGACAGCTTTTGATGAAGGGTGGTGTTAATGAAATAGTCCGCGGCGGGGTTAAAAAAATCGGAAGGAACAGGGTTTCTGTTGAGTTCCGAAATGCTTCTAGCGCAAACTCTTTTCTAAATAATCCGATTATCTCACAGAATAAACTCATTGGTTCGATCCCGATGTATAATTACTCCAGGATGGGTATAATTCGGGGTATTCCAGTAGATATGTCGATGGAGGAACTGGTTGAATCCCTTGACTTTCCTCAAGGGTCTGGTTTGGTTTTAAAAGCTCGCCGCCTCAATCGTAAGAACATTTTGGATGATCGCTCTGAATGGGTTCCTACTAATTCGGTGGTTCTGACTTTCCAAGGTCAAAAGCTACCGGAAAGAATATATTCCTACTATTCCTCTTTTACTGTTGAAGTCTATAACCTTCCCACCATCCAATGTCGTAATTGCTGCAGATTCGGTCACATACAAACTCAGTGTCGCTCTAAACCTCGTTGCTACCGTTGTGGTCAACCTCACCCTGGTGACAGGTGTGACATTACTGAGGGTGCAGCGACTTGCTTGTTTTGCTCTGCTTCCCATTATGCCCTTTTTAAAAACTGCCCGGAACATCTCAGACAAGTCAACATCAAAAAAGTTATGACCGAGGAAAATGTTTCGTATCAAGAGGCATCAGCTCGCTTTAGCTCTGTTAGGAGATCGTATGCAGATACAATGCGTGAAACCCGCTCCCCTCCCCCAACTCAGTCTTCTCAGTTTACTTACTCTTCCGTTGCCTCTCCTTCTGTATCATACAGGAAAACTGTTATTCGCTCTCCGCGCCCCAGGTCCCCTCTGGGTAAAAGTTTTGATTTTGTCACTCATAATGAAATAACCAAGTCTCCGTTATCATCTTTGCCCAATGGTTCTGCATTCCCCAGTTTTCCAGAGCCGCCATTTGGGTCTCCTCAAAGCGAAATATTAATGGACAATTTAATTTCGCTTTTATTAAACTTTGTTAGTAATAATAATGATTTACCGCCCAACGTTGCCCTCAAGTTAAATACACTTTTTAGTTTGCTTCGTCCTAATAATGGTTCCTCTCAAAATCATTCAATGGAATGCCAGATCAATAAGGCATAAAAAGCATGAATTAGTTTATTTAATAAATAAATTCTCGCCCTTTGTGTGTGCTGTTACCGAGTCTTGGCTTGTTCCGAATTCTCGTTTTCGGATTGCCGGGTTTTCGTGCCTCCGAGATGATCGTGTAGATGGTTTTGGTGGCAGCACATTATTTATAAAAAGATCCCTTCCTTTTCGGCAAATTACCATTCCCCCTCACAGTGATTTCATCAGCGTTGTTGCAGCTAAAATTTTTGACTTCACTGTTGTGTCCTTATATATCTCCGACCCCCATTCTTCTCTCATCCCTGATATTTATTATATAATTTCCTCCCTGCCTGGCCCCTTACTTATCTTAGGTGACTTTAACGCTCACCATGAGATGTGGGGTTCTCACAAATCGGATCAATTTGCGTTGTGTCTGGTTGAGCTGTTTGATGACTTGTCGCTCTGTATTTTGAATGATGGATCTCCTACTCGTAGAGTTAACCCTGGCCAAAATCCCAAAAGTGCTGTTGACCTTTCGTTGGCGTCGCCTAACTTTGCCTCTCAGTGTACTTGGAGAACTTTTCCAAGCACTCACGGTAGTGATCACTTCCCGATCCTTATTAGTATTCCCAATAAAGCTTCTCCTGTTATTGTTCCCTCTCCTATTTTGAAGTATAGGTTATCCAAGGCTGATTGGCCATTGTTTGCCAGTTGTCTTAATGCTAAAATTCGTCCGATTCCCTCTGTTTCCCCAGATAACATTCTTGAATGTTATTCTCTCTTCGTTAGCTCTGTTTTGTCGGCGGCTGATGCTAGCATCCCCAAGAAATGCCCCAATAATCATAAGGCGTCCACTCCTTGGTGGGACGCGGAATGCTCGGCAGCAATAAAGCAACGAAATGAGGCTGAAAAAAAATTTAATTCGGTTATGTCTACTGAAAATTTTCTGTATTTTCAGCAGGTATCGGCCCAAACCAGAAAATTATTATCCTCAAAGAAATTCCAAGGATGGAGAAATTTTTGTGAAGTTCTCTGCCCTAGATCCCCTTCTTCCCTGGTCTGGAAGCAGATCAGAAGGTATAGGGGCTCTCTTAATATTACTAATATTACGGCTTATGATCCTTCATCCTGGCTTCTGGGCTTTGCTGATAAATTGGCTCCTTCTTTCGTCCCTCCTTGCGATCTCCTCTGTCCAACTCCTATTCCTCTTCTGCATTCTCTTGATCCTTTTGACGCGCCTTTCACGTTTGATGAGCTGAAGTGTGCTTTGAATGGTCTTACTGACTCTTCTCCTGGAGTAGATGGTATTCCATACTCTTTCATATCTAGAGCCAGTGATTCTGCAAAACATCTTTTTCTGAATATCATTAATACAATTTTTCTGTCTGGCTCCATTCCTGATGAGTGGAAAACTCAAATTATCATTCCCATCCTGAAACCTGGTAAAGATTCGTCAGACCCTAATTCCTATCGCCCTATAGCCCTATCTTCTACTTTATGTAAAATAGCAGAGATCCTAGTAAAAAATCGTTTGGAATGGCTTTTGGAGAGCCGTGATATATTAGGTCGGTCTCAATATGGATTCAGGAAGGGCTTTAGCACCTTGGATAGTCTGTCCATTCTGTCGACGGATATCCAAGTTGCTTTTAGTAAAAAACAATTTTTGATAGGGGTATTCCTGGATATTCAGGCTGCTTATGACAATGTTAATCTCTCAACTCTTAGGCAAAAACTTTTGCAGCTAAATGTTCCTGTGATGTTGACCAGGTTCATTTTTAGCCTCCTGGTGCCCAGGAATATTCTTATCAAATCCCATGACTCTTTTTTGTCTCCAAGGACTATATGGAGAGGTCTTCCCCAGGGCTCTGTCCTGAGCCCTCTTTTATACTCTTTTTATACGTTTGATTTGGAGCGAACAGTCACCCCGTTCTGCGAGATTCTTCAGTATGCTGATGACATTGCATTATATCTGGCTGGAGACTCCGTGCCGGAAATCAGTTTTCGCTTAAATTCAGCTATCAGCTACTTGGGTGATTGGTTGGACCGTCATGATCTTTCAATTTCGGTCACTAAAAGTTCTTGTGTTATTTTCACTAAAAAAAGGATTGTTCCAAATTTTGTTATAAGTTATAAAGATAAAGCTATCCCATTAAATGATTCAGTTAGGTTTCTAGGTGTTTTCTTTGACAAGAGGATGACTGGCATTCCTCATATAAAGCATGTGGCCAAAAAGTGTGAACAGGGTGTGAATGTTCTTCGTGCGGTGGCGGGTATAAGATGGGGGGCTCACCAATATTCTCTTAAGCTGCTTTATAATGCTATAGTGCGTAGTCACTTTGACTACGGTTCTTTCGTGATCGAACCATGCAACAAATCTGCTATCGACAGTTGGTCTAAAATTCAGTCAAAGTGCCTTCGCACTATAGTCGGGGCAATGAGGTCAACGGCAGTTAATGCCCTTCAAGTTGAATGCGCCGATCCTCCTCTCCACATTCGTAGGCAATTTCTTTGCGATCGTTTTCTCTTCAAGGTTCTTCAGTTCTCTTTTCACCCTTTAATTTCTAAAATACAAGTCTTACGAAGTTTAGTGGCTAATAGGGATCGGTATCCCTTATTAATGTCATACTCTTTCTTTTTAGATTTCCCTCATCCAATTTTTCAGCAAAAGTGTCTTCCGACTTTTTCTACAATGTACAAGGCTCTCGCTTTTCAGCCAGTTGTGAGAAGCTTTGGCGTTTCCAAGGGTGACTCGGGTGCCAATGCCATGGTGAATAAAAGACTATCAGAGTATTATAGGGTTTTTTTAGTTGTTTATACGGATGCCTCTAAAGTATCAGATGTGGACCATGTGGGTGCGGCAGTTTGGATTCCCAAGTTTAATATCATATTAAGTTTTAAATGTCCTCCCCCTGTTTCTTCCTTTACAGGAGAAGCTATTGCTCTTTTAGAAGCCGTTAAGTATTTAGATTCCCATAATGTTACAAAAGCTCTCATTCTTTCTGACTCTTTAAGCCTTCTTCAAGCTCTTTCTTCTAATCCTTTTCGATCCAAATCCAGATTTGCTCTCGTGTTACAAATAAAAGAACTGTTATTTCGTTGCCACCAAAAAGGTCAATTTATAGTGCTCTCATGGATTCCTAGTCATTGTGGTATAGTTGGAAATGAGGCAGTGGACTGGTGTGCTAAGTCGGCTTGTCGGATTGGTTCTGATTCCCATCCGGAAATTTATTCTCAAGATCTCTGTTTCTTTGCAAGTTATCGGCTTATAAAATCCTGGAATAATTTATGGTCTATTTCCAAAACTCGAAAGGGTAAGTACTATGGTGATATTCAGGTTGAAGTTCCCCAGAAACCCTGGTTCTTTAAATTTCGGAAACTAAGTAGATCATGCACTTCCACTCTTTGTCGCATTAGGTTGGGTCATTCCTGCACCCCTGTGCACTTAGCTAAAATAAGGGTGAGGGACAATTCCCTGTGTGAGTGTGGAATTGATGAAGGTGATTTGGACCATATTTTTTTCAACTGTCCCAACATCTCGGCCTCCTTATTTGATATTTTGCCTGCTCACATTCCCCGCCCTACTAGCATGAAAATTATTTTAGCTCAGTTTTTCTCGTCTAAAGTAATTTATGCTATATCAAAATTTATTTGTGATAATAGGATTAAGTTATAAGTTTTAGTTTAGTAGTGGTTGCTAATTTGTTTATTTCCTTTATATATTTTTATTTTTACGTTTGAAATGTGTGTATTCATGTATTTTTATTATGTTTGACTTTTGGTTTTTCGTAATTAAGTATATTAATATATTTTAAATTACTGCAATATTTACCTACCTTCTGTATTTTTTGGCTTTTTGAATTTTTTGTGTTACCGTACATGAAATCCCCGTCGTGTATTTTCTGCGCTACGTGATATTGGCGGAATTGTGGCAACACATATGGGGCCATATTTAAGAATCTATCTATGAACAACTGCTTTATTTTTATATACCCCAAAATCCCTGTTACTTTTACCTGAAAATATTTTATATAATTATTTCCTGTTACTAATACATTTCGGCCAAGTGCAAACACAAGACAAACCGATTACCGTTCCTTCCATAAAGTGATCGAAATGGCGAAACAAAACATGTATGTATCAGGTGCAAGCTTTTACCTACATGCAATCATAAGAAGATTGGTAAAAATCATAAAAAAGTCCCTGGATACGGTCCATTTCTAAGCTTTCTTTTTAGAGTTTCTGTAGGTTGATTATATTATTTTTATGAAAGGTGTTCTATCCAACAAAGGGTAATAATAGGTATATCGGTAACTTAGCATTTTAGGAATCTGGTATATTAGGAAAAAAAAGAATCCACACACTTATACCAAGACACAGCAAGCTCCATTCTTGTTTTTACATCGTTTGCCTGGTTCTCTATTGGTTTGGGGTCGCTCTACGTTATTTATTTCCATTTTTCTCTCGGGAAAAAAGGATCTTCTGTGATTTATCTTTATCAGCTACGAGTATCATCTCAATCCTCTCACATTTTTTACTCAAGTCAATGTAACATTTTTATAGATGTTTCCTTAGAAAATCATGTCTGGTTAATAATATTTTGAGCTCAGTCGGTATTTTTGAAGGCTACGGGTTCGATTCACGATCAACACAAATATTTTAAAATCGTATTTTTTTGAAGCATTTGCATAACCAGTCAAGTATGACATTATCTTTCTAGCCTTTCTACTTCCTTATCGATAGGGATCCATCAAGCTGCCATAGTACAAGCCTTGCTTAAATTGGAGTCAGATGGTTCAAGAATATTTATGTAATATTTACAAAGGCCACCGTTTTTATTTTCAAGTTTCCAAGGGTGTTTGCCAATGGTGTTAGCTAATATACATTTACTTACTGAGAGATATGAGCCGCAGGTCCCTATCCCCAATCATGAGAACAAAGACTAAATTGTGACTAAAATATTGTACAACTCCTTTAGGTCCGAGGAACCAATGCAACATAAACGTACTTCTAGCAGTACTGAATTTATTTATATCGATGAATTTGACGTGGAACAAAAACAGAGTCTAATAGCCGACCCTTCAGACTTGATAGATACTATAACTTTATACGAGGAGTATAGGCTTATCGAGAGACAGGAGGAAGAAATAAACACTACCTGGAAAGGTGGGGATTGTGTCCAACTACCTACTTAGTTAACAAGCCGTATGTATAAAATAATGTACGTATATTTAAGCCATGTTTCTCCTCTCACCTATAGCGCTTTGTCCAATTTTTGATTCAGGGAAAATTTATCATGATCCAGAATTGGGCAAATCAAGTATGCTAACAGAGAACCTCACCGGATTACACGTTACTTTGCTGAATGTGCAAGTATGCTCGCAATGTGTACTCTCTTAATAAGAGCAACAGTTAGTTTCAAATATGTTACTTAATGTAGGTAGTATTGTAACATAGCTCAGAGGGAGCAACCGGGGATCTAGCTAATGAAGTCCTGGAAAAATCACAGAATCGCTTTTAAATAGGCCGAAGTCGAGAGAGAGTGTTCCAAATCTACTAATAACGCCCCAAAACCTGTGAATCATTTTATAAGAACCAAAATTTTATGGAGCTTTCTTTAGAGGTTGTATGGCTCTATAATATACTTATGTATTGTGAAAGCCGTTTGTAATATTGACACTTGATAATACTGGGGATCCAATTAGGTACCTCACTAAACCATTGGCGATTTTCGAGCGAGTTCAATGCGAGGCGATAGCGCTGAGGGCTCGCAGACGCCATTTTTCACACGCGCGTTCGACAATTTGAAAAACATCATTTATAATACAACGCAGTTTTTCTCACATTTACGAATCGTTTTATACTAAAATAGGTTCAAAAAAACTGTGATGCGACAAGCCCGCAGCGGCAGCGCCCTCGACTCGTATTGAACTCGCGCGCAAATCACCATGCGCTAGTGTGATAGGGCCCTTATACTTCTGACAATCTTTATGGATTAGCTCTTTAATTGTGCAGTCATGTAAAGGTCAACAGAAAATTGTGAAAACCGTAGTGAAATTATAATCACCCGCGACATTACAATTTGCTCTGTAAAATTACAATCCCCTGAAACTTTAAGGGCCGCCCACCTGCATTAAATTAGGATAAGATAGGGTTATATTAGGTTAGGTTAGACTTTTTTAGATTCGGTTAGGATAGGTTGCTTTAATATTATATAAAATCTGTCAATGTGATAAAAATTGAGGCAGTTACCGAGCCATAGTCTTACAATGTTACTATGACATACGTATTTAATTCAATATATGTATAGACCGTGTTAAATTACCTATATTACTGTACCTTTTTTAATATTTTTTAATCACAACGAATCACTCATCTATCTGCTAACCTCACAGGGTTGGGATAGATGAGGTAATTATAAAAATATAT
The DNA here is from genome assembly GCA_949987775.1 of Aproaerema taeniolella. Classification (NCBI taxonomy): domain Eukaryota; kingdom Metazoa; phylum Arthropoda; class Insecta; order Lepidoptera; family Gelechiidae; genus Aproaerema; species Aproaerema taeniolella. The sequence goes on from OX465262.1 coordinate 6,418,330, forward strand.
ATTTAGAACCGATCTCCCGTTTCGTCAAAACCGACGAAGGTACATTTATATATTCTACCACAACCATAATATGAAATATTTTACCGCCATATTTCGCTCGTTAAAACGTGTTATTACGTGTTATTTCGTTAAACGGGTTATTGTTTTGAAAGTTTTCGGTTTGTTTTAAACACAGACCTTGTTTTAGAATGTTCAGTTCGTGGGCATATTTAAAAATAGCGCTCTTACTCCTATTAGTAATACGAAGACGAGTATCTAGGCATAATACATATCTATCTACGTATAAATAATATGAAAATGGTTGGGTAGTACTTCTTAGGATGAGTGGCGATGGGAACTATAAGATTTTTAAAGTTATTAATGGCAAGTAATGTCTTTAAATTACTTACCTAAAAAAGCGCCCCAACTTTTGACTAATTTTACTTCGTTAGTTTGTGTGATTGGTAGACTGTTTAACTATCGCCTTACTGAAACCGACTTCACGCAGAATTTTCTTATTCTAATAGTGACTCGTTGTCGATAGTGACTCTCCGTATGAGATCAATACAGTTTTTCCTAAGCCAACTTTCAATCAACAATTCCTGATGTCCACTCTCAGGCACTTTTTGGATGCGAATCTAACCTCCCATGAAACTAAACAAAAAAAAAAGATTTTCATTACACGTTTTATTTAATGTATGACGGTGTGTATCGTATGGAGAGGTGCATTTTTTATTTCTATTTATTTTATACCAAATTTTTCCAAAATAATGTTCATTGTAAGGTTAACATAAGTATAAGTAATTTGTTTTTGTTTAAATTACTTTTAAATTTTTGTACCTGTAGGTGCCCATTTGCTGTTATTCTTTTTATCGTTTGTATTTGGTTCCTTCTGCACGTTTTGCTTCCACGTCCTAATGTATCTGTTTGATGACAAATGTGTATTGTTCCCGAAACTGATGTCTCTTAAGGAAATACCCCGAGGAAGTGACGATACTGGCATCATTCTGGACTACATCGTTGGTGATAGAGTATTGGATAGTAAGTGCTTTTAGAATACCTTTCCGCCTAGCCTGCGGCTCCGTTCTCTAGGAAAAATAGAATAAATGTCACCCTTCGGCCTTCCAACTATAATATATCTATGTGCAAGAAATGTCAATCCTTTGCCCCGTAACGGAGGAAGGACACACACGCACACACTTCCACGTTTATAATTTTAGAATTATTACAGAAACGATTACGTCTATCTGTAACTTTGGCTCAGTAGTGTGGCTCAGTAAAAAAAAAAAGTCTTTGGCTCAGTAAGGCTTATATTGCCATTACCGTTAAAATTGGGCAGATTCTTTTTCAAGTAACAACTGGTACCTATTAATTCGGTAAATGACTGGATCCCGATTACCTGTAATAAATTGCTCTATGGCAATATACCTTTACATTGTACTGTACACTATTTGATAAAATGTTTTCTGTTTATACCTTTTTGTATGCAAAAAACAGTATTTTATTGATTTTGGCAAATGACCATTTTACTTCCAGTTCTGCATGTAGACTTCGTAACGACACAGTGGGTAGACATCAGTATCTGCTACATGCCAATGTACGTGCCGCTGCTCTCCGGGATCTGTGGCCTTGTGTGGACCACCATGTTTCTCATGTGCTCCTCTGGCAGCCGGACCCTTACTGGGTAATTCATCAATTCATCAGCAGCATCATCATATAGGTGAAAGTCTTCCTTTCTTGGAAGTATTGAATGAATGAATGATCTTTATTGCAATAATGTGGTTTTACAGATGTTTCATGCAAAAAATAATTTACTTTAATTACGTATTATTGCCTCAAGGATCGCCACATTGATATCTAATGCATCCAGTGAGTTCCCGCGATCTTCGCCGAAGTATCGGTTCAGCGTTTCGAAAGTCATCCAACCACATAGTCATAATAGTAGGTGTATTTCATCGCCATAATCATGACCCAAGAATCTCCACTTTGATGACCCTGAGTTTTTTCTTGAAATGAGGTTTTTAATTCAAGAGGTAGTAGAATAGTAAGATAAAAGACCTTGTTTAATCATCTGCAAAAGGAAACGGTGTACAGACACTTAGTCCTCGTTCGGTATTTCCTTTTTACTTATCCCTTGTGTTTAGTTTTCATCTCATTGTAGCGTACTTTAACATTACCTAGTAACAGTAATAATGTTCATCGCCAGGTTCCAAAGGCCGTGGCGCGTTCTTCCATCTGTGTTCGTTTTCTCAACTGCTTTGGGAGGCCTATGCATGTATGCCACCATCATCACGCAAGCAGGTCTGGAGCAGCTATGCGAGAAACTCGCCGAGATCACCGGGAAATCCTCGTATTTACCTTTTTTTTCTTCTGTAACTTTTTATTTTTCTTCTTTTTAACCATGTTAGTCTACGCTCGCACGCATGCATTGTCTATGTTATTAGTCCACACAGGCCACAATTCAACAACAACACACAATTCAATTCAATTCAATTCGGGGGACTAACAATTCTACTTTTATCATCAGTACGAGCTAAACTGAGTTAAATCATGTATTTTTAGAGTTGAACAAAATTACTTTACAAACAGATTCATTTGGCAGATAAAGAACAGGTAGCTGATTCGACAAGCCAGTCAAGAATCAACCGCTTAGTAGAATTTAGAGCCTTCTCCAAACTACTGGCAGAAAAATACGTGCCATAATATAGTATCCTTTAACAGATGCTCATATACGATAAACGTGGCAACCTTAGCGTACGAGCGTCGCATCCGAGGAGTATACCAGGCCGTGGTTCTGACGATACTGTCGGCCTGGCTCCACACTTGCTGCTGGATCGGGGCCGCTATCCTCGCCCTTGTCCGCGTCTTACTCCTCATCGACTTCCGCCTTGTCAGAGTCCGCGCTGATCTCAAGGGAAACATTGAAAAAATGCTGGTAAGTAAACACATCAACACGGTCTAGGGATATTGCACGATTTTTCATACAAAAGAGGTCTGTTTGAGAAGCTATAAAAGCATACTCGAGATACATGGAGGGCTATAATTTTCAGACGACCTCTTTTGTATGGAAAATCGTGCAATATCCCTAGATCGTGTTGATGTGTATATTTGACATCTGATTTTGATAACTAACGACGAGTCGTTATCAAAATCAGATGGGGCGAGCCCCAATTTCACCAGTCTGTCCTAATTAGTTAGAAAAACTAAGGGACGTTATTTGAATTACACTTTAATTAACCTCTTCAAGACACTAAAAAACTTTTCCCAAAGAATGAACTTGAAATTCAAGTTTTATTTTTTTATTTTTCATACACATGCAATCAGCTCATCTCTGAAGTTTTGAGCTGATTTACATTTTTATCTTTCGCTAACTAATTTAAAATATACATACATACATACATGTCATACATACATTCATAACGCCTTTGCCCCATTGAGGTAAGCAGAGACCACAGATTGCCACTTGCTACGATCCTAGCTTCACAATTCGCTTTATACATGCTTTTCGGATTCGGGTAATTTAAAAACCATCCAAAGATTCCACCACCGTTTTGAAAGAATCTTTCATATTTTTTTAAGAAACAAGGCTAATTTTAACCATGAAAGTAAGAACAACTAGGACAAGAATTATCTGTAAGTACGCAGGTTACAATGCAGCGGGCGAAAAGAAAGCGTTTCATAATAAAGATAATTTCTTAAAACAGGAACGACACGAGCAGCATATTAGGACCGATGAGTTTTGGCTGATCAAAGATGACTACACTACCACTCACCCCGACTCAGAGTTGACTCGAGTCAGATTCTCTGATAAGGAAAACGTCTCGAAAACGAGTCTTGAAGCTTTTCACTTTATAGCGTCAGAAACTGACTATAAATCACAAACAACTATAGCTTCTTTAGACAATTTTAACGTTGCATCCACGTCGATTATTGATGCTGAAGGTTCCCCAATTGTCATTGACTTTTTAAATGATACCATGGAAAAAGTGAATGAGCTCATTCAAATGACAGAACGCAGCAATATTGGCTTGCGTGAAACATCGACAACTACTACTTTGGTAATGCTAGAAGGTGGACTGTTTGCCGAAGAATTCAAATTTAAAAAGAAAGAGAAATACTCTAAACCTGAAGGCAAACGATCATCAGAAACGCTCTTAGCTTTGTCGACAGATGGAGGTGAAGTCGTCCAATACGATGACATGGCTAGTTTTACGATATCTAGTAAAGGCGATATAACTATTACAAAAAGGTCACATGAAACAAGAGAAGTATTTACTCAAATGTATTCGGATTCAGAGATTTTCGATCGCAGAAAAGGTTCAGTAGACAAAGAAACCCAAAAAAGTCCTAAAGAAAAACAAGATTGAGTCGTATTTAACTTATTTCTTTGTCTGTGCAGATTGACATAGGATTTTTACTAAATCTAATGATGCTATCGTAGGTAAGTATACTCGTAGCGTAATGCTATACAATACATAACGCTCAAAATCAATATCCTTCCTGCTTATGTGATTTTTTAATGTTTTATGCAACCATTATTTATTATTTCTACTTTAGTATTTATAGTTATGAATATGAGTCAGGTTTCTTCATCATTAAAATACCTCTTCACTTATTGAAAATGTCGATTAATGTATTTTTTAAAGTATATATTAAATACTTAGGTAGACTTCTCGCGCAAAGCCACATTCTTACACGTTAAAATCAATAAATATTTTGTAATTATTAATATGATTTATGTGTACTGGCAACGAATACTTATTATGATTCATTTGCATATAAATGTGAATGTCCGTTTGTTTGTTACGCTTTCACGCCTAAACTACAGAACCGATTTTGAAGAAATTCGGTATAGAGATAGACTAGACCTTGAGAATTGACATAGGCTACATTTTATCCTACGGGTTACTGCAGTCCACGCGGGCGGAGCCTCGGGCGGAAAGCTAGTGTTTACATACAGGAAATCAGGAACCCTTTTATTTAACACAAAAGTTTCGAGATTATGGAGTGTGTGGATAATACAAAAATCAAAAGTAGAATTCCTAAAAAGTCTCAGTAACTTTCCTATTAGTGAGATTTTTAACTTCGACTGGATGTTTTTTGTATGTTTGTTACGCGATAACTCATAATTCTTATTTCATTTATTCATTGCGTTGGTACACGGTTGTCTTAGGTCTAATTATCCGCCAATTACTCCGCCAATTATCTCCCTATTTTCAGGTTATTTTTTTTCGAAAGAATATACTGTATACTACTCGTAAGAAAGAATATACTCCTGAGGTGGTCCCATATAAATTTTATTGAAATTGATTTTGCACTTTGAAAAAAAAGTTTGTGGTTGTTTTTGGGATTGAAGTCCATTGATATACAATAAAACAACTAGATACCCAATCTCAAAGAAACGACAACCAAAAACTGTCCGAGTTTTGACGGATGAAAGAACAGGATAAAAGCACTGAACAAAATAATGAAAGAGTGAGAAAACCGTGGACGTGGACACTTTTTGAGCGCGATTGGAAGTCTAGTTGTTTATTGTAGGTCAATGTTGAAGTCAGTTGATTTTTACGTTTTTGATGTGGACAATTATTGATGAACTCTCGAAAAAATCATCTCCCTGTTGAAAAATATAGCTTCTGCCATCCATATATATACATTCACGCCTATTATCCTTGTCGGGATAGGCGGAGCATCATGTTTAAGGGCTTGTTTTCTACACGAAATTGAACAACTTTCCCTAAGTAACCTCTAAATATAAAAAAAACAACAAAGAAATTCGACGTTTCATACATAGCGAAATCAGCTGATAAATATTTTTTTTTTATGTTCCTTCATGTCATATGTTCCTTGGCGAAAGTTTTTCAGTTTCGTGGGCTTATTCAAATCCTCAATTTCGCTAAATAGATGTCACCAAGTAAATGCTTAGCTGTGGAGCAGTTGCGCAAAGTTTTTAAACTTGCTCATATCGACATAGCACTGCATTCTCACCTTTCCACGTTTACAAAACTGACCCGATTACCTCACTCGAAAAGTTTCAATGGCTTTATACGTAAACTAAACCTAATATTAAAATTAGCTGAGCATTCTTTGCTAAGCAGTGTTCATTCATCATTACAATAACTGTGTTCACTTTTATGTTTGTTTTTTTTTAATCTTCGAATGTGTTAATTTAAAATCTTACAAGTAAAAAAAGATAAACTCTTTTGCAAAAAAAAACGGGCACCTAAGGAAATTTACATTCTAAGGTCGATTTGAGTTAATTAAATGAAATTTAATTGTTTCACGTAGTACGCAAACTTATAATCGTGTAAATTAATACGCGTGAAGTGAATTCTGGTAATTTTTTAACCCGTGTCGCGCGATTGTTTACGCCGCTTGCGATAGTAATCTCGCACACCATGTGTGCATTTGGCGCGCGAAGGCTACGAAGAAGTGGTCGGCAATAAAGACAAGAAGATTTTTTTTCTATTTTAAATTAAAAAGAGTTACAAATGTAAAAACCTAATAACGGATGTGAACTCCTCTTGCCAAAAATCACAACTTGAATCCTTCTAGACATGCTTTCCACGATGTTTTCAATAACCTTTTGAGGAATAAGTACGTTCCCACTCGTCTGCAATGACTCTTTTTAGCTCCCTGATGTTTTGTGGAGCAGGTTGCACTGATCTTACCCGTCTCTTCAGAACATCCCAGACATGCTCAATTGGATTGAAGTCAGGATTTCGAGCTGGCCAATTTAAACGACGTATCCCACAACTTCTTGCTTGTACGCTTCCACGTCATCAGAACGGTGCGGGCGAGCATTGTCGTCCATAAAAGTTGAATCTTCCCCAAGTGCAGTCAATGCGGGTTGTGCATATTTAATTAGGACTTCCATTATGTACCGGTATGCATTTAATGTTCCATTTTCTATTAAAGCTAACCCCGTACGCTCCGTCGTAATTGCTGCCCAAAACATAACGGAGCCTCCGCTATAAGGAGTGATTTCTTCGAAACACACTTCCGCATAGCGTTCCTGTGGTCTTCGCAGCACTCGCCGACATCGGTCCTCTCCACATAAAGAAATCTAGGTTCATCAGAAAACAATACTTTATTCCAGTACTCCAGAGTCCATGTTTCATTAAAAGTAAGTATGCAATTTCCTTGTCTCTCACTCATAACACGATTTTAAATACAAAATGAGAAGGTAAATATGTATGTATATTGACTCGTCTAAAAACAAATCAATAAGCACATTTCACTTTACTGCGCGACGGTACATCGAGATTTAGTACGTAGAAGTTTACGATTGATTTCTGAGAAATAGTGAAGAAAGATTCTTTTTAAATATAAAATAGGATTCACTATTTCAGTAACTATTTTTTGGTATATTAAGGGCCACTTTCACCAAAAGTGCTAAACTTATTTAGCAGAACTAATTTTTTTTAATTTGGCAGATTTTGTTGCTTTGACAACTGAGTTAAATGTGTTTAGGCTGTTAAATACGTTTAGCACTTTTGGTGAAAGTGGCCCTAACTTGATTAAAATTCCAGCCCGTTTCTTTGAAATGACCGATGCAAAAAGCATCAAGTTAGCAGCCTCACCGATATGCTGTAATATCTCGAAATGTATTGAATCACTATTATTGAAAGTTCGAGTATTAGAAGTCACTATTTAATCACAGTTTTTTGACATATAAGTCAATTTGATACGAGCTGTATTTCTTAGTGTGTCTGCTAAATATACGTCAAGCTAGCAGCCTCACTAAGAAGCTCAAATATCTTTTTAAATACAGTATCACTATTTATATGCTTTTGTCACTATTAGTAACTATTCTTTGACATAGCCAAAACCATCAAAATCGTCTCTGAGGCTGCTAACTATACGCACTCGCCAAAAGCCTTCTCCTGACCGTCCACAAGCTACTTAACTTCTACTCCTCTTACTTCTTTAAGGCTCTTCTTCAGGTCCACATTTGACGCCTTGCGATTCCACAACGCCCGACTCGCCAAAAAGCGGTCATTTCTTGGTTCTGTGCATCGTTTTCTTCCCGAACCGGGTCTTCAATTGACCGAACCGGTCTCTTGATACCGTTGCTAAGTCCTCTGGACAATTGAAAGACTCACATTTAGCCGCTGAGATACGTAAGTTTGCGAACTACCTTCTTCAATTAGGGCTACAATTTTACCGGCCCTTATCGCTTTATTACCCATATCAAAAAGTGGTATTTAATGTAAAAAGAAAGATTAAATTTTTTAATTTCCAGAAAATATCCAAAAAGTTTTAAAATTTTAGTAATCAGTAAAAAAATCGTTTCAGCGATTCGCGTCATTAGTAAAGCAATTTTACAATGATCCACAATAATCAATATTTTTCTTTTGTTAATTTGAAAATTTAAATTTGGAACGTAAAGAATTATGCCAAGATGCTTTAAATAACATGCCAATACATCGTCAAATCAATAAAACCTCTTTCTTGTTCTTCTTGTTCTTCTTCTACTTCAGTAGAGAAAAAAAAATTTAGTGCCCGTTTTTTTACAAAAGTGTATTTCCAATGTCAAAAAGCCCCTCTTATTTAGTTAAGTTCTATACATAAAAGGTTTTATCCCAAGCCTTCACACAGACGTAAGCCCTCTTACGTGTGTGTAATGTATTCGGGTAGATTATGAGACATTTCATATTTCAAAGTAATACAGGCTGTAAAGGACATCACAGCAAATACTGAAAACCTTTATTCTAAATGATTTTCCAGTGGATTTTTTTTCCTTCCATGCTGGACTAGGAGTGAAAGAAAAACTTAGAATGTGCCAGCTACCTACTCTTCCCAGGTATACTTACAGTAAAAGTCTGTAAAATGAATGCGAGGGTTTTGCTGTATAAGGGCGAAAGGCTGACCACCTCTCACCGTTATACGACTTGTTCCATCTGATAACCCTCAGAATTTGTATGAAACGTGGCTTCTAGTGGTTCTAGAATCACTGATGCCCTGCTTACCCCGTTAGGGATTATAGGCGTGAGCGTATGCATGCAATTTTCTTTCGGAAAATATGAGTTTTTGTAAATATTTTCTGCATAAACATTAACATTCCATTTTGGAATAGGTACTAAAAATCAATGAAAACAGAATCAATAAAACACGAAAACCAGCAACGTATACATCGCATTCAGATAGCGGCGCAGTGCGGGGGCATTTGTACACACACACTCACGCGCAAGTGGGGCTTTAGTTTTTTTTTCCTATACTTAATTTAAATGGACCAGTATCTCCTCGTGAGCTGTATTCTTCTCAGGATAACAGCTGTCGTCGTTTGTCTTGAAAAAGATTAAAACCCTCACTTCTTTCTATACTTACTCACTCTACGCATGATTTTTGTTATAAGACTCTTGTTTCGCTCTGGAGTTCCCTTTAATCTTTTTTACATTCGGGATTTAGTATTGGGGTGCGAGGGTCTGTAAGTGGGATGCGAGGATTTTGCTGTATGATGGGCGCAAGGCTGACCACCTCTCACCATTATACAACTGGTTCCGTCCGTCTGTTAATCCTCACAATTTGTGTCAAACGTGGCATCAAGTAGTTCGCTAGAACCACTGATGCTCTGCCTACCCTAGGGATTACAGACATGAGTGTATTTATGTATGTATTTAGTATTGGCACCCGTAATGTAAGAAATTAACTTATCACACAAAAAAGCTACTGTTATGATGTTTCATGATGGTTAGGGTACAGGGTAGGGTAAGTAGGTAGGGTAAGGTAGGGTACCTGTCTTCCATAATGCTATAGAAAAGTATAATTATACAAAAAATAGTGAATATTATTTACTTTGTCTTAAATATAACACAATAACAATGCTTAACAGAAATAGTTTAAATGCCTTACAGCAATTTTCTTGAACCATCACGATAGATAAATATACTAAGTATATTACTTTTTTATAAGTGCTTATTACTAGCGTATGACTGAACGCCTCTGCTCTATCTACTGTGCTAGTTTAGCCCACATGTGACCCGAGCAAATTAAATTAACGAGTGACGTCACACACTCAAGAACTGTCCTTGACATTAGTAATGTAACGATATCGAATGTATCAAAATACAAGAGGTGACCTACTACATACTATTTGTCATCTATTTCACTGGCTATTCACGGATTTATTCAGATACGGTTGAACTATTCCTTGTCAATTTAGGTTTGTCAATTTAGGTTAGGTAACTTTTGACTGAAAAAATTCAAAGTGTTTATTATCCCTTCATCCCACAAATCTAATTTCATTTTATTGAAGTGAAAACTTCTTTAGCGGCGTTGCGCACTTTTTGGATGGGTAAAAAATGTTCACGTGACCCTGATCGAAAATTCGTAAGACGGAGGTGAAGTGAAAACTTCTTAGACCGCAAGGAAGTAATATATGTTCAAGTTTTCACTTCTGCCGGCACTCCCTGAGTGCAACCCGTTTTTTTTTAAATCTTGTACCGTTTATTTAAGCTTATAGAGGTTTAAGTTGAATCCAAACGCCTCCATCCGCAGCGCAGGCCATCGCAGCGACCTTGATCCTCATCGGGACCGGTGTCCGTTCGTCCAATACCAGTTCATACTTATTCAATAGCTTCACTAAAGCCATCTTAGATTGTATGTAGCCCTGGCGAAGACCTGCAAAGGTTAATAAGCAATTTTAAGTACAGTTAAGAGTAGGAACAAGGAATTCTGACAAAAAATACAAAAAACATCGAAAAGACAATAAATACTTCGGGGAAGAAAGGTCGTAAAAGCCATTTTGGCCAAAATGAGTTAATAATGCAGTTTTGTTCAGAATTTCAAGCTCTATCGATCTGTATATTTAAAAAATCGATATTCGCAAAAATGATGGCTTTTACTACCAAAATTTTTAGAATAAAATGGCTTTTACTTCCAGGATTTTTTAATCTAAACTACATTTTTTAAATAATATTGGTGTATGTGACAACTTAGTTTCTCCTTTGATTAAGTAAAGGACGTATAAGCCAACAATTTCACCACACCAGTTCGTAACTCACAACATCATTGTAATCTCGGCTTTTACAACCCTCTTAATAAACTTTATTGAACAGAATGTGACTTTTACACCATTCATTTGCTTTCATTTATAAACAGAAATGCGCGTTACGTCCCGGTTATTTGATTGTTGTAATTGTTTCTTAAGTATCTCTTTTGTTTTTGTGATAAGGTATAGTTTTCTTTTGATAACTTAAGATAGTTAGAGTGAGTATAGCTCACTTTAACACTAATTTAAAATGAAAAGTCACGAAATAGATAGATATATTTTCCTCGCATTCGCAATTTTTTAGCGGTACATGTTGTTGCCTGCTGCTGTTTTACTATCTGATAATCAAATTTTTAGTACAGTCATTGGAACAACGCCACCGACGATCTCCTCAAAGATAAGCTTAATTAAAAAATATAATATAATAAACCGTAATATACCATATTATATAATAATTATAATAAACAGTAAGTTCCTGCCTACTTAAATAATCATGATTTTGTGGAATATTTATAACAGGTGCTATAATAACATTACAAAAGAAAGAAGATAATCGCTGTTCACTTTCTTTTGGAGCATAAACTATCAACGTTGCAGAGACTGGCTCATTATCTGTTCTCGTAAGAAAGATATAAGCTAGAAAGAGAACCGATTCTCCTGTCAGTCATAGAAGTATAATTTATATATAACTTTTGTTTCTTACGTTTTTGATTTGCTACTAAATGCCTATACATTGAATTTAACATAATAGCTCTATGGCGCCATAATCAGATATGTGGGTGACGTGTTTAATTTACTTTTACAGCTACTATGGGGAAGCCACAAAGAACTTGAGAAAAAATTTTGGAGCAAGACAAGCTAAGACAGCGAATGATCGCGATCTATACACAATTTTTATTTAAACATGGCATAAACCATGCACATGCCATGTTTAAAGACTTAGGTATTGTGGTCCAGAGTTGTCTCCTGTACTGACACGCCTGTACCATCTCTCCCTCAAGACAAAAACCATACTTAAGTCCTGGAACGTATAACCAGTGCTCAAAAAGGGTAGCCTTTCCGACCCCTTTAATTATCAACCTATCGCCATTACCTATAGCGGACATTATGAGTGAATGGTCGATCCAACTAGTTATCGATAGCCGCTCCTCGACCTGATGGCTATTGATGCCGGAGTTTTTCAGGGGTCCATTCTCTCTGCGACCCTTTTTCTGCTGTGTGGATAAAATTGTCTCAGAGAGGAGAGCACTTGTAGAGCGAATAAACTCAACCTTAAGTCTTGTTTCCCAATGGGATGACAAAAATCTGATTAGTTTGAACGCCACCAAAACACAGGCTTGTCTATTCTCTGCTCAACGGAGTCCGTTTAATATGACTCCTACTTTCCGAGGTGCATCTGTTCCTACAACCAGTGAGCTTGAATTTCTTTGCATGAAATTATCTATCAATTTCAACTTCGGCACCTCCATAAAGTCTAGAGCCCAAATCGCGGCAAAAAAGATGGGCATCCTGAAATAAGGTTAAGCGGTACTTCACGCCCGATCAACTCCTATCCCTTTATAAGGTACAAGTACCATGGTTCTTGGAGTATTGCCTTTGGGATGATTCAGCCAAATACCAAATAGACGCATTTGACTCGGTGGATCGCAGATCCAGAAGACTCATCGGTGATTAAAAGCTGGTTGAAAATAAACTACAAAGCCTAGCTCATAAACGCAAAGTACTTTGCCCATGTATTTTTTATAAAATGTACTTTGGAGAGTGTGCACAAGAGCTCCGTGAGGTAATTCTTCTATCTGCCCCGCGGATCCACACTGAGTGCTTTTCATCATTTTTTATATTGTGCACTTCCAAGGAATGGAATTCCCTGCCTGCCTCTGTATTTCCGAGCTCATATAACCTTTAAAGTTCGTAAGAATCTCTTAAAAGTTCGAATGAATAGGCATTTTCGGGGTGAAGTTGCTACATTCTCAACCGCATCTTCACTTTTCTGCTAGATTGTGGCCAAGAACAAACTCCTTAATAAATCTTAAAAAATAAATTCTTTATAGTACATAGTTTAATAGAAATACGTTTAATTGGTACCAATGTTTTCTTGTAATTAAAATGATAAATGTCAAAATCTTATATGATGATAAAATGAATCTAAGATAGGACAGCATTTTTCTCATTCTTGTCGCGATTATCTTATTATCTTGACGACCATAACTTTGATCCTTAATAAATCCCAAATAAAAAAGTTGTTTTAGGGCCAAATGCATATATTTGTGTAATTTTAAGTCTTTTCTAAGTTTTTTGCCTATACAAAGAAAAATATGAAAAACAAACATCGTGCCTGTAATTATATGGAGAACACCTTGCCGCGAGAATGACCTATTTGTAACAAGCATTTGTTGAAAGTGACTATATTTTCAATTTGCCTTTATTTTCATTAAAAAATATTAAATCAAACCTAAAATATTACAGATATGTGAATAAATAACAAAAATGCAATGTTTAAATTTATAAGTTGTATCTAAATATAATGTTTTACGACCTTTTAAAATCACATTAAGGGTTTTTACGCCCAAATTCACCCATACCACTTCCGTAATGTCGAAGGTAAAAGACATTTCGTCAAAAATTTTGGGGCGTAACTCAAACCTAACTTTTAAACCGCAAGGATATTTTAAATTCATTCATTATGTAGCTAAAGAGTATCACAACTTAAGGATATTTCTCTTTATAAAACTAGAATGGCTATAAAAACCAAAAAGATATGTGGAATTTTTTGAAAAAATTTTTGTTTTTTGCCTCTCCTGTAAAATGCCATTTTGGCTTTTACGACCTTTCTTCCCCGAAGTATCGTTATCATAATTAATCCTAGTGAAAGTGTGAAAATGTAACTCCAAATGTGATAAAATTCATCTTCATATTTTAATATAAACACTTTTCAAATCCTAAACTGCACTTTTCAGTAGGTAACTACCCAAGGTAATCGATTTCTTGGGAGTTACATTTAGTGCAATCACTGAAATATCATAATAGTACATTGTGATACGAGGGTTTGAAGGAGGTTGTTGTAAACGAGTTGACGTATGTGAGCACGAACCGCAGGCGAGGGCTCATAGAGTTTACAATAACCTTTACACCCGTGTGTCACACGACGTTTTTCAATACATTTGTGAGAAAAGTTATGAATAAAAAACAAATGTAAGCAACCAAATACCTATTTTACACGGGAATTTGCAGTAAGAAGACAATCTTGCGCGGTTTTCCCCGTGTTTAAAATGTCGGGTGCTGTCAAGTCCGTAATATTACTATCCTCACTAGACGAAGTCATATTAATTTGTTTCAGAATATAAATAATGCAAAATTTACGAAAATGGCGCCTTTTTGTAAGTTTTTATTAAATATATATGTGCGCATGCGTAGATTAAGTTTTTTTCATCACATTTGCTCATAAAGTGGGTCTTATGTCATTGCTTTAAGGTTCATAATGATATGTGTTATCCAGCCCGTGAGTAATAAAAATAAAGCACAAGTACGTAATGGTTTTTTTTCTCTAAATTTCAGCAAAGAGATCAGATCTTATTTTATATTTAAAATTAAGTGTAAATATTTAAACTATTTGTATATAAAAATATAATTCCACTAAATCATTTAAATTTAACAGAAAATTATCATTTATTTATGCTTAAACGTGAAAATATATAGATAAGCATTTTTTTATTATTTGGCTGTATGGCATACTTGTCAATGTGAATCTCATTTTGCGAGCAAAAAAAGAAAAAAATTATCGCGCCTCTTCAGATCAGAATTTTCAGATGTTTTTACTTGGTTTTCACAAACGGCATTTGTATCCATCAGATTGTTATTATTGTCAGAAATGCAACACAAAAAATGTCTTCTTCAAGTGCAGAACAGGAAACCTACGTGGGTACACCGCCAAAAATACTTTCCGAGGCGCAACATGCAAGTGATATCTTGTTGCCGTCAATATCAAAGGAAAGTTTTTATTTCTTTCTTTCCTCGCAAATGTGTTGAAAAACGTCGTATGACACGCGTGCGCATTGGATATTACATTCTCGGCTCCATTGAGCCCTCGCCTTCGGCTCGGGCTCTAAACTCGCCTCTAATGTAATATCCAACTTAGCACACTTGTAGCATAATGTACTATTGTGTATCAAAATTATCGGGCAAAGAATTCAAATATTCAGCCTGCTTGTTTTTCTCGGTAAATAAAATATTCAAATATTTCAAATTAAACGTAATTAAATATATGCAAAATAATATTTTATTCCAAATTTGAAAATTAATAGCTTATTTTTATTTATTTGATTATTGTATTACACATGAAGTTGACAACATTTTATTCTCAGTATGCAAACCTCCTTGCTGGTAAACTTCTTAATTTGACTAGTGAAAATTAAGAAAAAACTACAAAGTAAAAAGCACTAGTGCTACAATGAGATACTTTCTGTTTATGTTTATAGCCATACAATGTTTATTTTTCGAGCAACTGTATTGAAAAAACTATTTCCAACTTCAGTGTACCGACAAGGATACAAGTACCTATTACAAATAATCATGAGTAATAAATAATAAATAAGATAACACATCGCGATAAATTGAGTTTATATAAACACCGAGATCCTATTTTAATACCATCATCTATCCATTAACAATTAGTTGACTATTAGGAACCTAAATATACCTACATCAACGTTTGCAAATGCATAAGAGCATAATAGTACATTAAACACAACCTTCGGCTATTTACTTGACGTAGAGGTGAAGGCTTACACGTTATTATCACATCGTTTGGTAGGTATTACTATTAAACACATTCCACATGCACAATCTATTGATAATACCTCAATTATTTATTATTTAACCAATTAGTTTGACCTTTAATATTTTACTCTTGTACAAGATGCACAAAAACAGACTTCCGTAGTTTATTGAGATTATAAAGTAACTACTTTATAAACGTGTAGGAAATCAATTTTTTATCATACGAGTACCTACACTCACGAATATTAAAATCTATGAAAAGGGTGTCGGATTTTAATGCTCACTAGTGTATAATACATATGTATTTATGTCTGCGACTTCGTCTCTGTACAGACTTGGTATAGTTATAAAGATACTAGTATTTAATATATGGGCTCTACCTACATAAAAAGTGCATTAAAATAGTTACAGGTAAGAGGAAAAATCGTAGTTTCGGGAAGATATAAATCTTATTTTGTGATGACTTTGTTCAGATAGCTGAAAATTACCGAGGTCGGTATAAGGATAACTGGAAAGGTATTCCAAGTTTTCTACAATTTACATGAGATGGTGACCCACTTTAGAATTTCGGGGTAAATGTAATAATTATATCTTACCCAAACATTTCCGAGGCCCTTCGCCGAAAGGCATCCAATGACACGGATGTATCTTGGGTTTATTTTCCGGTGAGAACCGGTCCGGGTCAAATGTGTCTGGATCTATGAATATATCCGGATCCATCTGAATAGCCTGAATGGGTATGAACACTAAGGTTCCCTTTTCAATTACCAAGCTGTCAGGTAACTTGTAGTCTTTAGTACATTTCCTGAACAGCGCACGCATTGGTGGATATTTTCTCATTGTTTCTGTAATGGCAAATGGGCAAAATGTTTACTGTGTACTATCACTCAAGATAGACAGAAAGGAAATCTATCGAACTTGTACTCTATTGTATAGCTACAGAAGTTGCCATCTCGACGTATTGGGTCGATCGCCAGAGCTTCGACATTTAATCAGCATAGTGCGCCAGGTGTCAAAAGGAATAAAGTTTCTCTTAGAGGCACCAAAGTTGATGTCTGTAATAACTTAGTAAGTAACATCAATAAATAATATAAATTATGCCAAAGATTATCCACAACTTACCATCTAAAACCATGTTTAAATATCCCATCTCATGCTGAGCCTCATAAGTGCATATTCCGTCGTACTTGGCCAATACCTTCTGAACTTCATCCCTAGCCTTCTTCTGGATGTGAGGGTTCAAGGCCAGCTCGTATGCCGCAAACTGGCCAGTTGTGGCCGAGGTCTCATAGCCAGCAAACATGTATAACAACGTGTTAGCTGCTACATCTTGCATTGAGAATGAATTGACCATGTTAGATTCTTCTAAAATGAAAAGTGTTAAACTTTTGGTAATCTGACAGTAACTAAGCTAACATGTCGATAAGCGAAGATTTCTTCCAAAAGTTAGGTTTTCCCAGAACAAAAAATGCATACTCTTTTTTAGACACACCATCACCATAACATAAGATCACGTCTTTATACCATTCCCCGCGCCTTCGTTTCTTTGTTTGGCTCAGTTTTTTTCAACAAAAATAAGGAAGCAAGACGAGAATCTTTTTTTTTTAAATTAATTTGATTTTCGAGTGATTTCCGTAACAAATTGACTACAGGCACATCCCAATTATATAGGTAAAGGCTGTGGTTCTAGGCTAACGATTCTGATCGCAGTTCGATAAAGGTTTCGTCAAATGCACAATTTTGCAAGCGTTACGTCAGATTAGCAGTGTTACATTACGCAGGACCGA
This sequence comes from Aproaerema taeniolella, assembly GCA_949987775.1. Lineage (NCBI taxonomy): Eukaryota > Metazoa > Arthropoda > Insecta > Lepidoptera > Gelechiidae > Aproaerema > Aproaerema taeniolella. The sequence continues at coordinate 6,435,862 of OX465262.1, forward strand.
GGAAGGCCACACACGTGACCGACTTGCGGTACACCGAACACGGCTCTAGTCTTGTTGTTTTAAAACAGCCTTTTATTTTCTCTAAGATTCCTAGCACAGAGGAACACAGAACACTTAACAGCGGGGTAAATGCATAAGCCGCCGGCAACAAAATTGGTAGTTGTCTTATAATCGTCCAGCTCGCTCGTGGCAAGTGCGTAACATTTTCAACGATATTTAAGATTATTTCTGAGGAAATACAATACAATTTTCTATATTATGTAGTCAGGGTACAAATGGCCAAGAACTAATACTTACAGAGTAGGCAAAGGGGATGACGATTGTTTTTACAAAATAAAACGAAAAGCGATTTCGATATTAATTAATTTAAGACCCAAATTATATCCCTTGCATCAGATTTCCTAGTGTTCTCATTCACTTGAACTCTACCCGGTTCTAAATTTTAAAACATGCACTCCGTCCGCGACTTCGGCTTCGTTCACTACAAAAAAGCACCTAATTTTTCCAAAAGTAAACAATTCGCATACTTACGTATTGAATGTCTCTACGCACCTTTATTATTATTGTTACACTCATGTCCGTTCCTCAAATCGATTAGTGTTTGTAAATAATCATTCCTCGTATAAGAGTGCTGCCTCCTATACTCAACAGTTTCTGCGACGAGATTGGAGAAGAAGTCCAATATGTTAGGGCTAATCCTGTTGATCTTCAACATATTGAAGACATCGGGAGCGAAGAATGCAAGAGCCCGAGTCAAAGTCCTGCGAATATTAGGGACATGATCACTTATTTACAGAATATGCTTTTGCGGCTGATATTAATTATAGGGACTTTAAATTATCCGGCGAAACTTGAGGGGGTGATTCTCCCTGTGAAACTGAACAAATTTCCCTAAGGAAACTATACATATTAAATTCTCAAAAAATTTATCCTATCCATACAAAGGCTAATATTTGCTTTTTTTACTATTACACTATATTTTCCATAGTAGTTTACAGTTAATAAATAGCTATAATAAATATATGTTTAAGAAATTCGTTCAGTTTCGTGGACTGATCCCCATCCATTTACGCTAACTAATTAAAAGTCACAAAAAAATTATCAGGTCAAAACCTTTTGTAATAAAATTTGGCATTGCATAAAACCAAATCTTTAACAAACTAGTACCTACCTACTTAATTAAGAAAAAAAATCACCAGTAGCAAGCTATGGTACGATAGGAAGTATAAAAAATCCAGTGGAGGTAAAGAGCTAACAAAATTATCAGAAAATTAGGGCCTGCCCGTTTCAACATAAAATCTCAATCTGAGGTCTGTCTCAGTATGGGAAGATAATAAGTCGGGAAAATTGGTAGTGTCCTCTTGAAATGATATGCTGCATTTTGCATCCACAACATATTTTTAAGTTAAAAAGTAAACTTACCAATAAATAGACTTAGGAGTGAAATATTCGTGGCCTCGGAGATAAAATTCGGAATTAGGATTTCTGAAACCGTTGCACTCTATTCCGAAACCGACGCTCCCGATTATTTCCATGGAATATTTGTCGTAGAACTCAGAAATATTCATTGTTTCACCGTTGGAGTGCAGTTGGTCAGCATAGGTCAATGCCTCACTCGCTATCTTCTCCACCAAAGGATACATGCCTTTCAGCTTTGCCGTAGAAAAGGAAGGAGACAGTTTTACTCTCAAATTCTTCCACGCGGGTCCATGTTTGTTGAACAAATGACCAGCTAAAGGATCCCCCACTCCTCCCGAAAATATCCCATGCGATTGGAAACTGTCGAAATCCTTTATCAAAATCAGTTTCGCGATTTCTGGATCATTCACACATAACACCGGCCGGTTAAAAGAATACATACCTACGTAAGGCAACTGTTTATATCTAAAATAACTATCACAGTACGGTTGGAAAAACTGAGTTTTTCTTTTGATCACTTCACGAAGATTCCCATAGGGAAACACTGGTTTAGGTCCAATAACGCCCCTTCTAGCCCAGTATGAAAATTTATATTTGAACCATAAATATGTACTTAATAATACTAAAAAGACTATAAATAATTTTGTTGAAACAGATATAACGAGGGGTATCATATTATTTTTAGATTTGTTTAATATTGAAAAATAAACATTTTGGCTTCTATAGATGAAATTATTTTAAATTAATTGTTGTAAGTTTGAATCAATTGTTTTCACTTTGTATGAAAATCGCACTCGCATTGCGGACTTCTGTGTACAACTGATTAGCCAAAGTCAAGCCACAGCGCGCGACTCCAACTATTTCAAAATGTACAACAAACTGAGGTCACAAAACTAGTATATGTAGAAAGGATGGTAATGAACTTCAAACAGTTTGCTCTCGTCAACATTGCGCTTATTAACCATGGCCATCATCTTCGAAATTGTTCTCGACAAAATAAATAAACATCTTTGAGTAACTTGCATAATTATTTTTTAAGAACTGATTGACCCAAGTTACGAGTTTGCATGTGCTTTATGTAAGGGATTCCTTCTCTTTTATTAATATTCTTGAATTTTAATATTATTTTCGTCATTTTGTAGAACCTTTGTCATTTCACTGCATTGCTAGCCAAATGGTTCCTCACGATGCCATTTTTAGGGTTCCGTACCCAAAGAGGAAAAACGGGATCCTAAGGCTCCGCTGTCCGTCCGTTCGTCTGTCACCAGGATGTATCTCATGAACCGTGATAGTTAGACAGTTGAAATTTTCACAGACGATGTATTTCGGTTGCTGCTATAACAACAAATACAAAAAAGTGAAATAAATTAAATATTTAAGGGGGCTCCCATACAACAAAAGTGGTTTTTTGCCGTTTTTATAGAGATAATGGTTTTTATAGAGTCCGACTCACACTTGGCGGTTTTATAGGTAATGGTACGGAACCCTTCGTACGCGAGTCCCAATCGCACTTGCCCGTTTTATTTGTTTTATTATTTCTGGTACTGGTAGAATATCTGTTATAGTTTTTGTATATTGGGTGATTTTAAATTAGTTAGTGAAAATTCAGGAATGCTCACGAAACTGAACAACTTTCCCTAAGTAACATAGGTCAAAATGTGAACAAAAACTTGACCTCTCTATAATCAGCTAATTTGTCTTTGTATAGGAAGACGAGTTTGTTTTTTTGAGAATTTCATATAGGTTCCTTGGGAAGAGTTGTTCAGTTTCATTGGGAGAATCACCCCCTAAACTTTCGCTAGATAATTTAAAATCACCCCATATAATGATAAAATAGATTTAAGAATACTGTGTCTCCTAAATAAAATTTCATTCATACAGGGATCAACGTTGGCGGTGTTATATTATAACTAAATAATGAGTATTTTAGAATGATTGGATGAGTAATTGATTTCTTACTTTCTGACCGACTTAAAAAAAGGAGGAGGTTCTACATTTTTTTTTTGTTTTTTTTATGTATGTTCACCGATTACTCCGCCATTTGTGGACCGACTTTCAAATTGTTTTGTTTTGAAAGGGTATACTCCAGAGGTAGTCCCATTGTCACCAAGTCAGGATCTGATGATGGGATCCCAAAGAAATAGAGGGCAACCCCCAAATTTAAGAGGCGTTTACAATGTTTCTCATGTACATACTATCTATTATTTACACTAAAAAAATAAAAATAAATGAACTTTTGATTTAACCTCTCACGCGATATCTACTGCACAAATCCTCTTCAAGGAGCGCTGCTACGCATTACGCAATGCAATGACCGGTTTTATCCGCATCTAATTAACGGTTTACCGTGACCTTCTAAATTAAGACAACCACAATTAAGTAAAAGTAGTTCTAACTGATCTATTAGTCAATACATTATTATTCAATAGTTTATATTATAGTTATATAAATAAACACATCGTATAGACCGACTTTTTTGGTTGTCAGCCATTTAGGCGAAGGTGATAGCTTCGAAATTACAGATTAAGTTAACAGATTTGAATAGAGCTTTGCATCGAATGATGCCAAGATTGAATATTTGAATTACATTTCTTCACTGTTAGTTTTACCATTAAACCCGGTCGCGTGAACAGAAGTGGCTTTGATAGAATTATCTTTCCCTTTCTTTATAAAAATCAATTACTCCGCTGTAATAACCTAACATGGGAAAACCTGGATTGTGGTCAAGCGTACTCATAAAATAAAACGAGACAAAGCACTAGGAAGAAAACTAAAACTAAGCCGCACAAATGAATCCATAGGCGAGAGACTAGTCTTAACTCATATTGCCAGATAGTTGTTGTTTTTAAATGGATTTAAGCGTAACGAGTGATATAACAAGTTATGAAAGCGATTAAGTGACGGACGATTAAAAGTCGTGGGATTGTAAAGACACGTTTATTAAAAGTTACAACACGTATTTCTTATTTCTATAAGTACATATAACGAAATTGAAAAGTTAAATTCAACAATTTCCCCTTTAATATTTGATAAAGGTGGAGAGTGGCAAAAATACTGCAAAATTAATATTAGACTTATGTACAAGTATATTGCCATAGCTTATTATTTACGACATATTCCAGCAGAACTGTCTGTCGTATCATACTCGGTTTTCACCATTTCTCTTCTTAACTGTAATAAGTGCTTAAGATATTCTTTCGGGGTCCTAATTGGTACTTGTCTTGTAGTATATCTTTTCGGGGTGTTATAAAGACTAGCCAAGTAATTTTCATACTTATTGACGGAATAATCAAGGCTCTTACAAGATTCTAAAATCTTTTTCTCGATTACGTCAAACTCGTTGTTTTGATGTTTCACTTCCTTGAATTTGTTTTCAAAGTACTGACGTTTTTGTTGAAATATACACTGAGACCTTTGACTCTCTGTACTATCGCTAGAACTTTCGTATTCTATTCCTAGTGATGAATATTGCTTTTCATATGGACCATTTTCCTCATCACAATTGTTTAGTCCGAGAAACTCTTTATACATTTTCGCTTTGGCACTTCTGTATTTTGAGTTGTTTTTGTATACAGATGTGTAATTTTCATTAGGTTCACGATCACTGGTACTTCGATTACAACTTTTCCAAATAAACAAACCACTTTCAGCAGTACTAGATGCAGTTGAATCTGAACAGGCGCCCAATACACTGTTGTTGCAATTTCCATTATCTTGGTTTGCGGAGTTCGAACTTTCTGAACTTAAATTACACTTCTTATTTTCTTCTTGCGCCCATTCCCAATTTTTCTGTGATGCAACAGTTATAGGAGGGTCAGAGGGTACTACCGCTCTATCTTCTTTGAATGTCACAATCCTTTTAGTGGCATCTCTTTCTTTTGGAGGGGATAATACAATATTATATGGATATGTGTTTTCATTACGTCCCAAAATCATATCTTTTATCTCTTCGTGGTTCACGGATTTTACAGATGCTATAGTCACTCGAGGTAAAGCAAGGCCTTCGGAACATTCATCTGGAAATTCTTCAGTGACTTTTTCAGGCATCCCTATATTAGGTAAAACATGTACGTTACTCATGTTTGAGCTACGATGATTGTCTATGTCATGGATTGCGTCTGCTTCGCTGTCTTCAAGTGCGCTTGTATCAATATTATTATGGTTTGTTAGCAAGTCTGGAGTAGTAGATACGTTAGTCAATTTATTGAATATGGCTTCATCATCGTCGGCATTATCATCGGAACTTTGATGTTCTAAGTTGTCATCTGAGCTTTGTGATTCTGAATCCACAGGATACTGCTGTGATATGTTGATACTAATTACTGACGGAGAAGAATATTCTTCTAAACAACATCGGTGGTGTTCGTTGGCTGTAATATATTTTGGAAGTGCGGCTCTTCGTTTTCTTCTTGGCGGAGGTTTTGGAGGTGGTGTTTGTGAACATTGGTCATATTTAGGGAATACGTCGGTCATCACATAAGAATTCTTATGAACAACTTCTTTTACTTCTGTTGAAGTAGCCCGGTCACGAAAATCTAAAGAACCAATAGGGCCCACTGATATTTCTTTGCAACGTGGTGTCATAGGTACCGTTTCGGTGGCTGCATCCCGTTGGAGAACATGAGATCGATCTTTTCGAAGAACATAAGAAGCTAAATCAGTTTGCACATCGATACCTTGATCTTTTACTCTTGTTACTCTCATTCGAGTTTGTGTGTGAGCTGGAATGCCTATCCTTCTCTTAGTTCTCAGAGCTCTATGACTCAATTCCATCAACCGTTGGCGAGCGTTAGTGCAAATTCTAAGTTCACTAAGCGGTTCCATTACTTTTTTATCTACCATAGTCTCTATTTTGGATGCAGCAGCTTCTTCTTTCTTTTTTAATTTTGAGTATAAGCGTTCAGTGACTGATGCGACAATTTCAGCTCTTTGATTGTCATACAGTATAGGAATATGCGATTGTTTCAATTTATCTTCACCAATTGTGACATTTATTTGTTCTTGACTTTGACTGGGAGATGGTTGTGATGAACTCTGGCTTGCTGGAGGCAAGGTTTTATTGACAGCTAGAACTTCTTGTGATTTGTATTGTCGTCTTTTATGCCTTAGTGGAGCCATTACTTCAAGATCGGTGCCACTTCTCGTTCTTTCTAGAGCCGGAGTCAGAAGTTTGTCTACTTCTTTGGTGATTTCTTTCTTAAGATCAATGCCTTTATCTACAATGCTCATAACCTCTGAACTTTCACTGGCGACCGATGAGGCTGTTGATTCAGAATGTGCGTCTGGTTTCGGATTAAACATGTTGAGTATGTTACCTATTTTTGGTTCTGTGTTATTGATTTCAATCAACTGAACATTTTTTGTGTTTGCCGGTAAGGTCCAATGAGTCTCATCATATGTGATTTTCCCAGTCTGAAGATTCTGAAAAAGAAATATAATCTTCACCATTTTAAACATAATATTTATAACGGGTTCTCACCACGATTTAGTTTAGTAAATATGTGACTGTGAAAATGGAAAGGTACAACTTTCGTGATAGTTGTTAAGGTTCACAATTAGTGTGATGAGTTCTTATTGACTACCCCGAAAGTTGTACCTTTTTAACCGACTTCAAAAAAAGGAGGAGGTTCTCAATTCGACTGTATTTTTATTTTTTTGTATATTTGTTACGCGATTACTCCGGCAATTATAAACCGATTTGAATAATTCTTTTTTTATTTGGTAGGTCATACGTCAGAGGTGGTCCCATTGTCACCAGGTCAGGATCTGATGATGGGATCCTGGGGAAATCGAGGGAAACCCTCAAATTTTGTAGGCATATACACTGTTTATCAGAAATTATCTTAATCTATGTAGATTTTTGCATCTAATGGTCACCATCTGATGTTGCTGAGCTGATGATGAAGCTGATGATGAATGGTTTAGGAGTATGGGATCTCTGTAACAAAATTATTTGGGATTGAAGTCGGTGACTCTTACGTTTTTGACGTGGAAAATTATACTGTACACAGTCACATATAATCTTAATACAATAAATATAATCTTTTTTGAACTGCCCAAGTGAACAGGTGACTAACACACATTTGCATAATTATCAATTAAAGTTAATGCGACTTTAAATACCATGCTGTCCTTTCCGTCTTGTTGACTTACACAAGGACGGCATTATATTTAAAGAAGCTTTAACTTTAATGAACGTTTCTTTGCAATTGAGTGACATTTAAGTCTTTAGTACAGTATGAAACGATGATGATAATTTGCAAATTGGATGCAACTTTGTGAAATTCTCATCTCCCTACAGAATAAGGTCTTACGTATAATATGTGATGGCTAGCAAGCTCAGCCAGCAGCTGGTTGAGTTGTGCTTGCAAGGCAGTTCGCGAGGCGGTGCTGGGGGTGGTACTGATGCTGCGAGGAGTGCGGAGCTGGCGAGCCCTTTCAGCCCAGCGGAGCGTCGACGCTGACTCTCCGTAACAAGCCACGCTTGGCGACACAGCTTTGCAGAAATAATGAAAGAGCTGAATTCGGATTCGAATCAAACAATTCGAAATTTGGACTTTACAGTAAGTGTTAATTTCCAAATCATTTGGAATACAAAAGCTAAAAGAAAAAGAAATTACTAAACAAATTAACCTTTCAATTTTTAGAACAGAAATTCAACTACTTTCTTTGGAGAGCTTCCAATGTTTACCTACTATGCATTTAAAAAAAGTGATTATGTCTAATTTTAGTAATTGTCTTTCTTGTCAGCAAAACTCTCTAAGCAAATATGCAAATCAAAGACCCATTACGTAATACGTAATACGTGGTTACGTAATACTTGAATGGCCCCCTTCGGCTTTTAGGGCGACTATTACTGGCCATTAATGGAATGTGAAAATTCATGGTGGTCAAATCAGTTTGTCAAATTAGTTTGACTACGAGGAAGGAACGAAATATTTTGCTACCTTTGATGCAAATAACGAGTGAGACATAAAACATTTTTATTTTTTACTTACTTGCTATGATGAAAGTAGTGGCGCCTCCCGTAAAGCAATCCTTCAGGAGCCACGTCAAGGCAGAGTCGCGGTATGGAACGAATCTTCCACGGCTTCCTCCACTGACTAATATAAAAGATTAATCAATTCATAAATAGTATTTAAGAGACAGCTCAGCACAACAACTGAAAATTATTTTTTAGTGGATTATAGTGTATCTACCAGGAAAGTGTACCTAAAGGGAATAATTCGAATTCTCCTCTAGATCAACATTTTTATGATTTTTTTTTATTTTTTCCTGCTTTAAATTTAAATTAATTATTCGATAAAACTCTATTTAGTCATAAAAAACAATAATAACAGCGGAAAACACGAAAACCAGCAATTGATCGCATTCTGATAGCTGCACCGGCGGCGGTGCGGCGGCGCAAGAGGCCGCGCGCGTTTTCGTTGTTTCGTTGTACAAAACTTAACGCCCAAGTAGATAAATAACTGAAACTCCTTAAAGTTTCCGAAAAAAAAATTCCACCACATAAGTATTTGCTGAGCTATCCCTAACACCTTCTATAAACTCTATTGCAAAAATATACAGATGAAAGTAGATTGATCTTACCAAGAGCAGATATGACGTTACTGAGGGCTACTAAAGACTTGTTAATATTAGCGCCCTCTTTTTGTCTGCCGCCGCCGCAGCCTTCCCAACTCGCTTTTTCACTGTTGACGAAAAAAATTCTTAGAAGTAAAGATGAGTCACTGTAAAAACACGAGGTGAATGTGATTTCCTCATGTTCGTAGAAAAATTGTAACCTTAGATGTTAAGCAATTTAATTTATAGTAGAGTTGATCGGAATTTTAAATTAAAGTGAGATTAAATATTAAAAATATATTAAAATTGTTTTGAATTTGTTTATGCATCGGAACGGTATCTAAAAAATAACATATCATTACTAGCATTTTTTCTTTTTTAATATACTTAGGGAGTAAACTCTTCATTTTAACAAAATGACGTGCAATTATATTTTCTTTTCAGTATGAAATGTAAAGAGTCAAAACGATTATTAGATAAATGTTTTTGAAAACAGGTATATAAAATACTCACAAAAAATCATAAAATTAAATTTTTAAAATGAAAATGAAGTGTTGTGTGAAAATCTAATATCTATTTACTCCTTAAGGAAATTTTTCTTCTGTATCCAACAATCTTTTAAATTAAACCAGAGTTTTAAAATAGTAAATTCAGAAATCCATAGAAACATTTATGACTTTTATCGTTAACAAACCTGCCAGCCAAATCAGCCAAGTGTAGGGTAGCGCGAGGCGTGGCGAGCTCCAAGAGCGCGTGTGACCGAGATGAGGTCGAGTTCCGTCGGGTGGCCGCTGTACGTCGTCTGCGAGCACCCTCCTCCACCAGGGACAAGAGAGTCTCCACGTCTGTCACGGCTACCCGACGGAGGTCTAGAACAGTTTTGAAATTTCACACCTATTTGCAAAGAGAAAGAAACTAAGGCCCGTATTACAGAAGAAGACTCAAGTCTTGATCTATACTTAAAAAATAAAATAATAGTATGGATTGTTTCTTTCTCTCACTTAATACTCTTACACACAAACACACTCCACTTACTAACACACTCATACACTAGCACATATTTGCAAACATACACACACACACACACCCACACATATACGGTTAATCATGTTCTATATATTATTATTGTTGATGGTATTGTGTTGGTATATATTGTGAATTTATCTATTACTTACTAAAATTAATATATTTTTGTTTAAAATTTTGTTTAAAGTCTTGTAGTTAATAAGTCGGTGTTCGGTATCTATAACAGTGAATTGTTGTAAAACGATGTGACGAAATGTTGAGGAGGAGCGGACACTCCCGCCACAGGTAACTTTGTTGCCCACTGGGAGTGCCCAACAAATGATATGCTAATGTACAACATTTAAAGATATAAAGATTTTTGATTTTTTTTTAATCAAAATGACAAAGACGACTACTACAGTATAGTAGCAGTATCAGAGTCTGAGTCGTGTTCTGTAGTACGGACCGAAAAGCGCTTATAGGACGGTAAAGTAATCTGAAAGAGGTTTGGAAGATCAGGGGGTAACCACCACCTGTTAAGTGGTCAATCCACTACTCCGTGTAGTTACTTTTAATGTCTTTGTTTTATTGCTTATGGCTCCCAACTAGGGCCTTTCGTCCTATTTTCATCTTTACCTCCAAAACTTCCTCCGCACTGGCTCTACCCGGTCAGTTTTAACATTGACCTATCCAGTTTCGTCAGCCTTTTTCGCTTTTCATCCATATGAATAATTATCGAAAATTTAGGAGCTGCGATGCCACAGACAGACATACAAATACACAGAAACACATGTCAAACTTATAACGCCTCACTTTTTTGTCAGGGGTTGAAAAAATGTAAATATAGAAAAAAATCCATTCAGTTTGTACAGTCAGCCAAGCGTTTATATAGTTTAAAAAATCGAAAGTTATTGAAGAATTTCCTCCCTATGGATTTATGAAAATTATCATATGTTTCATGGCTAGAACGAGGCTAGGTTGGTCTTAAAATTTCACTTGCTAATTGAAGATGCTAACTCTGCACGTAGGGCCCGCGCTCTGGGTGCTCTCGAACCCGCAGATCTTTGCTGGCGTTGCCCCGGCGCCGCGGTAGAGAGTGCCCCGGGAGAGGCTCGCCCGCTAGCAGGTCGTGAACCCTTTCGTTGTAGATCTCCAGGAAACTGTGTTCAAAGATAATTATCATTTTTCAAATGTATCAACAAGTTTGAAGATTTCATTTACGTAAGTCTATTAAAAAAGCAGTGATAGCACAGTTGGTAATGAGCCAGACTTGTAACTGGAAAGTTGAGGGTTCAAATCATGATGAAGCCTCAACTTTCGATTTTGGTGGTATAATTAGGCCCGCTAATTATACCACTAAATTCGTCTTTTCGGATCTATGTACGGATTTTTCATTATTTATTACTTGCTCAGCGGTGAAGGAAAACATCGTAATGAAACCCGCACGTGTAAAAAAAACTAGGTATTTTTCGGACACCGCGGCGGCGTGCTGTCCGCCAACCCGCATTGAGCCACGCTGGCTATGACCTAAATCTCGTTCATGTTTCGAAGGGAGACCCGTGCCTCTCGGTGGGGACTTATATGAGCTAACAAATAATAATCTAAAGTTACAGCTTTAATTTCTTGTTCTCCACCGTTCATCTCGAGTGCGATGGTGATAGCGCGCGTCCTATATATGCCAAAATTTACTACACAGGGCGAGCAAGCCTTTGCGTGGCGCCCTGGGGCAATCAAAGTGAAGTTTCACCGTCAGCCGAGTGGTGCACCGCACGAGTTTGTCGCCATCGTGCTCGAGCTGCTGAAACGACTATATTTTAAAGCTCTGGGATTAAGGTTCGTTATTCAGATTTTGGCTATGTATTTTATTTAATACTTTAATTAACTGACGACTGAATAAAATTAACAACAGAATGTTCAGTAAGTAGAGACAAAAGCTATTTTATTCTGTATAAAGTTTACTCCAGTGGTAACCTTCTTTATCACGCTTTATCATCGGATTTCTAAGATCCTGTTTTCAACTTTGATTTCAACATAAAAATTAATTCCAATTTGTGACTGCAAATCTTCTTGCTTACAAAGCAAGAGCCCTTTAGTGACGCAGTTAAAGACAATTTAAATTCACGAAATTCATAATTTACGAGATAGTTTTGGCAAGTAAATGTTCTAAATCGACAGATAGGAAAAGACTAACAGCCCTCTGTCACGATAGTTAGTAATTATATTGCAATGAATCATCTTATAAACTGCCTAGTCAAATTCGCAAATTTAAACTATACTAATTATAGGAAAATTCTGCTAATGTATTTTGAGCTATACATATTCATATTCATTTATTACTGTATTAAACATACAATGTCAAAAACTTAATTACAATAATGTAAATTCAAATTAAGTTATGTACGATTTGTTATAAATTAACAATACTAATTTTGAAATGAAAATAAATTATTAATTTTTATAATTACTCATCCAGGAACTCTTTAACACTGTAGTAGGCCTTGCTCGTCAACAATGACATGAGTCTGTTTAAAAAACTGCACTCAGTGCTCGCTTCACGAATTGTATTCGGTATTTTATTATAAATACCTACGCGGCCCAATCACATACAAAGAATTGGCAGTCTTTTGAAGGCGGTGCTTAGTAGACGCTAATGTGTTTGGACGTCTACCCGAAATCTTTTTGGGCAAGGGGAACTCACAAATACAATTTGCTAAGTTAAAGAAGATTCATTTTAGATTAGTTGTTTACAGGGCTAAAGCCTTTACCTAAAGGTAAATCTCTTTTTACCTCTCGGGTGGTTAATCAGTCCATGAAACTGAACAACTTTCCCCAAGGAACATTGGACAAAATACGAAAACAAAATTTTGAGTTCCCGTACAAACTTCATCAGTATATAGCGCATTTTGTATGGGAGATCAAATTTTTTTTTCGTATTTTGTTCAGTTTCATGGACTCATTTAGCACCCGAGAGGTTGAAAGGGATTTACCTAAAGCCCTGTATATTGGGTGACTTTAAATTAGATAGGGAAATATATAAGGAACTGTACATCATTCCCCAAAGAACATAGGTCGAAATAAAAAAAAAATTTTGCTTCGCTAAGTATAAGAAGTGGAATTTATTTTTTTGGGAATATCAAATGGGTCCTCAGGGAAAATTGTTCAATTTTATGGGAAGAATCATCCTCTAAAGTTTCGCTAAAAATTTACTGTCAAGGTCGGGGCAATTTTTTTGTAAAGAACGGAGTTCTTGGATCGTAGTTTTATAAAAAAAATGAACTTCCATGATGTTGCTCGAATAAACAAACACCTTGCATGTTTTCAATTACAGCTGCAAGCAAATTTGAATTTTGACGTGAACATCAAGTAATGGGGTGTAAATGGTAACCCCAACCACTAGATAGACAGCTTTATCTATCTATCTTTCTAATCGATCGTTTTTCAATTTCGATTGGATTCAGATGTAATGATTTGATTAGGAAGAAAGCTAATAGTAAGAACGAGCTTAAACACACGATTTAAGAAAACTACAATACTCATAACTCACACATAATACAAAAACTTTGGCGAATTGAACACATCTCGACGTCGTCGGGAACAAAGGTAAAAACATAATTTATTAGCTCCTTTTTTAAAAGTTGGTTAATAAATACCACAAATAAAAAGAAAATCCAAAAATAAATTCAGAAGCGAAACTCTATGTAGTAATCACTTTAGCTCAGTCAAGTTAAATATTATTAGGGGGTCGTGCTTGCAAAAGGTCGGGTCATTCTGAATTTTTTATATGTTGTTAAGACCTAAACCAATATTAAAAAACCAGATTTGCAATTTCCAAAGTGCTGTGCGAGCGGCAGTGTGACCAAAAAACCATGAAATTTTCGGTTTTTTTTCAGTTTTTGCTCAATATCTTAGTGAAGGAAGGGTCTGATCAGTATAGTCACTATAGATACATTTAAAGTATAGTAAATTTGCTACAATTTGAGACCAAAGCGAGCTCTCTACGGCTATTGGTTCCCAAGATACAGTTCTTCAAAAACAAACCGGGACGGTACTGTTCACCCACGCCTTTACCGGGTGCGATACCACCTCAGCAACATTTGGCCAAGGAAAGACCAAAACACCACACTCCTGAGTAAGAATGAACCACTTGCTGAGCAAGTGGAGGTCTTCCTTCGGCCAGACTCCACCCCACAAACCGTGAAAGAAGCCGGCATCAAGTGCTTTGTGGCTCTATATGGGGGTGACATCGCGAGGGACACTTTGAATTTCCTCAGGTATAAGACGTTTGTCACTTCAATGAGCATAAACCTAGCCCGTTTGCCACCGACAGAAGATGCCACAGGCCACCATGCAGCAAGGTGCTACCTCCAAGTGCAGAAGTGGCGGGGAGTCAACTTGAATCCCACTGATTGGGGGTGGAAGATGTCTTCTCAGAGACTCATCCCCATCCCCACCACCATGGATCCCGCCCTTCTGCGAAAAATTTCCTGTAAATGCAAGAAAGGGTGCTCTGGGAGCTGCTCGTGCAGAAAGGCTGGGCTCCGCTGCTCAGTCCTTTGCCAGTCATGCGGTGGCAAATTGCGCACTAACGTCCCGGAAGTGGAGCTGAAATGCTCGGATGATGAAGATGACCCGAATACAGACTGGGCTCCTCTCCCAGCGTCCATCACTGTCGAAGAGGAACCGTCTTCATACGAACCCAAACCTGGATCATCAAAGATGAAAAGAAAGGCATAATTTGGCAACCAAAACACATTACCTACATGATTTATATAACTTTTCTTAGAGATACTGTCAGATTATGTTACTTTAAGTAGTTGTTGTTTTAAAACCGCTGGGTATACAGATACTAGTTTGATCTCAAATGAAAGCTAATTTACTACAACTTAACATTTGATGTGGGATGCATATTTTATAAGATATTTCACAAAATAAGTGCACGTTCCGAAAAAATAACTTTTTGCACAAAAAGTAGTGTTTTCGAAGAACTGTAACTCGGGAACCAGTAGCTGTAGAGAGCTCGCCTTGATCTCAAATTGTAGCAAATTTACTATACTTTAAAAGTATTTATAGTGACTATACTGATCAGACCCTTCCTTCACTAAGATATTGAGCAAAAACTGAAAAAAATCCGAAAATTTCATGGTTTTTTGGCCACACCGCCGCTCGCACAGCACTTTGGAAATTGCAAATCTGTTTTTTTAATATTGGTTTAGGTCTTAACAACATATAAAAAATTCAGAATGACCCGACCTTTTGCAAGCACGGATTTACATCTAGACTGAACTACTTTGAGTATGTAGTATTTTTGAGTAATCAGTATCATGGTTTGGCATCTTATTTTAAATAGAGCTGCGAATTTATCTATAGGTATTAATCCATGTCTATGTATTTATTTTTTTAATTTTGGTTTTCTTTTTATTGAGTGCTTATGAAACGGAAAATAGTAAAAGTTCTATGATTAATTAATTCTAAATAAAGAGTGTCCCAATAAGAGTGCAGTTTTTAATTTTAAAATAAAAATACGTATTTTACAAGAGAGTTGTAATATGTTTATGCGATTGTAAAGAAGACATGTTCCGATTAAGTGTGGAATAAAATATCCGTTAAATATCCGCCACGGATCTGATAACAGGCCATTCCTTTTTTTTATTAATTTTTTTATTAAATTTTACATTAATTTTTCACAGAGATGTGGTTGTATCTCACCGATGGCCAAAATTCGCACCAGACAGTTGCTCGTTGTAGGTGCATTTGTTTCTCATGGATTGTATGAGGATTTTCGACAATTTTGTGTTTTCACGTAGCCATTCAGATGGAAATGCACTTCATTGGAGAAGAAAACTTTTTCGGAAAATTGGCATCGGCTCCATTACCCATTTGAGCCGGTTTGAGCTCCTAAGTGAACTGAATCTTGAACGCATGAAGGTCCTTTAACAAAATTCGCTTCGTAGTGCTTCGTGAAATTTGAAGTTGTTGAGAACGAAGCCGAATTGATTTTTTCGGCGTCACTTTCGTTTACAGCAGCAATGTTTTCAAGAGACCGACCGATACGTTAATTAAGGAGTCCTAATATCCATAATCGACACAGTTTCTTCAAAGTCGACCACTTTTCGAATAGTTGACACATTAGAGTAGGTAGTAAGTATGTAGGTAGTAAGTATAAGTAAAAATCTATATATAGTATTAATATATTATAATATAATTTCCTTTTAGTCTCTCACCTCCATGGAGGTATGCACCTGGTAGATAATGCCTTATTTATTAAGTTATATAAATTAAATAAAAAAATAAAAATAGGTGCACTTTCTCGACTGAAAATTTGGCGAAGTTTGCGAGTGGTCTCAACTGTAGATACCAATTTTAATGAGTTTTCACAATGAAAACGCGTTGTTCTTTCGTAAAGCGCTCCATTTTTGATAATTGGAAAACATGGGTAACAATTTTGAGTAAAATTCACTTCGTTTTTGAGAAAAAAATCAGAAAGCTCATAGCATTTGTTTTGTAATATTTTTAAGTTTGACTAAAGAGTGAAAATGTGCTATTGTTAGATAAACTGTGATGAATTGAATCGAATTTCAGCAATCAGCATTCCGGTTTTATTACTAAATACATATATGTATGTATAAATTATAGCAATATTATATATATTCTGAGAAAGAAAATATATTCATATATTATTCCAAGAAAGAAAATCCTTCATGTAATTTAGTTACAATTTTGTCGTTTGACCATCTTCTTCTGAATCTACCTGTGAGGCCAGCGCCCAGTGGTGCTAGCTGGCTTTCTCCTCCACTGTTCTGCTGCTGATCCCACACCCACCAGGCCTTACCAGGACTTAACAGATAACTTTTTTATTTTACTCTAAATTTATTACTCTAAATTCTGATTTTATGTTTGTAACCGCGGATTTTGTGAGGTTTTAATTTGCGCAAGGAATTATAGAAGAAATAAAAACACGTGTTTCTATCTTTTTTCTACCACCAATTTTGTTTTGCTTATTTTTATTCCCCAATTTCTTAATCATTGATATCTTTTACCTTTTATAAATTATAGATATCTTGTTAACCGTGTGTTTTTTAATTAACGTGGCGGGTCAAGCCCCGCTTGTCCCTTGACAAGAGGAGGTCCGTCGCGCTAAACTGTGCATTAAATTATATAAATAAATAAAACAGGTTTGTGAGTAACTAATAGGTCTCTACATTATGATAGATAATTTAAGAAGATACACGATCATTCGTATTTACTACTCTCTTACTACATAGTACTTCAACATATTACGTCATGTTAGTAAACGGCGAGCATATTTAAGGTTTATAAGTACTTAGTGGTTCTTATAGTTTTCAGCTCCCAGAAGCATGTTTTTGTATTGCAGTATTAAAACATTGGTACGTATACGTCTAGATATGATATCCTTGGTTGTTATGAGAATATAACACTTACAGATAGTTAAAATAAGTATCATAATAATATAATTATAGACTGTTTACTAGACACAGTAAAAACACGCTTAAATTAAACGAGCTAGTCTTACCGTAATTTATTTTCCCTAGAAGTCTCCTCAAAACAAACTGTTTTTAATATAATTACGGGTCATAGTATTCACTTGGTTTATTTTCACTACACAACACATGGGCGGGCGGGTGGCATATTGCACGCGGAGGGCGGGCGTCGCCCAGAGCGCGAGCATTATCTGTGGCAATGGGAAGCCTTTCTAACCGCTTTCACACCTCACCTCACTATTCAGGGTTCCGTAAGAATTTATCCATACTGAAGGTTCTTTCCAATATTTAAATAGAAACATGTAATATTCATATGTTGGTTTGCCTTTTTAATAAATAAATAAAATAAACATGATCGTAAATATTTTATTAATTAAGCAGCTTCTCACCTGGAACTTCTTTCCCCTGGAAACTTCGGGAAGAATTATACACGTAAACCTTTCTCTTGAATTACTCCGTCCATTGGTGAAAACTGTATGAAAATCCGTTCAGTAATTTTTTAGTTTATCGCGTAAAGACAGACAGACACGGCGCGGCGGGGGACTTTGTTTTATAATATAGTATGACTAGCTTTCCGCCCGCGGCTCCGCCCGCGTGGACTACAGGTTATATCGTGCCCAACTGTGGGATAAAATGTAGCCTATGTCCTTTCCCAGGCTCTAATCTATCTCTGTACCAAAATTCATCAAAATCGGTTCAGCGGTTTAGGCGTGAAAAGGTAACAGACAGACAGACAGAGTTACTTTCGCATTTATAATATTATAGTAGGGATTATATGATTTAAATAATTTTTAAATATTATCATGTTGTTTTTTGCTATTACATCATGGGTAAGAAAAAGCAGTAAAACAAATTCAAATTAGTAAAAAGCAAGTACCATTGATGTGAATTTAGTCAATTAACGCAAATAAGCGGTGATAGCTCAGTTGGTAATGAGCCAGACTTTTGATCGGAAGGTCACGTGTTTAAATCCTGGTGCAGGCCTGTACCACTAAATTCGTCTTTTCGGATTTATGTACGGATTTCTAATTATCACTTGCTTAACTGTGAAGGAAAACATCGTGATGAAACCCGCCCGTCCAAGAAAATTCATTTTCGAAAGTCGAGCGGTCCACCAACCCGCATTGGGCCAGCGTGGTGGACTATGGCCTAAATCCCCTTCGTGTTTCGAAGGGAGGCCCGTGCCCCTCGGTGGGGACGTATATATAGGCTGGAAGAACGCAAATAACGTGTTTGTTGCATTTTTAATGTTTTGAATTAAAAAACAATCACTTTGCATCTACAAGGTCACCTAAGTTGCTGAGAAATTATGTACTTTGACAGGGTCGTAAAGCAGCAGGTACATTAAATCCACATAAAGGGGATGTTAGCAAAGATAAACCCTTATCGAACCGAGGTGTTCGCGGCATAGCAAGGTTTGCGTGTCACGTCGGCCTTCGCTAGTATTGCCATTCAAAGTTAATCCCAACTAACACAACAACAATAAACAATATCAACGTAAACTTGCTCAACACATAAAATTCTGCCCCTACAAAAGTTCATCAAACTTTCTTTGTTCTAATAGAAACAAAGTAGTGTTGAATGTAAAGGCAATAACTTGTTTCCGTATCGAATTGGCTAAAGTTGCATCGTTTTGAGATTTTACGACATTGGAATCGCATTGAAGAAAAATTATTAAAAAGTTCGCTGCTTGGACTCGTATTGAGAAGAACCTTAAATTCCCAGTACCTACAAAGTTATGTATGTACCATCAATAACTTAATTTGTCTAAACTATATAGATACACTTGGTTCCCTTAATGAGGTACGAGTATCTACCCATTCTTTGTCCTCTGTCAAATATAATGATAAGGTTTAATTGGAACTAACTTGGTTACCGATTTAAAGCACTAATTCTACCTACTGTCAGCGCTTTAGTCTAGTGCTACAGCACATGCTGAGTCAGCGCCATTTTGACTGCTTTAGATAAGTTTTATGTTGTTCTACTTGTTTGTATTGTTTGGAAGCAGTTAAATAAAGTTATATCTATCTATCTATCTATCTATCTACTTTACCTAAGTTGTAAGTAGGTACTGATGTTCTCACGCTGAGAAAAAATATTATGAGGAAACCTACAAATTTAAAGAGAAAAATGAATGTGTAACTGTGCTCCAATATCGATCATCTTCTACTGCTAACAGAGTCACGAATGTATTGTTCAATGATATCCAGGATCTTGGTCAAACGTACCCCGAATGTAAACCGAAGACAAAAATCCGATATGAAACTTAAATTCTTGTTAGTATGTGAAACTTAAGCGGAGCAACACTTAACAAAAGTGGGAAGAACTGGCCCAGCTTAAACTTCCTGCAAACTTCTTCGAGGGAGCTCATGGCAGCTTATTGATTATTTTCCTTAATATATAATTGTATAGTTTACTTCTTCTCGCCAGGGACTACGTTCCCATGAGAATTTAGCGAATGAATTATAATTAAGAATATTCAAAATATCATAATGTGCTGTATTATACACTAAACCTTCCCCTTGAATCCTTCCGTCCATTGGTGAAAGCCATATAAAAATCCGTTCAGTAATTTTTGAATTTAGATACGGCAGAGTTTTTTTTTTAAAGATAATATGATGTGCATTTTTGAATTTTTTCCTGATACGTCTGCATCAAATACCCATTTAACTTTGACTTCAAAGTATTGAAGCCAAAACAATCATTGGCGCAATCTTACGTCTAATTTGTGCTGCCAAACTTTTCGTTTACAGAATCGAATAGCGCAATTCGATAGCTGGTAAGCCGTGGCGAGTGAGACTCATTTCATTCTGTCAAAATAAGCCATCGCGTGTTGTAAGAACTATCATAGCTTCTTCACACGAACTGCATAAGACAATGAACAACGCCTGTCCGTTTAATAGAAAATACTGGAAATACTCTGACTGTATTTTAAATTACAGGCAGTTATTTACAAGTTCCACGAACTGTTATTCAGTTTCGACACTTTGGTTTAGTTGCTGAGATAGCTAAGCCAATTAATGTACCGGGTTTTAATCTTCCTGTGAACTTTGTTAACCCTGAATACGTATGACATCATTAGTGACCAATGATCATCCACCATGATATGGTTCTTATCAGTTGAAAGATCCGCATATAGAAAATACCAACACACACTTAAAGGAAATAATGCTGCAATAACATCTCTTAGTAGAGTACTTCTATTTTTTATTAAGTCTCGGAAAACATCGTTTTTCCGAAATGAATTTAAACTAACAATTAATTATGTTATTCTAAATTTAAATTATTGTCGACGTTAAGCATAAAAATGAATATTAACACGATGTAATAGACATGAAAATTCAAACAAAATACAACTAAGATGCAGTTTTGAATTCAAATTATTGTTATATCAGATAATTCATAGGTAAGTCGTGTGCATACGGAAAATCGATGATTGCCGAAACACAAGAAGAAATTAGAAGCACTTTTAAATAAATAAATTCATTTATTTGCAAGAATACTGTTGAATACAGTTATTGGTACCAGACTGGTACCCGACCAGAAAATAATACTTGTATTCATGTTATATTTCGAAAATGTCAAAGAACTTGCCTGACAGTGACGTCCAAGGTGCCCTCAGCAAAGGCCCTACACAGGCGAGGCACTAGTCCCGGCTCGTCCTCGGTGCCCATCATAGTGTGGGTCTTGCCAGTAGCGCTCTGTCCATATGCAAGCACGCATGCTGATGCACCACGGGCCACGCTGGAGACTACCTCGCGGCCGATTGATTCGAATACCTAAAAGATTAACCAACTTAATAGATCAGTGAAACCTCACAGGCTGCTTAACCAAGCAGCCTATGCAAAGGCAAGTAACCTGATGGGTGACCAAAGTGGCAGTTTATCACGAGCATTTCTTCGGAGGGCACGTTAAGCTGTCGATCCCTGATGTCGATTGACTACAGTCGTTAAAACCAAGTCAGGGAAACGCTTGAAAACTCTTACAGTTAGCTAAGTTCGCCACACACTATACTATACCTGCACGTTAAGAAGAAGAAGAACAACATTTTATCAAATAAATGATAATTGAAAGTAGATAATTAGCGTCTGGAGCCTGAATCTTTTTTATGAGTAACGTATAATACTTCAAGGCTGACAATCTATGACCTCAATATTTATTCTTCGTCTCAAAAAGCATATTAATTGGGGCGTCGAGTAGTTCTAAAATCACATTACGCTCAGCCTACCCCGATAGGGATTATAGGCGTAAGTGTACATGTGTGTACAATACTTTACACTAATTGATACTTTTACGGCGCAGAAATACATCTTACAATGACTAACTATGATTCAACCAGTCAGCATCCCCTTCCCATGTCAGCAGGGTCACGAAGGTCAGATAGCAGACGTTCCACTGCACTGTAATACCTGATCCATCAAATCCCAAATCATGGGCCAGGGTACCCCGAAACTGAAAGGCACAAAGCGCTAGGAAGAAGATTTATCGCAAATATGTGTTATAATTATAAGCCACTTACCGAGCATGTTCACAGCCATTTTGTAGTACTATTTTGAAGCACTGAATTGGGTAACTTACTCTTTCTTGAGATGCATAAGCAGGGTCATTTCCG
Source organism: Aproaerema taeniolella (assembly GCA_949987775.1). Lineage (NCBI taxonomy): Eukaryota > Metazoa > Arthropoda > Insecta > Lepidoptera > Gelechiidae > Aproaerema > Aproaerema taeniolella. Next base: position 6,457,960 of record OX465262.1, read on the forward strand.
GGGCATGCGCTGTCAAAGGTGTAGTCTGCGTAATATCTGCGCACGCGTTCACGACTGTCGCCGGCGCCTGATACGCTTACCTGAGCAGAGTTTCAGTTTTTCTTTGAATTTTCACATTATGCACATGACATATAAATCAAAATCAAGAATAGCTTTATTTCATAGAACATTCAGGATGTTTCTTAAAATAAGACAAAGTAGTAAACAACATTAACATTTTTAACTTTGCCCTAACTAAAGTCAATTACCTACTTGTTCCTTAGTTGAGATGTTTTTATTGTAGTTTTTATTTCAACTAACCAGGTCAACCATCTCAACTAAGGAGCAAGTTCTCATTCCGATGTTTGCCTGTTTATTGAAAGTTATGATATCTTTCAAGTTGCGTTTAGCAAAGCTAACATTCTGCTCGCTTGCTATATAGTATAGTAGCTCTACTATTTTATTTTATTTTTTCGATTTTCCTTACTCTCGTTCATTAAATATTTCTAACCATAAAAATAAAAAAATAAAAAATAAAGTTTTTCGATTCCTATTTTCGATTCCAATACTAATTGAGTAAGCAAACAATTTAAAAAACAAGTCCTATATGCCTCAATAAAAGATTTATAATTCTGTGGATAGATATGTGTAAGTACCTTACCTTTACATTTGTTATAGTAACCGTATGATCGTCCACAACGTTCACGACCGGTGTTCGATCTTTCTCTGATTTGATTTCTCTGAAAAATTAACAAAGATCCATAGTATACAAAATCTACTACCAAATCCATAGTATAGATTAGTAAATCACTGAAATACAACTACGGGCGATATTTTTTTTATCTCTATATATAAGGGGCCATTCATTTATTACGTAAGACTATATTCGCTAGTTTTTGACCCCCTCCCCCCCATTATAAGAAAAAATAAGAATAGGCTGACCCCCTCCCCCCGTGTTAAATATTTATTACGTAAGAATCTAAAGGAAAAATGAATACACGTTTGGTTTGTTTTAATGTTTATTTTGCAAAGTAACAAGTTTTTGTATTTACAAAGCAGGTACAAATCATTTTAATTTTTTGGTAGTAGTAAAATTTGGTTTTAATCACTTTGCCCGCGCTTTTTCAAAGTATAATTTTAACTGCGCATTTTTGTGATCTTACGTAAGAACTATCGAGACTCCCTCCCACCCCCTTGTAAGAAAAAATAATACATGGTCGAACCCCCTCCCCCCCCTAAATCGTCTTACGTAATAAATGAATGGCCCCTAACGACTATCAATTCCCTACTAAATATTTGACGAAGTTTATCCTAATTTATAAAATTAGATGTTAAATTAAATAAAAAACAGCTGCTCAAAACAATTTAAAAAATCATTCATTTAAGTAATTAGGTTTATGGATAAAACTACACAAAACAATCTACACAAAATAAGTCAGTTTAATATAAAACATAAGTTCTTACCTTTCGGTAAAAGGCCGAACGCGGATAGCTAACTTTACGTTGGACATAATTAATTAATTAATTGCACAAAACAAACTACATCAAGTAAAATAAATACTTATAACATAAACTCTAAACTTTTTACTTCAAGTCTTACTCTTTACGCTCTTTGTAGCCTTTACATGCACTTTTTGATACTTGAGTTTATAAAAATAACGCATAATGCTTGCAACACAATGCTGTACAAACTATGCTCCTTCGTCGTCTCAAAATGCCTCTGAACTGCATTTCAGTCAGACGAGGTTATTTTGAGCCCCGCTTACTTCCTCCCCATAATGAATGTTTTGGGCGTAAAAATAGATGTTATGAGTAAGAAAAAAATCCTTTTCTCGCTTTAGAAAACATTTTTGTAAAGTCTATTAGAAGTCTGTAAAGTTCTGCCTTAAGAGGATCTCTCCCAAGTCTTAGGAGGGATAGTAATTGAGGAAGTATATTTGCATTTTCTCTTATTTACTCCAAATTAGGGAAGAATAGTGCAGATTGTATTTGATTTATGTGTGATAAAATACCTTGAGTATTTTTTCAATCCTCACACTTCATTAGCTAAACCGAGTTCCATTCTTAAAAATAAAATTTTTACAAATACCTATATGTTTTGGAATAGGTACCTATATAAAAAGTTTACAAATAATGTAAAAAAATTATTTGTAATTCTTAGGTCACATTTGGCTTTTTAATCTTTCATCAAGACTTTCTTATTATTCGTTCACTTGAAATTATATTCGTATTGTGACCCAGTTGAACTCACAGATAAATCTCAAATGTTTTATTCATATAAGACACGTTGAAAATTGTTACGTTCAAAGTTTAAATTGAAGTAGGAAAAAAAAATTGTATGGTTTAATGTCGAATGGTCGAAGTAACCAATGGTAAGTATTTGAATGTTCCGATAATTTTAAAGATAATTTTAATTCAGTGTTAGTGATTTTGTCGCTGAATCTATGGTTCAGGGTTCGGTTCCAGGTTAGTCAGGGCAAAGATTTACGTAAAAAACAAGATTTTTCTCTTATTTGAAAAGTAGGAGTCGAAGGACTGTAATGTGCGGGCTGTTAGCGGTTCAGGCGCATAGCGATGACGAAAGGAGACCTAAACACTCTGGATGTGTGTTGGATCTGATTTATTTTAATAAAACATGACTATTTTTATTGCTTACATTTATTTGTTAATAACCCATTAGTGTTCTAATGGGTTAAAAATCTATGTGTTTTATTGATGTATGTATAGCGCGGACACAGCATCTTCTTTCATCGTCTGATTTAGGCAACACGCGCGATGGTTGAATTGCTGATTCTTATGTTCGAATATTGTATGAACAGTGTCCGTATTTGTTTGTGTCGCAAACAGACCTACAATACTTACAAGAGAAACTTTAGTATCTTTCAGTGTGTGGCGTATATTTATCTATATAATTGGAGATCCTGACTCACTGACTCATCAACGCCCAGCCCAAACCCTTAAGCCTAGAAAGCTGACATTTGAAAATAAAGGTGTATTTTATTTATTTAGGAAGTAGGCAAACACTAAGAAAGGATTTTTCGAAATTTAACCCCTAAGAGGGTGAAATGTGGGCTCAAAGTTTGTATGGAGAAAACAATTTTTTTTTGAGATTTTGTCTCGAAACTGTCAAAATCTACCTTGAAGGAAATAACCGCATACATGTTTCATGATATTTAGAAAATCAGAGATTTAGAGAAAGAAATGGTTGACTAAAAAAGTTCCTTACGCGAGCGACGCCGCGGGAAAAAGCTAGTTGATTAACAAATATATAAATAGTTCAAAGTTCTTCCTCTTCAGATTTAAACAGTAACATGTAAATGAGTGTACAGATAATCATAAAAGATAATCTTCCGTAGTATTGGCTGTGAAGAACGACGTTATTAAGCCATTAACATTGCTGGATCCTAAGGTGTGCTACACTTCTAATCTTGTGAAATAATGTAGAAAGTAAATAATAACATATTTTTGAATTGCCATATTGTTAAATAAGCAATAACTTAGCCAATCTGATCCACCTAATCAGTTTATCGGTGGATCACATTTTCTAGAATTGTAATTTAAAAAAAAAACATCCATCCATTCACATCTATACAGGGTAAGCAGAGCCCATTTTGATATAGTCACTTTTCGCCTGGTTTTTGTTCAAATGAAATAATCAGTCTTTCACCCATATACATATAGCTCTACGTGTTTAGAGTCACATATGGCTTAATTTATCCATTACCATTTCATTAATCATAATATATTTCATGTCTCTTATAGATGCTGATTCAGAACCTGTGCAGGGGTCTCCGGAGCTCCCTGAGGCTCGATGCGAGGTTAATGTCCTCTAAATCAGCTGTTACAAAACCTGTGATCAAAGATGCTAGAGAAAAAACTGTTGTAGAAATTCAGGTAAGTATGTATGTATAAGTAATTGTTCTTAATTTGTCAGTAAGAGAAACAAGCAAACGCATCCATACTTTAATAATATAAATGCGAAAGTAACTCTGTCTGTCTGTCCGTCTTTTACACCTAAACTACTGAACTGATTTTGATGAAATTTGGTACAGATATACCAATTTCCTTCAAGGTAGATTTTGACAGTTTCGAGATAAAATCTCAAAAAAAAATGTCTCCTGATGCCTGGGAAAGGACATAGGTTACATTTTATCCCTCAGTTGGGCACGATATAACCTGTAGTCCACGCGGGCGGAGCCGCGGGCGGAAAGCTAGTTATCTATAGTATATCTTTCTAACCCACAGGCCGAAGCACTAGACAAAGATATCTGTCTGCTGGTGGATGAAAAAGACAACGTGATAGGATCAGCCACGAAGCGATTCTGCCATACCGTGAGACCTGACGGCACTATGCCTTTACACCGAGCGTTTAGTGTCTTCCTGTTTAACCAACGCGGGGATATGCTGTTACAGAGGAGATCTAGCGAAAAGGTGTGATCAAAAAGACGCGTTAGTATAATCAAGAAGTTGGCGAACTTCACTATAATCAGACTATTACCGTAGGTCCGAATTTTCATGGTTAAATGTGACTGTGAAAATGTAAAGGTACAACATTCGTGATAGTCGTTGATGTTCACAATTAGTGTGATGAGCTATTGGAAATAGCTCTTATTGACTACCCCGAAAGATGTACCTTTTACTAAACACAATCACAAATTTTATAGAACTCATAACTCATTCCTTTCGAATGCTTAATCGATTTCGATTCACAAATATAAGTAGGTACATAATAAAAACTAACAACAGAATATTGATTTTCAGAGTTTCTAAATTTTTCTATACAGGTAGTATTCCCGGACTATTACTCATGTGCAGTGTGCGGCCACCCGCTGCTAGTAGATAATCAACCAGAAGACGTCGTAGCAGCATCTCGTCGACGTGTTAACTTCGAGCTTGGAATACCTCTGGAACAGGTAACGTCGAGAACCTTATTTTTGTTTATAGTGCCATCATCATTGAAGAGGCTCACTTTCGTACACACGGCAGCGCATCAGGATATACATATTGACCTTGACCTGCATCCGGGGCTCCCCGCAATCTTTGCCAGATTGTAGTTCTGCCGGATCGGATCTACATACATACACATACGCTCACGTCCAAATCCCTAACGGGGTAGGCATAGCATCAGTGGTTCTAAAACCACTAGATGCCACGTTTGAAACAATTTAAAAAAATCAGTTCTTGTTTGTAAGCTGTTCCACTAGCTCCTGAAGCTCTTCAGCTGTATCGCTTTGTGATGTGCTCAGTTAATGAGCGCATCATGGAGTGATGGGGTTGAGGAGTTTTCAGTTATTTTTATTTTTATTCTTTTTAAGAGGCTTCCAATGAGGCTGACATAGACACGTATGTGATCTGAAGCCTCGTTTTCTTTTGTTTAACAAGATTTTAAAAAAAAATCTGATCTGGCGAGTTTTTTTAATTCTAGAACGATTGCAAAGCAACACAATGAATTAGAAAATCCACTAAACAGTTTCTCCTGTCTTCTAGATGGAGCCGCATCAGTTCACGATGATGACTCGAATCCGCTACGAAGACCCGGGAGACGGCGTATGGGGAGAAAACGAGATGGACTACATACTGATTCTGCAGACCGACGCCAAGATAAAACCGAACCCTGACGAGATACAGGAGCACTACTTCATACCCAAGAATGAGTTTAATACGTAAGACATATTTTATAGGAGAAGTTTTATGGGATGGGGTTCTGAAACTATATTTATGCTTATATATACGTTCCTTAAAGCCTCGTATGGCTCGGTGTCCATTTTAAAGCCCGCAAGGATTGGCGCGAGCAAGAATTTTGCGTCGTAATCTACACGACTGTAATCATCTTCTAACGTAGGTGTACGCGGATAAAATGCAATGACAACTATGTAAAGTACTGGGAGAAATGGTTACAAATAAGTGGACTGATGCACCCGTCTGTGCCTGGCGGGCGTCCCCTTTGTAGATGTATAGGTACGATCGGTTCCCTTCATTGGTATCCAACCACGTATCTAAGTTCCAAGTACCTACACCACTACTTGCTGAAATTCATTTTAAATTCGCCTCTTGTATTAACGTCGCTTGTGTTAACGTAAATAAGAAGATACCGCTTTGTGAACACGAGAATGTACGAATAGCAGCACGTCAGATGACCTATTTGCACTACGATAGCTGGTGCTATTACGTGCGACATAAGGGCAACAACAAGGTTAACACGTATAGCCTGTTGTGCTGCCGTGTATACCTGTTTGAGCTACTTTATTCAAAACGCCCTTATTATTAATCGCCCCTACAGTGGAAACTATTCACTTATACTTACGTATGAATTTTTTCCAGCTTTATGTCCACTCTGAAAGGCCCCACAACTTCATACTTCGACATAATCCGACGCTACCGCCTCAATCTGTGGTGGGACAATCTTCATCGTCTACACGAGCTTGCAGAACCTGACAAGATACGCAAATTCGAAACTGAGGATAATTAAACAAAATACTTACTGAACAATGTTTGACTGAATGCTAAGAAAATCTTTTAATCTCTTATCAGAGATGGCGTAACTTACATAAAATATGTAAAACGTGGATTATTTATTTTTTCTTCCTATCTATTAAAAGCTTTGTATGTAGGTACCACACATCTGTACCAATATTACATCAAAAGTTTACAATACTTTCCACAACAGCGATTCTTCGAGTGGGTTCCTTTTTATCAGTCAACAACATGGAACTAATAAGCACTTAGTTTATGAAGTTTTTATATATAATATGAAGTTTTTACATATTATCAGACAAAAAAACAATAATACGACAAATGCAAACTAAATCAATTAATATTAGGAAGTACAAAACATTCACGTAAAAAGCATTCAACAAAAACAATTGTATTTAGACTGCTGGAAGAAAAAGTCTAAACCTGACAAAACACGAACTTCCCTCTATGCTGAAGAATGTTTTCTTACCCCGAGTCGAAACAACCTGGATCACTGGGTACTGGATAGTGGTTGTACCTCTCATATGACCTACAGGCATGATTATTTCAAAGATATGAAGAAAGTGTCTAGAAAACTTAACTTTGCTTCTGAAGATCATCATAAAGAGATTTTGGGTGAAGGCAGAGTCACTATCACTAATCATAAAACTGAAAAATGTATTGATCTCGAAGATACACTATATGTACCTATCCTTTCTACCAATTTATTGTCAGTGCCAAAGATGACTAATCATGGAGCAACCGTAACGTTTAACAAAGACAGAGCTCACGTTCGAAACAAAACTGGAGACTTAGTCTTAATTGCGAAAAAGTCTAAGAATGGTCTTTATTATGTTGAAACTCCTAACATTGAACGAAGCTGTGCAGCAACTCCTTCAACGAGCGCAACTAATGCGAAACAAGGTTCCGTACAAGAGTGGCACAGAAAATTTGGGCACATGAATTTCAAGGATCTGAAGTTGGCTGCTGAGAATGAAACAGTTATTGGACTGGACTTTGACAAGAAAAATATTCTGTCACTACCAGATTGTGAGACTTGCATTAAGTCTAAAATGACTCGTGTACCAGCCCCACCACCACGACTAACCCCTAGAACAACAGAGCGTCTAGAGATTGTCCACAGTGACGTGTGTGGTCCTATTAGTACACCAACTCAAGCCAACAGCAGGTATTTCGTGACATTCATAGATGATTACAGTAGATACGGACGGGTCTATTTTCTGAAAAATAAATCAGAAGTACTAGAAAAATTTAAAGAATATAAAACTGAAATGGAAAAATTTACAGGCAACAACATTAAGTACTTGCAAACGGATAATGGCACAGAATATGTGAACGCCAAATTCCAAGCCTATCTTAAACAACATGGAATTGCGCGACGTTTATCAGCACCCTATACTCCTCACCAGAACGGTATTGCGGAACGAAGAAACAGAACATTAGTGGAGAAGGCCAGAGCCATGCTAATCGATGCTAAAGCACCACTACATCTATGGGCAGAAGCCATAAATACAGCAAATTATCTGTCTAATACAGGGGTTCCCAACCTTTTTTTGTCTACTGCCCACTTTAAGAATAAATTATTTTTTAACGCCCCCCTTTTTAAACATACTTAAAAACCGCTAAGTACTTATAACTGATTATTGAAACGCAACTTTATAGTATTCGGACAGAGTATCTTTTATTGAAAATAAAACAAACATAATCAATTCTTATATAAAAACTAATGTGAAGGTTGAATCTGATGCTGTTCAATAAGTTTGTTGATATCAGGTTCCAATTTACTCAAAAACAGCCGCAAGTCGCCACGTTCGGTAACACGCAAACGATTTCTCTTTTTAGTAAGCAGCGTTGCCACAGCACTAAAACCACGTTCACACAAATATGACGATGGGAATGCTATCAAGAATCGTTGAACAATTGACCACAATCCAGGGTACAATTGCAGGATCGGTTTTTGAAGCCAAAATTCTTGATATCCATTTTTGAACTTGATTTTTATTTCTTCGTTTGTTGTCAATTCTATAAGTTCTTCTTCCAGCAGAGGTGACATTGCATATTTGAAAACGGATCTAACACCCAGTCTGGTATTTCCAAGTTTAAAATGTCCTGGTATCGTTCGGTGAAGTCAATGTGGAGGTTTTCCAAATGTTGGCAGTAGGCAAACAAGTCGTCGTTACTGCAGGATACTGATAAATTCGGAAAATTGTGAAACTCACGTCTGCCCATATTCTTTTTGTGCAGAAGCAGTTTGGCTGCGAAAGCAGCAACGACATTTTTTGTTTTAATTAAATTTAGTTCATCGCCTTGCAGTTGGAGGTTCATGTCGTTGAACAATTTATACAGGTCTGTCATGTAAGCTATATCATTCTTTGATGTTATGAGCTTGTTGCGCAGTTCTGTATCTTTAGTTTCCAAGAACTCTATCACAGAGTCAAACAGGTTGTAAAATCGAATCAGACAATTGCCTCTTGACAGCCAACGAACTTCAGTATGAAGCAATAAACGGTTGAAATCTTCGTCATTAGTAACACAAAGCTGATGAAATAATCTATCATTCAAAGAGCTGCTACGGATTTTATTGACTGCTTTGATGACATATTGCAGTGATTGAAATAGTCGTTCACTTAAGTTTCTAGCAACCAAATGTTGTCTATGAATAACGCAATGTATAGCAAGGACATCTGGAATTTTATTTTTTAAGTACGCTATGAAGCCTTTATGGCGCCCTGTCATAGCCGGAGCGCCATCCGTAGCAACTGATATAATATTTTTCAAAGGAATCTCTTTCTCTTCACAAAACTTTTCCAATGTATTGAATATGGTTTCGCCTTTTGTATCTGTCTCCAAATTTCTGGCAAACAATAGTTCTTCACGTATTTTCTCATCTTTAATAAACCTCACGTAAGATAGCAACAACGCTTCATTAGTTGGTAAAGTGGACTCATCGAGCTGAATTGAGAATTGACTAGTCCTCAGATGATTGCACAATGATTCTTCAATGTTTTCAGCCATTTCATCAATTCGTCTTTGCACAGAATTATTACTCAAAGGAATTTTTCGGATAATATCTGCGGCCGGTTTATGAAGCACAGTAGTTATTACTTCCTTTATTGCTGGCAAAATTAACTCTTCTCCGATGTTGTGTGGTTTGCCTTTTTGAGCAATTAACAAAGAGATATTGTACGAAGCTCGAAGTCCGTCGTCATCTTGCTTAGCAGCCGCCGAAAATAGTTCTGATACACTTGGCTGAGTATTATGCTTCTTCTCTAGGTCTTGAAAATATGCTACATTCTTGTCTTTCTTATCTGGATGCATTTTATTCAAATGATCTTGCAGTCTTGAAGGCTTCATTGCTTCGTTCGAAAATGTTTTTAGACATAGAAGACACAAAGGCGACGACGGGTTTGTGGGATTTTCAATAAATCCGAATTTAATATATTCCGCAGAGTATTGCCGTCTCTTCTTTTTTACTTCCGACATTGTTTTGTTTTGAGAAATACGTAAGTGTTATAATGAAGTACTGCTTATCTATTATGCGCGAAACCGCAAATGAAAATAAAATAAATTTACGTCGTTTATATAGGATTGCATAAGCAGCACGCACCAACAGGAATAAGACAAACGTGCATAAACTCGTTTATCTCATTCGACGCCCAATCGTACTCGACAAGCAAGAACAAGTATTATAGAACCAGCCGATTGATACAGGAATGTACAAATCGGATTATTTAACAAAAACTTGTTAAAACATGATTGCCCGCGGTCTATTATATCGAACCGAGTTTGAGCTATATCTTAATTAATATTAGTTGATGTTCACAAGATGTAGTCGAGAGTCGAGAGCTCAGTCGGTGTCTAAGAGTCTTCCTAGCTAGGTAGATGAAATTATAAATCGACCCCAAAGCCCTACACAACGCCCCCTTTTTTTTCTGGGTCTCTTACCGCCCCCCTTTAGGCCTGCAGCGCCCACAAGGGGGCGTTATCGCCCACGTTGGGAAAGACTGGTCTAATAGAAGCGTAAACAGTGCTATCGAAAATAAAACACCATTCGAAAAATGGGTCTTGAGAAAGCCTTGCGTCAATCATCTCCATCCTTTTGGGTGTAAAGCCTTTGTACTGATAAAAGGCCCCAGACGTTCTAAATTTGCTCCTAAAGCTATACCAGGAATTTTTGTTGGATATTCGGATTCCAGCAAAGCATACAGGGTCTACGTGCCATCCAAACGCAAGAGCCTAATTTCAAAAGACGTAAGGGTTGTGAAAGCCAATTTTTACTCAAGTCAAACTGATACTACAGACAACCTTACCTACAATCACAAGGAAAAGTTTGATTAGGTTCCAGGAATAAGCAATATTCAAATAGACTTTGATGTTGCTGATGATACTGAACAAAACGAACTGATTGAAAACGTTGGAGCAGATTCTACTCAGCATGTCGATAACGTCTCTACTCAGCATGTTGATAACGTTGATGACGATCAAGATACGTTTTATGAGATTCCCGATGACGAGATATGGATACTTTCCATATATCATCTCTTCTTATTCAATAGTCAAGTCTATGGTTCGTTCCTTAGCGACACTCTTTGTTATTAATTGTCACTTAGAAAAATACAATTGTTTTTGTTGAATGCTTTTTACGTGAATGTTTTGTACTTCCTAATATTAATTGATTTAGTTTGCATTTGTCGTATTATTGTTTTTATGTCTGATAATATGTAAAAACTTCATATTATATATAAAAACTTCATATAGTTCCATGGTCAACAAAACTTAACTGCACCCAATCCGGACTGGGAATCGAAGCCAGTAACCGTTTATTCAGAGGCAGCATTAATACCACTGAACCATACTAAACCTTTCCTTAACACCTGAAAGATATAATTGGTATAGTTGGGAGAGTGACGTAGCCTATAGCCTACTTTTTCAGGAAAACGAATTCGTTGACGGAAAGCTAAAGTTAAAATAAAATCTTTAGATTCTTAGCCTGTTCGGTGCCTATTTGAAAGTCTGATGCATAATATCTTTACAAAATATAGCCGTTCACTTCATTTTTGTAAAGAAAAGAAACCGAGAATATAGCGAAAATGCATAATTTGAACTTCACTAAGGACATAAAAAAACTTTGCAAGGATTGTATTGTAATAATTCTCTCTAAACTAGTAACACTGGTCTTAAAGACTTGGCTCAAAGATATTGCAGCCAGGCCAAAAACTTAAAAAAAAAATTGACATTTGACAGCATCTTCTAAGTAGGCACACGGTAGGCACAGCACAAAGCCACCATTTTATCGAGCGAGCGCCATTTGTCTATAAGGTTGTCTCACACAAACGCTCGAAGTATAAAAGAGATAGTCAAGACAATTCGAGAGCGACTAAATCAACTATATATCGTTTGTGCTCCGGAGACCAGTTTGAGTCTGCCAGCAATTTGCAGTCGAAACTCGGACGAACTGAATTGTTGGAATTCGGTGAAAATGTATTAATATATTTTACAATTAACTTAAAAAACAGTGTCTTGCGAAGTAAAAGCATAGTAAGAGTGGTCCAGGAAGTGTGTACCTGACAACGAAATCAAGGTAATTACACTGGAAGGAAAGTTACTGAGGTGCAATATATTTCGGAGTTGTTGGTGTATTTACGATACTTTTGCTAAAAGTGTTGCAATCAATCATCCGACGATATAAACGGCACGTGAGTTCTAATCTGGAGTAATTACTTGATTGACATTATTATCAGTTCATCAAAAACATGATACGTAATTAATGGTTGGTACCTACTAATTTGGTTATTAATGTAAAAGGAAAGTTAAAGGAATAGAAAGCCCGAAATATATCTCCTGATAAAATTGGCATAGCTTGCTTATAGCTTAGGTACACAAACAACTAAGTAAATAATGGCCCCTAAACATGAATGTTTTCTAAAACAAGTTTTTTGTATGTGCGCTTCTTACTTAACTTCAATAATTGTTCTCTCTCTTCCATTATTCTTCTTATGGCGAGATGGGCGTTTGGCGTGCTCCGAGTCTGCTGCAAGGAGTGTTTTCTTTTTTACAGATGTCGCTTTTGTTACAGAAACAAATGAATCAATATCAAATCAAATATTTACTTAATTCTCTCACAAAAGAATTCTGTACATAGAAATAAAAATAATGGTTAATTTTTATGATATTTTTTTTACCAGCCCATATACGTCCCCACCAAGGGGCACGTGCCTCCCTTCCAAACACGAAGGGGTTTTAGGCCATAGTCCACCACGCTGGCCCAATGCGGGTTTGTGGACATGATGATTATTGTATTGATTCAAAAATGTGGAAGATGATTATTTTATTGATTCAAAAAGTAGTTCCTACGGTAGACTAGCAAAATCAAAATTCATTACTCAAAACACAAAATTTTACTCAACACAAAATTTTTTTGTTGGTTGGCCTCAACCAAGAAAAACATTTTGCGGATTTTGATGCCTATCAAGTATCACAAGTATCAGGCATCAAATTTTATTTATGGTCTGTAGGGGACCATCCATAAATTACGTCACACGTTAAGGGGAGGGGAGGGGGTCGACAAAGTGTGACATTGAGTGACAAGGGGGTGGGACACGACGTCACATTTCAAAATGTGTTATGAGTATGGAAACGTGTTAACTATTAACGACAAACTTAACCTCCTCAGTCCCAAGCATTTTTTACGTTTTTACTTTGGTTGAGACAATGAGTTTTGAGTTCCCAAAAAAATAACAACTCTATTAAGTACTGCTTTTATTAGAAAATTACAAAAAATTGAAATTTGCAAAATATGTGACTTCACACTAGGGAGGGGGGAGTCTTACAAATGTGACCAGCTGTGACAAAGAAGGGGAGGGGTCAAAAAATCATGAAATTCGTGTGACGTAATTTATGGATGGCCACTAGAGATTGCTGCAAGTAGTCACTTAAAAGAAAAAAATACTTATTTTAATTTAACTTTTCCCTTTAGATGCTGATTCAGAACCTGTGCAGGGGTCTCCGGAGCACCCTGAGGCTCGATGCGAGGTTAATGTCCTCTAAATCAACTGCTATTAAACCTGAGATTAAAGAAAAAACTGTTGCAGAAATTCAGGTATAATTGTATTTCTTCATTTTTCAATCTATCAATTTATCACATGCCCACATGACACCTCTTGAGAAATAGAGACTAGAAAAAGGTAACAGAAGTTCTAAAATCGGCATCTAAAAACTGATGCCCCTTGTAGTACCACTTGTGTTGTGAGGTTACAACTTGTACACCTCTGGACATATATGTTCCTTATCAGCCTATAACTGGAAAGATGTAGGTAAGTAAAGTCCTATTTATTAAGGGAAATAGGTTGATTGATTTCATTCATGATCAAAATTCCCTTCAGAAATAATTTAATATATGTAAGTAATATTTATTTAACGTCACAAAATTGTTATATAGATACATATTCGTCAAACTTAAATCAAAAAACCCACCTCTTGCTATCCCTGGTGAAAAGGTACCCATAACACTAATGGCATTGCCACGCTGAATGGGGATGGACAGCCTTTGCTCCAAGAATGACCCGGAGTGGGGGTTGTGTATGTAATTTGTTTACATTACACAAACCAAACAAGATTTTAGAAGCACTGATATATTATTCAGTAGCAAATCTCTCCACCTAACTAAGAACATAGAAGACAAGAAAAAAAGAAACAAAGTAAAAAAAAGTTTTGTGTGCAAAATTTCCATGATGGATGCAATTAAGCTGTTCCACTTTCTAACCCACAGGCCGAAGCTTTAGACAAAGATATCTGTCTCCTGGTGGATGAAAAGGACAATATGATTGGCACGGCCACAAAGCGTATCTGCCACACTGTAGGACCAGATGGAACTGTGCCCTTACACCGGGCGTTCAGTGTCTTCCTGTTTAACAAACGCGGAGATATGCTGTTGCAGCGAAGATCTAGTGAAAAGGTACTAAAACCCTTTTAGGAATCATTGGTAGTATTTTTAAGTAACACCCGTTGTGCTCATAGTGAACTATTTAATATTTGAACTTTGCATTTTTTGGTTACCTGTACATGTAGTGACAAGTTAACAAAGAGTGTTGCCATATCCTAAAGCTGGCGCCTTTGTGCTCATGATGAGAAGCCTCTCATCCACTCATATTCCATTATATTATAGTTGGATTGAGAATATTCGGCTTTATATTCTCTTAGCAAATGAAATAGTACAACAACTTAACAAATAATTTATTTCATCTAAATAAAAAAAATATAAAAAAATAAAGCAAAAACAAAATAAATAAAAATAATTACAAAATGAAAAGCTGCAGAATTAGAAGAAAAATATGTTTAGAGCTTTTCCCTATCATTGTCTTTTTTATTTCAGATAACATACCCAGACTATTACTCAAATGCAGTGTGCAGTCACCCACTGTTCATAGATAACAAACCGGAAGATATCATTACAGCAGCTCGCCGACGTATTAACTTCGAGCTTGGAATACCTTTGGAACAGGTAACACTATTTTTCTGTATCTCGCAATATGGTATGAAGACTAGTAACATACTCATGAATACATTAAATATCGTACAAAAACATAATTTTTGATATTTCGCAAAGTAAATTTTTAAGTCATATTACAAAAATCTCTGCACGCCATAAGTACGAGCAGCCGGAACTTTAAGAAATAACAAAGACACTGTCATACACGTCAGCGGGTACAGGTGTACTTTTGAGTTTCCAGTACCTGTATTCATCTGGTACCAGTACCTAGGTACCGAAATAGTTGGAAACGCTATGTACTGGTATAGAACCTGTACTTCCGAGCCGGTTCCAAGCCCTGCAGCTCGAGCATAACGTGCGACAAACTCGCGCGGCTCGCCACTCGACTGTCGGTAGAAACTTCACTTTGATTGCGTGAGGGCCCCGCGCAAAGGCTTGCTCGCGTTGTCAATTCCTCTGGCGTTGTCAATGTTGACATTTTGACATAGGACCGTGGCGCATTCCGCGCGCGAGCACATCGTGCTCGAGCTGCTGCGCATAACTGAGATAGACAAAATGGCGCTTGCATGCTAAGAAATAATTAAGCCACGACAATTTCTTCTCTTGTATTCTAGATGGAGCCGGAGCAATTTACCTTTCTGACTCGGATTCACTACCAAGACCCGGGAGACGGCGTGTGGGGCGAGCATGAAATCGACCACGTACTAGTTCTGCAGACCGACGCCAAGATCAAACCGAACTCCAACGAAATACAGGAATACTGCTTCATACCCAAGAACGAGTTCAATTCGTAAGTCATCCATTTTATTGGCGATGTAGGAGGCCAAATTAGACCAAGATAGTGGAAAATTCGATACAACTGACGCTAATATTGTCCTCATTTTAAGATTGTCTGCAGACTGATTGTCTGGGTATCCAGTTATTTGGCCATATCTGCCTTAAATTATTTTTTTACGTACTTATACAGTCAGGCTAACATGGACATTTCAAATGATTTTGTCGTGATTTTGTACTGGGATGGGGTGGTCGTCCCACATGTACGTGATCATCAGTACATGCAGGACGTGATCAATATCTACCCCATAATACTGAACCACATGGCGATGACGAAACTAGTATAGCATTTTTTCAAATCGGTCCAGTGTAGTTTTACAGCCTATTCAATGCAAACAAATAAACAATCAAATCTTTCCTTTTTATAATACTTACTAGCTTTCCGCCCGGGACTTCGTTCCCGTGAAATTCGGGAAAATCATGTACCCTATGTTCATCACGGATAATGTAGTATTCTAATTGTGAAAGATTTTTTCAAATCGGTCCAGTAGTTTCGGAGTCTATTCAATGCAATGAAACAAACAATCAAATCTTTTCTCTTTATAATATTAGAAGCTGAACCAACCCATAAAACGAAACCATAAATTTTCCAGCTTTATGCCAACCCTGGAAGGCCCCACCACCCCGTGGTTCAACATGGTCCGGCGCTACCGCCTCAAGCTGTGGTGGGACAACCTCCATCGCATACACGAACTCGCAGAGCCTGACAAGATACGCAAGTTCCAGTCAGAGGAAAGTAAAAACTCATAATTATAAACTTAATTATAACAGCACATCAGCAGGCACAGCACACTACTATATTTGACAGATCATTGAGACTATTGATCTTGCAGCCGCCATTTTGTCTATCAGTCTAAGTAATTACTTTTTTGATTTGCTGTACTGATCACGCCAAAGAATATATGCCATACATAACATTAAAATAGGCTAAGCAGCCATTTTGTATATGTCTTTTTTGTCACTTCGCACAAGCACGTGTATTTTAGTATTTTTAAACGGTCCAGACGCACTGCGGGGTACCACCCTTATCTTGTCGAGATCCCTCGGATACGTACTGAGCGCTATTCTTCATCTTTTATATTGCGCACTGCCAGGGAGTGGAATTCCCTGCCGGCGTCTGTATTTCCGAGTTCATACAACCCAAATATCTTTAAAGTGCGAGTGAATAGGCTTCTTCTGGGTGAGCTCGCTACATCCTCGACCACATCTTTGCCCTAAGCTAGATTGTGGTCAAGGGCGAACCCATTTTTAATAAAATAAAAAAATAAAAAGGTTACCCGCGTGAGGGATAGGTATTTACAAATCATTTTAGGGAAAGATAAATGTTCGGAAAGAAAATGTTAGAGCACCAGGAGATCTAATCCTGGGGTCGTGGGTTCAAGTCCCATTCGCGCCGAACATTTTTCTCTCCCTAAAATTATCTGCACTTGTAAGATGGCCAAAAATGGCGGCGTGTAAGATAGACAAAATGGTCTCAATGAACTGTCAAGATGTGGCAGTGTGCTACGCCTAAAGACTGACTATACGTTGACCCATATAGCTTTTGGAATAGTGACGGTTTTCGTGTAACCTGATGTTGATGTTGTCTTTACTATCTTAAGCAAAATGAAAGATAGAAAATAATATGAAAATCTCTTACCTCTTGAAAGATATGTATTTCATAATTAAATTAAGTTCTAATATTTATTTCCTTTTATATTATTATTACATAACAAAAAGTAGATTTTCTAGTCTACCATTAATACATTTTGTTTTTAATTCGTATCATATAATTTTATGAAATATAAATCTAGGCATAAGTAAGGACATGTATGTTGAAACCTAAAATAGGATACTTATAATATAATAGTTATAATCTATCCTCATAATAATAATGTTTTTTATTTATATCAAGGGTTGATATACAGTTATAAATATCATAATAAATGCGGGTGCTTAAAATATAGATTTATACTGGAGATTATGTACGAGTTTCATTAATTTATTTATAATCCTAAGTGATCCAAAGTTATTAGAGCTCTTTTTTTATGTGACTTTTTTTATGTTCGCAAATACTTGACATTGGCGAAATCACATAAGAACAGGATTCTTATGAGATGCACGCGCTACTTCCTTAAGGCGACTACAGCACCCGATAAAGGCAGCACACATAGGAATAGTGCCATCTCCGTCTCTCAACAGGCCTGGGCCGGCAGTGCGAACAGTGTCGATACACGAAGTTTACGGACTATGAAAGCGTGCGTGCGTAAAAACATGTTCGAAAGTTAGAAAATGAGATTTATGGAAAGTTAACAGCTTAAATCGAAAAATACGTTAACTACTTATCGAGAGTGTTCAATCACGAACATTTTGATAGCAAATTCAAGTTCCTGTGTGTATTTTACTATCGTTTTTACAGCTTAAAATATACACAATATTGGGTATTTAGAGGTGACTTTGTGAGCTTTTTCTATCGAACCAAAAGTGCTGAATCATGTTTTCAGCAAACTACTTATCTTGTTTATGTCCTGAATATTACCGTAGTATTTTTTTTCTTCGATTTAATGCAGTGCGTCATGCTTATCTACGCATCATAAAATCTTAATTTAGGTGCTGTAGTCGCCTTAAGGCTCTTTCAAGCGCACACTTGCTTATGCTTCCTACAAAATCAGATTAGGTGTTCTTCTGTCCCCGTCACTCCTGTCTATTCACATATACGGCGGGTTCGTCGTCTTCCTCTTATCTCTGCTAACTTCGCCTATCTGTTTAATACTCTCAAAAACTCAACTTTGATTTCCTTTTCATCTAAATTCCTACCGAGTCTATTCGTAAATAGGCTTCAACAATTCATCCGAACTATTTAGGTCAGAGGCGGATGAGGCTGCGAACCTTCTAGTTGGGTTGTATCCACTTGAAAGCCACTCCAGAGTCGTCGGCTTTGGTCTCCTGTTCCTTATTACCTTCAAATTAAAAAATAAATATTTTGGCATTCAATTTTTTTAGTGTTATAGTACTATTAAACGGGAAATTCGTAAACAGTGTGATTAATAGCTTTCTGTTGTCTAATAAAATAATAATAATAATAATGAAACCTGTGGTCCTATTCGTTAAACTGAACAATTTATACCATGCGACATACTTTGAATTGAAATTTTTAAAATGCTATCCCAATTTCCTTACAGCCGTGGCGGCGTTCGGTTCCCTCAACCATGAACCTTACTAAAACTTTATTTTGATGCCTAAAACGATAGGTATCAAATAATAGCATACCTTTCTCTTTACGGCTGTCTTAACACTGTCGATAGAGCGTAGAAGATAGGCGTTGGAGACAATTTGGTTGCCAATATGCAGGCCGTTTCGATAGGCCGTGTGAAGATAACGCACTGCTACAACTTGCAAGATCTGAAACGAAAATATGAAATGATTTTAAAAATGTCAAAACACAACTGAACTATTGAGGAGGGGTAACTCTTCAAGGTTCGTATTCTCCACCATTCGGTTTGGTACAGTCGGATAGGCTAAGTCCTTCCTTAAATAAAGACTACGAAATATAGAATAATAATTGTATTATCTTTATATGTATTTATTGTAAACTCAAATGGAGAGTATAAAATCTGTTAAAAATGTAAAATATAAGTATTAAAAATATAAATTGTAGTAAGACAAGGGCACGGCACGGACATCCAGTCTGTGGATGCAACTGTTAAAAAAGTCCTACCTTTTCGTGAAAGTATAGTCAAGTGTTGTGTTATTCACAAGATAGTGAAAGGTATTATGTCGGTATTATGTCGGATAGTGAAAGGTATTATGTCTCGCCCTAAGCCGAGGCTCGAACTCTACTCGGGATTGAGCCTCGAGAAACGGTAAGAAAATAGGAGCATTGTATGTATGTGAATCACAAAAATTACAATTCAGACATTGATGGTACATAAAGGGATATTGACATTGTAATTCGTCTTTTCTACCACTTAATGTATCAAACGCTTAGCATTCATTGGTCATTGATTTAACAAATTAAGTTCATCTTAAAAATAATTACCATAGCAAATATAATAAGAGCCATGACAGCGTTGAACCGCCACGAGACTGACATCATCTCGTTGATTAGTTTTTCTTCGCAACCGTCTCTCCATATCGTCAGCTCTCTCTGAAAAATGATTCATTCACTTCTTCAGAAAAGAATCAGTTCAATAATTGATAAGAATAAAGTTTACATATACAGGTTGAAAAAGAACCTCCTAGCTTTATTGAAAATCCTGAACCAGTTTCACTTACTGAACACTTCTTTTTTTTTTTTTTTTGTGGTGGGGGTTTTTTTTCCTAAACGTAGACACCATTCGGGTGCACTCCCCGAGCGCCACCCGCACTCCTCGCGTGCCTGGTGTAGGAGTAATGTTTACGTTTAGGCAAAAAATGAACTATTCCCCTTGAAAAAAATTCTAAAAAAATTTTTTTTTCATATTTGTGTTCTTTGAGTGATACTGGTTCAGGATTTTGAATATGGCTAGGAGGTTCTTTTTCACCCAGTATACATACTACTACTGTAGTGATAGCGATGACTGATTACTTAGTTAGTTAATTACTTAGTAGCACTTTAGTAGGTATACTTGTTTATTTATTTGTAAGCATCCACATCTGTTTTTGTTAGCATCTACTTCCTTTTTTTTACTTAACCTGTGAATAGTGTTGTTGGTTGTGTATAATTTAGCCTTTAATTGTAAGACTGTCTTACATCAACTTCTGTACAGCCTGGCAAGAAAGTCCTGAAACAGAACTAAAAAATATTATAACTGGTAACTTTCTTTCTGTCAGTTATCAATCACATCAAGTAGGTACGTATTGTGTCATTTCTTTTACAAGATAATAATTAATTGAGGTTTTTTTTCTATTTTATTGTGTTATTATGGTGATTTCGGTGACCAATTGTGCTCAAATGAGCAGGGGTGTAATTCGGAGCTCTGCTAGAGGAATCATCTATAAAGTTTATTTAAAATGTTTAGAAGAATTCGAAGCAGGATAACATTTATCCGAATTCAACGATTTTCATAGAAGAACTGCTGATATGACTGGTAAAATGTGGTTTTATTTATGTAATTATATATAATTTGTGTGATTCAACTTGCAATAGCTAGAATAAACCGCTCATAGAATGACTGTTTACATTTGAAATTAACACTCAAATTTGAGGTTTTGTTTACAAATACAGTAACAAAGGAGCGCGTTCGAACAATTTTGATCTTTTTTTTGTTGATATGGCATAAATTGGAGAAATTCATGCCAACACGTAATGAAAATAATAATACCAAAGGGAAAGACTCTGTATGACGATATTGACAGAATAATTATAAACCTCCAAGATGAAAACAGCCGTAGTGAATCAGACGAAAATAACCAGCAGACTATTAGAGAAGGATCACGCCAAGATGAA
The DNA here is from genome assembly GCA_949987775.1 of Aproaerema taeniolella. Classification (NCBI taxonomy): domain Eukaryota; kingdom Metazoa; phylum Arthropoda; class Insecta; order Lepidoptera; family Gelechiidae; genus Aproaerema; species Aproaerema taeniolella. The sequence continues at coordinate 6,479,142 of OX465262.1, forward strand.
GACGTTGATGAAAACTTCTAGCGTGGAATATTTAGATGAAAGCATTTTCGATTCCGAATAGAAGATACGGGCATTGTGAAACACAAAATTGCCTCACAAAATGTTGGATCAGTTGACATCAAGGTACTTTGATTTTTATATAGTAATAATTAACAACTTGCCTCGGATAGACAAGGAACTATCGAAAAATAGTGATAGGCACAATATAAATACTAGGACCAAGCATAAACTGGATGTACTAGACCAGAGGTTCCCAAACTTTTTTTTCTCATAGACCACTTTCAAAATTTTGCTGGTTTCGGTGGACCCCCCTGCAGCCTACATTCCTACCATATTCCCAAAACTCGACAAAAAATGTGAAGATTAGATCTAATTAAGAGAATTTGTGTTGCGGCTGAGTCAACCACGAATTAACAGTTTTCGAAAAAAAAAAAAGCGAGAATTGATTGGTTTATTAATTAATTGATTGTGCTGTGAGTGGATGTCAAAAAAGTACAGGTGGCCAATCAAAAAAGTGATTCTATCCAACTTTACATTTTCGACATCTTACTCACAGCACGAGGAGCATTTTAGTTTTTCACTATCGAAAACAGATAAATTGTTGTGGACCCCCGCTTATACGAATTGTGAACCCCCATTTTTTTGTCACACCAACGTAGACCCCCTTCAAGTCTCCCGTGGACCCCTGGGGGTCCACCTGGACCACTTTGGGAATCAATGTACTAGACAGTCGTCTCCACAAGGTCATGAACTCTTTTATGAGTCAATGTATACGTTTCAATAATAGGATTCCCATGTGTATTCAAAACCATGTGTACCAATAATAGGATTCCCATGGACAAAAAGACAATAATTAAACAAAAACTTTGCAAAAAGGACTATTACAAAATGTCTGATTATAAACTGTTCAACTCTAAAATTATTTCACATTTAGTTAATTAGAAAAAAAATAAAAATGGAATGAGATTAAAAAGAGCACCCTAGGAGTTTCTTACCTAATCTTCTGTGGGGAATAATACATCTTTGGGAGTAGGCGTAGAGCCAGTACAGTCAAAAGAACGAATATGTATTTAATGTAACTAATTTTAAGTAACATTCTGAATGTTCTATAAAATTAAACTATTTTGATTTTGAATTAAAAATGTATAATATATAGTAAATCAAACAAAACATTTTTTTATTAAAATAATTACGTTACAATCTATTCAAAAGTTTTTTAAAGTATTTTACTTTACCCTTCATACCTTGAACTTACTGGCAGAGTAATGGCGAGATATGAGATATGAAAATGTATGTTTTTGACACCTTTTAAAAGAAATATGATGAGTATGGTGTATAGCATAATTATAATGGTTTTCCCGTAATTATTATTTCACAAAATCGGCTAATAGTAATAGATAAATAATTGTATATAAGTCAAAGTATCAAAACCGTTATTGTCGCAGTATATAGGGTGGCCACTAGGCACGATAGTGGCGCCGCCATTATTTTCACGACTTTCTTGCCAGGCTGTACACAGCTGTCTTCTATTCCAAATAAATAAAATAAGAAAGTCGCAAATTCATGATTCTATCTCGACTCGACTAGCCTTTGATCCGAGAAGGATAGAGTTTAAGCAAGATACCTTCAGGGATCTACATCCAGCGGCTTCGGTGACGTTAAGAATCCTGGAATCTCTGAATACATAACGATTGTATTTTAATGGTTTATGGAGGTTCGGGTTTTCCATGTTCAGGAAAAACTAATAAAATATTAATTTACCATTAAACGATTCCTGATTGTTACACATACCTAATTCAACAATTTCAAACGGTTTTGACTTACCTGACTCCCAGATGAAGGTCTTAATATAGGATCGAAACTGTTGACCCGACGCCGGCTTTTAGTACCTTGAGTAATATTGGAAACATTCAGCTTCCAAGACCCCCTGATCCGAAATGAACGTTTTAAAGTGTTAAATATTAGCTGATTATGATCATACCTACTTACATTGGGGTTATATTTATAAATAGTGCCCATCTTAGTGATGCCATGGTGGATGCAGGGACAGAGAGCGTCCATAGAACAGCAACTGTATGGCACGTTGTCTGCCACAAACTTGTGATTTGATCTGAAACAGTTGATATTACCTACCATACAAGAGGACAGCTAGTGAAGGTATAAGAAGGTAAAACTGCGTTTTATTTCGACCTCATCGACATATTCCATCATATTTACCAGTATCACAATATCTTCGAAACTTAGTTTGGTTTTTGGATTGCCTATCTACGTACACTCAATGCCGCAAATTAAAGGGCCAAGTTCATTGTAATTTGAACCTTATCACCATCAGACAAGAAACATGGGTGGATTCTTATTTGAGGGACTGTACTCGTACACAATAAAGGGGATTACCACAATATTTCAACTCTCTGACGACTTGCATATTATTGGATCAGTGAATAAGTCTGAGTTAGGTTTGAAAAGATATAGATCAACAATAGGAATTCATTACTTTGAGAATTCCATCATAAGGAAACATCTGTGCCTTTCTTTCTTTTTTCTGGGCATTGTTATAATGTTCTGATAACTTAATCAGTCAAGACTTAAGAAAAAAATACAATTAAAAAAGAACTGAATCCAAAACCCAAAACCGAAATAATTTTTGAAAATTATTGAGAAATAAAAGAGTTACAATCTATTAAATTTCAATAGAGGGGGAAACTGTCAAACAACGAAAAAGAGATGCACTTACTGGCCATTTGTTTGCGTAGGTAAAAACGAAATAGCTAGCTCTCCCCACAAAACCACATACCTAGCTAGTCCTTACTGTAATATAAATACTAATAACTTCTTAATTTATAAACCAATTTTAATGCTGCTTTCGGATATTAATATATTTCTAGCATTACTTTTTGTTTCACATACAATAATTCATAAAATTAAACACTGTCAACATCCCTATTGTTGAGAGTAACAGTACGCCACTACGCTACTCAAAGTGGCAACAATGCTGACTTTACAAAACGTGATTAAATCGTCGCTACATAATTATACTAACAGTGCACTAAAATCAACGGCGTCTCCAGTGGTGTACCAGGATATGTAGAACCACTCCTGATAGTTGACGCGACCGCAGCAGTGGAAGCGAGTCTGCAGACGGTCGATGGCCACCTTCGAAGGCAGGTGGCTCGAGTAACGCAGCATCGCTTTCGTTATACCGCCTTTTATTTTCGCTAGGTTTTTAAGTAAGAAATTGAACTTTATAAAAATTACATGGGTGTCTATCTTACATACATATACTTACGCCTATAAACCCTGTCGGGGTAATCATGTGTTGTGGTTTTTGTACAATTTGACGCCAATTAAATAGTACAAGGAAACTTGAGTGTAGTAGTTATAGGTTGTCAGCTTGTTTTCAGCCTTTCGCCACGATACAGCAAAACAATTATCAATCAGCTACCAAAAAAAGGGACATATCAGCTACCACCATTTTTTTAAAGTGGTAGCTGATATACGTCCCTTATTTTTTATTAATTTTACTATCTACCACCAAGATTTTTTTTAAATAATCTTTAACAGAAAGAGAAAAAAAATAAACATTGATGCTGGGTGAAAAATTTCAAAAAAGTCATAAAATGTGTAGTAATATCTAAACTACAAAAAATCGCGGAACATACATGGGGTGATTTGAATACTACTTGGCACGGGGCATCCAAATTTTTCTTTTGGACGTCGCCTGCTGGGCCACCTGTATAATCTGTATATTACTGACACTATCTTCTTATCGTATTAGTCAAGGGTGTGACGAACTATAAGCAGTTCTTATTCTTACCTCGAATGATTGTCGATTGTAAGCCAGAGTAGAACATTATTGCTAAGAATATAATTATCATTATAATAAGCGCCCAGATGTAGTAGAATAATCCGTTGGTGACGTTGTATTCTCGCTTCGATAGACCGGCCTTAAAAAGCTGATACAGGCCATATAACTGGTAAAGAAATAAAATTAATTATAGTCTGTGCCTCCAAAGCCTAGCTTACAGACGAAAAGTAAACTATACCTATGTGGTTTTATTATATATCTACTTAAGAGTGTGCTCAGGAGTACTCATTCCGGCTGCCCCTTTCTTCAATCGGACGCCAGAAGCACTACCCTTACTACTCGACCTCTAACTTAGGTCGTCGATTTAGCCAAGGGGGTCGCCAGAACTTTTAACTTTTGAAGGGGTCGCCAACTCAGAAAGAAAACTGGCCTAATTTAAAAGTAGCAAATGGAAATTGAGAAGTAGACGGACTTACTTCAATAACGACAGCAATAATAGAGCCACAAGCGATGATGACTGGAATGGCGTTGCCGTCTGGCCAGCAGACGAGGTCGAGTAAAGTACCCTCTTCACTTCGGATACCTTCACACAAATTGTAGCATTTCTGGTTATTTCTTTTTTTAATTTTTTTCGTGATTAATTTGTGTTTTAATTTGTGTTGTATTTTCTTTTGTTTTGATTGTTCAAAACGGCATTTTATTGTCGCATTTACTGCATTATTGATTCTGCTATCGTCGTCTCGTTGCAATCAGCGACCGCCTAATCAACCTTGTAAATCCTCATACAGTCCTTATTTATAGTAAACCAGTGATAAATTGCCACTATTCGTGACCCATCAGGTTGCCTAACATCACTGATATACAGGTTGAAAAAGAACCTCCTAGCTTTATTGAAAATCCTGAACCAGTATCACTTACTGAACACTTTTTTATTTTTTTTTGTTTTTGGGGGGGGGGAGGATTTTTTTCCCTAAACGTAGACACCACTCGGGTGCATCCCCCGAGCGCTAACCGCACCCCTCGCGTGGCTGGTGTAGGAATAATGCTACGTTTAGGCAAAAAATGAACTATTCCCATTGTAAAAATATCTAAAAAAAAATTTTTTATTCATAAATGTGTTCTTTGAGTGATACTGGTTCAGGATTTTGAATATAGCTAGGAGGTTCTTTTTCACCCTGTATTCCAAGCAGCGAGGGCCACTGAACTACGAGCGCACCGTTACAATGTGAAGGAAAGACAAACAAACACACTTTCACCTTCATAATAATAAGGATAGGTATGACAAGCTTCTCTCTCGCCCAAGCCTTCGACCACGTTGACCAATTTTCCATGGTAAGATACGTAAGGTTTTTAGTACTGTTCTGATGTTTTAACTTAGTACAGTACTTAGTTTCATCAGCATCACTATTCGTTCAGTAGTTTTTGCATGAAAAAGTAATGAAGTACTTATGGTCATTGTTAATGCTTTAACGGGAGCATTTTAACAGTGACTGGGTTCTTTTTCAACCTGTATATCCATCCATCCTCACAAACTTTAGAGTTTAGTAAAAGCAGTATTAGTACCTTCAGATGTATTTACAAGCCAGATCATGTAGAATATAACAACGGGCATGAACGCCATCAGAAGCATGCGGATGTTGTTGAATGAGGGCCATGTCATCAACATCGCTTATGCTCATTTCTTTCAGATTTTTGTAGCACTAAACTTTGAATGATAAATTATTGAATTTTATTTATTAAAATAGTGATTATCAAGTCTATTCTATTCTATTCTTGTGCATGTATGGCTCTGTCCTTTTAAAGTAAGACAAATAAACAAATTCAATTTAATTCTTGACAGACTTGTCAATTAGCTGCCAAGTTAGCAGAGACTTTCGGTATAGGCAAAGGAATTCAAGTCCACACTGCCGTTGTCACATGAACTTAAGAATGGAGCAGAGAAAAGGTAATCACTTGGAATGGAGATAAAAGCGATCTTCAATATACAGCACTAGAAGTTTCTTTATTTGTTAAACAAAAGGAGGATACGACGTCAAGGTAAGACAAACAAACAAATATCCTATGTTTGTTAAACAACTTTCACGTAAGAGGTCAGCGTGGGTGCCTCAATCGCCAAAGAAGGACTGATGGCAATTGACATGAAATCGGGAATAATTTTCCAATTAATGTGGATCAAAAATCTACAAGAAACTTAAATAAAACAACCGTAATAACGTCAATCCAACATTTACTCCAGGCTAAAAAGGACTAGTTACTTCTACAATACGACCGAGATATAAACATTTACAAGGAACTTTAGGCTTAAGCGAAGCATCCACCAGGTCGGTATCGTAAACATCGGACGTATCGCATCAAACGGATTGTTGTATTATTTAAATAGAGTCATACAAGTGCGTTCTCTGATCCTCACTGTACGGATTGCAAGTCGGCAATGCCGACACCGATGATCCGAGAGGCAACTTTTGCGTTGCGTGCCGATTACGTCATACGGAATGCCGATCAGTGGACGCGCCCCTAAAAAAATCACAAAGAAAATCCGAATTAACTGGCATCGGCAATCCGATTGCTGGTATTTGCGTCGGAAAATCCGATCTCTGCCGATACAGTGGACGCATTACAAAAAATTAATGCGTTTGTTGCGATACGTCGGAAGCGTACGATGCGGATCAGTGGACGCTTACCTTTAATCTACATTTGTGACTGTAACGACTCATAGTAGGCGAGTTCTTCATCGGTGACGGACGGCCGGAACGTGGTGACTCCCTCGTACATCTCAGAGACCCCCAGGATTACTGAGTCTTGACTCAGTTCACTTTCTTTTAATGTACCTGAATGAGAACAAAAATGTTAATAGATTCTTGCGTACCTTATTTTAAAATGTCAACTACACTTTCTAAATATATTTTATGACGACATCATACGATTTATTTTTGACGAGAATCATCTGATTATGTATCCGAAACTTAACGGGTCCTTTGATACAGTGAGTCATCTTCTCTTTCTCCGCTAACTGTCGGCTGATTATCAAATTTTTTTTTGTCCGAAAGAGTTTACTTCTGGTCTCGTATATATTTTATCGAAATTGATTCAGAGTTTACGATTACTTTAGATGACGTTTTGTTTTGTGGATATCTGCTGATGGGCATTGTAGGGATTGAAGTCGGTCGATTCTTACGTTTTTAACGTGTACAATTATTATCTTCAAGTATGTTATTGTGAATTCTTAGGACCAACAATCATTATCATCAGGGAAAGTCTTCGATGTAAACTTAATGAACAGAGTATGGCTCAAAAAGTAAACATATGCGTACCGTTGTGTAGTTGCGTGACCAGCCGTCGCGTGGCGGCGGCGCGCGCCGTGCTCACCACGTGCAGCAGGTCGGCGCCCGTGCAGCGCTCCGGCAGCGCCAGCGACACCGCCTCCAAGTCCACCTCCGGCCGAAGGTTGGAGCTATACCGGGACAACGGAATAGGACGCTTTAATCTTTTTTTAAATAGGGTAGATGACTGATATTGAATATTATAGAAGTGGTACGCGAAGCCCTTCCAAAAATATGAAATGGGACGAGTCAACGCAATCACTGAAATCGACTGGTTGCCAGAGCCTACAAGTTTTTGACTTTAAGAAGCTAGTAGGTAAGTAAAGAGAAATAAAATTTTCGTAAAAAATTAAAACACTGTTGAATACGAACAATAGTGCATGTAGGTATAGCAGTCAGTGGAACAACTCTTTAATCGTTTTACCCCCAAAAAGTTGGTGGTCCATGGCAAAATAGATACTTTGTAAAAATGGTCTGCCATTACTAAAAGGTTTAGAACCACTGCTTTAGAACACCCCGTTTATTTAGTTTATGTTTATGAAACTGAAAACTTTCCCCAGGGTACTTATAGTAAACTAGCTTTCCGCACGCTGCACCGCCCGCGTGGACTACAGATTATATCGTGCCCAGCTGTGAGATAAAATGAAGTCTATGTCCTTTCCAAGGCTCTATCTCTGTACCAAATTTCATCAAAATCGGTTCATTAGTTCAGGCGTGAAAGACGGACAGACAGACAGAGTTACTTTCGCATTTATAACATTAGTAAGGATTTGTGTCGCAAGGCACGGCATACAGAGATATAAAATAAATTACATGAAATTAAAAGATAAAATAAATCGACAATCGTTTGATTGAGGTGAGAATATGAACTGCATAGTCCTGCCTATCAGTAATTTATAGGATGACTAAGTTAGTTATCGAAACTTGAAGTGGTAATTCTCCCAATAAAACTGGACCCTTTCCACAAGAAACCTATACGTATAGCCCATATCGGTGTTGCTAGTATACAGGGCTTTAGGTAAATCGCTTTCAACCTCTCGGGTGGTTAATCAATCCATGAAACTGAACAACTTCCCCAAGGAACATAGGTCAAAATACGAAAAAGAAAATTTGATCTCCCATATAAAATGAGCTATATGCCGATGAAGTTTGTATGGGAACTCAAAATTTTTATTCGTATTTTGACCTATGTTCCTTGGGGAAGTTGTTCAGTTTCATGGACTGATTAACCACCCGAGAGGTTGAAAGTGATTTACCTAAAGCCCTGTATTTGATAGAATAGAATAGAAATTATCTATTGCTTCCACGCAATAAAAAAAACTGGACGAAAAACTTTGACGAATGCTTGAATGGAATACCACCCTCACTCACTAATTAATCAACGCCCAACACGTATCCTTAACTCTTGAAATCTAAAATATTGCACAGAGAACTAATAGAATTCACTACTTTGACTTATTTTAAGTAACATTCTGAATGTTCTATGAAATAAAGCAATTTTTATACTTACTTCTAAACGCAAATAAAATATAACTTACTTTCTACACAGAGCTCTAAGTACACTGGTCTTCTCTTCAACGCCGCTGTACGGGCCAACATAGATGAGCTTGTCGAGTCGCCCGGGCCGCAGTAGCGATTGTTCCAACAAGTCCGGCCGGTTCGTCGCACCCATTATAAACACGAAGCTCGTTGTGTCTGCGTCTGTAACAGAGAGCATTCGAAATGTAAAATAGATATATTCTTAAGGCGACTACAGCACCCGATAAAGGCAGCATACATAGGAGTAATGCCATCTCCGTCTCTCAACAGGCCTGGGCCGGCAGTGCGAACAGTGTCGATACACGAAGTTTACGGACTATGAAAGCGTGCGTGCGTAAAAACATGTTCGAAAGTTAGAAAAATGAGATTTATGGAAAGGTAACAGCTTAAATCGAAAAATGCGTTAACTACTTATCGAGAGTGTTCAATCACGAACATTTCGATAGCAAATTCAAGTTCCTGTGTGCATTTTACTATCGTTTTTACAGCTTAAAATATTCACAATATTGGGTATTTAGAGGTGACTTTGTGAGCTTTTTCTATCGAACCAAAAGTGCTGAATCATGTTTTCAGCAAACTACTTATCTAGTTTATGTCCTGAATATTACCGTAGTATTGTGCGTCATGCTTATCTACGCATCATAAAATCGTAATTTAGGTGCTGTAGTCGCCTTAAGTATGGCCCCTATGTGTTGCCACAATTCCGCCATTATCACATAGCGCAGAAAATACACGAAGGTGATTTAATGTACGGTAATACAATGAGCTTTACATCCGCCTGACGCCTATTGTTAAGACTAGTGTCTCAGTTTTGAGCGAGCACGATTTGGATTTTTGAGAGTTTTCTGTTAATAATTTTAGGGAAAGAAAAATTTTCGGCGCAAAGAGGCCTTAAACCCACGACCCCAGGATTGGATCTTCTAGTGCTCTAACCAACTGAGCTATCGTGCCTTCAAGTCAAGCAGTGAAATTTCTCATTGCTTTACTAAGCACATTACGTCGTGCAGTAGGTTAGGTTATTTGTGAATATCCCTCACGCGGGTAAGAGTTTTTAAAAATACTAAGTTTATTTATTTCCAAAACCCATGAGATGATCCAATAGTAATAGTGTAGTAGTCGCAATGTCTTGCTGCACGCGGAGTCATAAAACATGATTTGCGTCGAGTTGTGCTTACGTCGAGCACGTGCTATCGATAGAACGAAAAACATAGTGAGTATGTGCCTCAAAACAATGAGAAGACGATCAATTACGATCACTTTTGTTACTCATTTGTGAGGGTATATTTTTACACAGTGCCCACTTTAAAATTACCCTCATTAAACCTTCGCACTCGGGGCGTAAACAACTTTCAAAACCTACTTAGATAAATTGTTCAACCTACAACTACGACTACTAAAAAATATGGTCCCAAATAAAATAAAAAACAAGTTTAAAAAAAACCACATCAAACTCTTTGATTTTTGCAAAGTACTACCAATACATGTTAAAATTAAATACCTAATCCTGGAAGAAAATATTTTAAATGCCGAAATACTAATTACTAATTATTGTATTTTGTTTGTTTTCTTTTGTGAGAGAGAAATAAAAAGAATTTAATTTAATTTAATTTAATTTACTTAAATAGACCAGGGTCGATAATTTTTAAAATGGTAAAAAGTGAAAAAAAATTATAGTAGGATGATACCCATTGGAATAGGTAGAGAATATAACAAAAACGAAAGGAAAAATAAATTACGGGCGATCTGAGGTCGGGAAGGGGGAGGGGGTGAGTTTTTAAGGGTAAAAAACGGTTAATCTCGATTTCCGGTAAAACTACAAGTCTTATGAAAAAAAGTTAAATGGCAAAGTTGTAGGTAATAAAAAGATCTACAACTTTTGTATCGATACTTTTTTCACATAACCTCAAAATTTATGTGAAAAATTCGAATAACTGAGTTTTTGGTTTTTTATTTTTATCTTTTGCAAAAAAAAAATATTTTTTCACGAAATTTGGTGAAAACTTACCTTTGTATGTCCCAAACATACAGTAATTTTTTTGATTTAAAATATTCATTTTTTCACCTTATTTTGACTTAATATCGAAAAAGCACCCTAATTTTCAATCCAAAATTCTCACGTCAAAATATCTGCTTTTTTAAAAAAGTTGGAGTGTTTTTTGTTCGTTGAAATCTCTACTTTTTGATGTTATAAAAAAAATATACATTACTATGGCAAATGTTCTCAGAAAATGCAAATAATGAAAAAAACTCGAATCCAAATATTCTTTTTTGAATCATTATGTATAATTTTGAGCTATTTATTAAAATTTACCCTTTAATTACTAGAAAAATTGATAATCCATAAAACATCAAAATTGCAAAAAACATGCGAGAATAGTTGTCATAAATATTTAAAATAGGATTGAAAAAGGATTTCATCTAAAAAATGTGACTGCTGCAATCTTTTTTTTTTGTAATAAAGTTGATTTATTAAATTCTCATTACATTTATGTCATAGAAAATCTCATAATAGATAAATATACATGCAAATCGTACTATTGAATTTAAATACTTTTTACTGATGACGTTTTTATTATAATATTTTCAAATACAATAATCTTCTTATTTATCAATACTTTATCTTGCATTCTAATTACTTCTCCATTAGTTTTTGTCTCTTTGATGGGATTTCTTCATCGTTAGATTCGACAAACTGTCCCGATTCTCGTGGATCTTCGAAATCTTTGAGACCATCACCGTCTTCGTCTCCACGATTATTTCCGGTCTGCATTGGTTCTTCATCCAATATTTCATCCGAATCATCAACTTCCTCGTAGGTTTTTTCTTCTATATTTGAGCATGTTTCAGAATCATGACAATTTGAGCATAAATTTGTGCATTTCAAACCATGTTTTCGGCAGCCACATTTTAAACTGTTACATCCAGTTTCACAGCTGCAGCAAATAGTTTTAAGCAATATTTCCGGAATTAATTCCTTGTCTGTAAATTTGGGCATAATGCCGCTCTGTTGTTGCTTCCAGCCCCAACATGTTGCTGTCAGTTCGTTACCCAGCCAAGTCTGAAGCTGATAATATGCCCTGTAACAATGTTGTTCTGCTGCACCTTCTGTCGGTGGGAGATTGGCCAATATGAAAGAAGATTTAATTCTTGCCAATTGATATTTTTGAAATCTTAATTGGTTCAGTGTTATATCATTTTTACATTTATAAATAGATTTGATTAATTGTAATCCATTTTTTTATATCTTCTTTGTTCGCATCTTTTTTATAAAAAATATTGGCCAAAGTTGACACATTTTTATCGGCTAATAAAGAGTTGACGATACTTTTCTTTCCTTTTCCGGCAAATCCAGATGTTGTATCGCAACCAGAAAAACAATGGAGAAATGCAACGATATTTTCAATTTTTTTGTTTATCAATATAACATGAAATCTTACGTTTTTCTAGTAATTAAAGGGTAAATTTTAATAAATAGCTCAAAATTATACATAATGATTCAAAAAAGAATATTTGGATTCGAGTTTTTTTCATTATTTGCATTTTCTGAGAACATCTGCCATAGTAATGTATATTTTTTTTATACCATCAGAAGGTAGAGTTTTCAACGAACAAAAAAAACACCAACTCTTTTAAAAAAGCAGATATTTTGACGTGAGAATTTTCGATTGAAAATTAGGGTGCTTTTTCGATATTAAGTCAAAATAAGGTGAAAAAATGAATATTTTAAATCAAAAAAATTACTGTATGTTTGGGACATACAAAGGTAAGTTTTCACCAAATTTCGTGAAAAAATATTTTTTTTTTGCAAAAGATAAAAATAAAAAACCAAAAACTCAGTTATTCGAATTTTTCACATAAATTTTGAGGTTATGTGAAAAAAGTATCGATACAAAAGTTGTAGATCTTTTTATTACCTACAACTTTGCCATTTAACTTTTTTTCATAAGACTTGTAGTTTTACCGGAAATCGAGATTAACCGTTTTTTACCCTTAAAAACTCACCCCCTCCCCCTTCCCGACCTCAGATCGCCCGTAATTTATTTTTCCTTTCGTTTTTGTTATATTCTCTACCTCTTCCAATGGGTATCATCCTACTATAATTTTTTTTGGTCTCAAAAATTATCGACCCTGGTCTAAAACCGATACAATCAAAGATACAACTACGAAAAATGACACAAAAAAGGTAATAACAACTATAAGCAATAATAAATACGGTGAGAGAACCACAGCCTACATTGTGCCTCGACTTTATAATGAATTACCACTCGAATTGAGGGAAACACTTCATGAAAAAAATAAAAAAAACATGCGCAACCGATGCCACCACTTAATAAAAGTTCTCATAGCAATACTTGCAAGTCATTGCATTCCACAAACGGCAAAAGTGCAGAAAATTAAAATCTTACTCGTATTTCCAGACTACCTCGCCCGGATTGTGGAATACAATGGCTACAACGACTGTCTTATGATAAGTCATATTAATTATGTCCACGAACTCGTTTCGAGACAAACCCGCTAGGGCTTATCGAAACCTAGATTAATAAAATGTATGTTTTGATGTTTTATAAATAAATAAATAAAAAACACGCGACGGCTTAACAAATAAGATCGTAAATAACTTTTAAATACCGACTTATTTACTGTCGATGACATATCGATACGCGCGTTATGCTTCACTACGCGTTGCCATAAGACCATAAGTGCGAGTGGGCGAGCAATATGCTTCGCTGCGCTTGTACATTTTATTGCCCCGCGTGAAGCGAGTCATTGCGATAACATTAATAGCCTTAATTACTAGAAAGACGGTGGGACACAGGTTCTCCTAGTATGTATGTATGCAAGTAGGTCGCTCACCGTCCTCGCTGGCGACGCCGTCGACCTCTGCCAGCAGCTGGCTGACGACGCGGTCGCTGGCCCCGCCCGAGTCGCCGGCCGCGCCCCGCCGCGGGGCCAGCGCGTCCAACTCGTCCAGAAACACGATGCACGGCGACGACGCACGAGCCGACTCGAACACTGGAACATTTTCACAGCCATTTTATTAACCACCGGAAAAAAAAGAGGGGTGTTGTAATATTGAGTAACTCTGACGATTCGCGCGTATTCAAGTAAAACACGTAAACATTATTTAGTACCTATCTCGTGCTTGAAACATTCTGATTTAAGAAGTGTTACAAAAAGGGGTGGCAATCGAAAAAGTCGATAAGTTGACTCCTCTACAGTAGACTTTAGACGTTATATAAAAGAATGGAACATAGAGCTAAGTTCACACAAAACAAACCTTTTCTAACATTCTCCTCTGACTGTCCAATGTACATGTTGAGTAACTCGGGTCCTTTAACACTGAGGAAGCTAACATTGAGCTCTGTGCTCACTGCCTTAGCAACCAGGGTCTTGCCGCAACCTGGCGGCCCGTATAGCAGGATACCTAAAAAATACAGGTTTGAGCTTTTTATGGCTTGGAAAATAGTATTTTTTTACTTTTTTTTAAATTAAAAATGGGTTCGCTCTTGACTACAATCTAGCGCAAGGGCGAAGGATGTAGCAAGCTCACCCAGAAGAAGCCTATTCACTCAAATTTTAAAGAGATTTGGGTTATATGAGCTCGGAAATACAGACACAGGCAGGGAATTCCATTTCTTGGCATACGCACTATAAAAGTTAATGAAAAGCGCTCAGTGCGAATAATTGATAGAATCAGGCGATATTTGACGACAATTCATGCTCAACTAAATAGTCCTTTGAGCCTAGGGTTTCTGTGCCGACAAGAAAAACTACCTACTTCAGAAATGCTATCGCAAAAAGCACATGTCCTAAGCTCAAACTGCTGCAAAAAAGCTGGGAATCCTTAATAAGGTAAAGCGATACTTTATGGCCGATCAACTTATAAGACCTACGAATTGTATAACGAATTTACCGAACTATCCTTAATGTACGGTCGGTTCTCTAAATTAGTTTTCACACCAGTTTCTTATTCACTAGTAATAAGGTTTAAATTAGAATGAACTTGGAAATCAACTCGACTGTAAGAAAAACTGCATATATACCTGATCTTTTTAACGAAGAGTTCTTAAACAGATGCGGGTACTTGATGGGGAACTCTATGGTTTTCAAAAGTTCTTTCTTCAGTTTTTCTAGCCCCCCAATGTCTTCCCAGTAGACTTTGGGTATTTTCGGCGCGTCTAAATGCTGACTTTGTAGACTTCTTATAGACTCTGAAATGTGACGAAAACTTTCGAAATCTTATGAAACTTTTTGACCCTACCATTCTCCTCAAGAATTCACTTAAAAAATGGACTTGTTCCTGAGGGAATTTCAAACAATTCAGTTTTATTACTTTTTTTTACCATAAAGGAAACCTCTATGCTAAATATTAGCTTTCTAGGATCTGGTTTGACAGGTTGTAACTGAGTAAGTCATTGAGTCAGGATTTTTTCATATACTTAATATAAAACTCAGGACTTTTTATATAAAGATGATAAAAGAGTGGTTACATTAACCAGTAATACGTTTGTAAAGGTAGACTTGTTTTTCTTGTCAGTTACTTTTTTCAAGACTTAAAAACGGTTTCTAGTCCATACGACTATTTATTGAGAACTAATTTGTAAGCTGGAAATAGGTGTAACAACTTTACCTAAAGCAGAATTAAAATCTTCTTCTTGAAGTAAATGCAGATTAGGATCCGTAGGAAACTGGTTGTGACTATTACGCTGTTTTAAGTAAGACTCTCTCAAGGCAAAATGCAATAGTGTATCTATATCTCCATACAAAAATGTCTCTGTTTTTGCCGCTACTCTTTGAAGAACTTCTTTTGTGTTTTTACTTAAATTATGAGTATCTGCTACATGTCGATCCAGGATTGAATTATTTTTTGTCTCTTCGTTGTCAATTTTAAGTTGCATAGCAGCTGTGAACCATTCTAGCATTTCACACCTCTCTTGTATTTTTGGCTTAGGCAAGTGGAACTTTTCTAGAAATATCCTCAATATGTTTGGCTTAAGATCTACCCTCTCAGCGATTGCAAAAAATATGATTGAGTGTTTGGTGTAGTTCTGGTACAAGTCCGTCAGTGTGTTGATGAAGTATTCCACTACTCTGCAATCTTCATTGTTTTCTGGGTCCACGGCAAAAACCTAGAATAAAAACATCTTAGTTTTAAGACAATACTTTTTACGATATAATTAACGACTTGTTATTCAACATACCTAAGGGACCATCCATAAATTACGTCACACGTTAAGGGGAGGGGAGGGGGTCGACAAAGTGTGACATTGGGTGGGAGGGGTCATAAGTTTCGTGACGTCACATTTCAAAATGTGTTATGAGTATCAAAACGCGTTAACTATTAACGACAAACTTAACCTCCTCAGTCCCAAGCACTCTTTTTACGTTTTTACTTTGGTTGAGACAATGAGTTTTTACGTTACAAAAAAAATAACAACTCTTTTAAGTACTGCTTTTATTAGAAAATTACAAAAAATGGAAAATATGCAAAATATGTGACGTCACGCTAGGGAGGGGGGACAGAGGAGGGGGGTCTTACAAATTTGACCAGCTGTGACAAGGAGGGGGGAGGGGTCAAAAAAACATGAAATTCGAGTGACGTTATTTATGGATGGCCCGTAACGACTTACCTCAAAATTATCTAACAAAACAATGACGGGAGCAGCAGCTTTGGCCTTTTGCACTGTTGAGCTAATTTTACTTTCAGTCTGTTTCGCAGTTGAGCTCTGCAGAGCATTGCAATCTATTTGTAAGCAGTTCATTCCTGAAAACAATCATCCCCACCATTCCCACCAGTAAATTTCACTGGCTTTTATTATAAAGTTGAAAACAAATGTTCACTTTAATTTTGTGAAGATAACTTAGAAATATTGAATGGTTATATTATTTCATTCTTATATGGCTTGTACAATTGTTTGGATGTATGAAGTAGAATAGAAAAGTACTTGTAAAAATTATCTTTTTATAGGTTGAGTTTTTAGATATTTGTTACTTTTTCATGCAAAATCTGCTTATGTATGTATTTTATGCTATGTTAAATAAAATAAAAGGGGTAAAATAATAAAAAACAAGAGTGAAAAGCTAGTTTAAAAAAACTTACCATTATATTTAGCTAATATTTTAACCAGCAAATGCCTGCCAGAACCAGTACTGCCTGTCAGTAGCAACATTGGCATTATTGGGCTTGTCATGGAAGATGACAACTCAACTGAAAAATACAAAATATCATTTGAAATATTAACCCGTCCTGTGCTTGTTTACGGCACGTGTGAAACAAATCTTGAACACACGGGTGTACAAGAAGCGCGCAAAAGTTTAATTGAGATGTTTAGTAAAATTATAAAAAAGATAATATGTTTTGGTGGTGATTAAATGTTAATCTTATTAATAAAATCTTTCAATACAAATATTGTTATTTATTAAAATAAAATTCAGAATAATATAAAAATATACAGGACGCAAGTATTTCTTGCAGATTTCATTTGATTTCTGTATTTCATACAAAGTTTAAAAAACAGACAAAACATCAAACACATGAACACAACATAAATAATAAAATAATGCAGGAAATGTGGCTTACGGATTGCTCTATATCAAATTAACTAAATGACATATAAAATTGATTAAGTAACTAAAAATATCTTACTCATATCACCATTCAAAAAAGGAGAAATAGTCTCTTGTATTAAATCAAATTTCTTCTTCAATCCAGTAGGACATAAATGAATAAAACATTTTTTTATATCTTTATTTTCTTGAGGTTTAAAATATTCATCCTTTGGCTTTAACATGTGGATGTTCTCTCCTAATGTTAGCTGAGTTACACCTCTTACTAAGAAGAATGGTTGAATCACTTTGATATCATTCGGTGAATAAGTTTCAGTGCTGTCTGTATCACTAGTAATCTTTTTACACTTAAAATATAACTTTCCAGCAGCCTCTACTAAGTCCAGATACTTATAATGATACTTGGAAGTAATTGTTGAAGTAAGTTGTATACTAAAAACATCATTTGCACTCATCAGCTTTGGTTCCTCAAAGTAATTGCTCAATACCTCTTTGATAAAATCATTAGATAGATCAAAATCATTTACAACAAGACTAACTTCAGCCACTGCAGCTATTTTTGGTGATTTGTCTATTGAAGGCACAGGATGAAATGTAACTTCTATTTCTTTGCAAGTTTCTAATCCATAACATGATACAATATTATGATACTCATTTTCAGAGGTGAAGGCTACATTCTCAGCAACTAGTCTGGAACCAACAACAGGAACTATTCGGATATTTTCAAGACTCATTGACTCTTTATCCTTCCAAAGCTTCTTGTGAATTTCTGAAGTCATCAGTCCAAGATTAAATTTAAATAAACTATTTTCCTTTGACATTTTATGCCTATGTTTCTTTTTTATTTCTGGACAAATTCTCATCGCAACCCAGAGAACACCATTGTCTAAGTAGAATAAGTTTTCAGCGCACAGTTGTATGTACTGTTCTCTAGAAACTATCAAACATTTGTGCTGCAGTACTGATAGGTTGTAATCCAAATAATCCTTTAGGATATGACATACCACATGTTGTGGAGCTGTCTTAATACTAAACGTATCCATTATCCTTAAAGATAACACCTTCTTATGATAAGTTCTGAATTTTATCGCCAGAAAAACGAGAAAGGTGTAGGTATTGTACTTTGGATAGATAACCTTCAAGCAAAACTTTATCACCCATAGTTTTTTTACTATTTCTTTATTCATAATAACTACGACAAATAAATATTAATAACATACAGAAAAATTAAACAAAAAAAAAAGGAATATTAGAAAAAATTCACAACCACAGGACAAACACAATAACAAAGAACTGTCAATGTCAAATCAAAAATGATGGTGGGTGGATGGCTATGTAGTATTTTTGTGGTGGGTGGATAATTTCGTTTCATGGTAAGTCAACGGACGATAAACTGATTTGAGTACCGGTTTTTTTACGGTAACGGAGCACACACAACCTCTTGAAACTCTAGTATTCCATAGACAACGTCAACCTTCTTCCATCTTTCTTTCCGATTCCAAAATGGTGAGTATTTCGTCTAAGTGCGAATATTTCACAAAAATAGCTATAAAATGAGATAAAACCTATTCATTTCACGTAATTATTAATCGTAGCTTATGCATAAATTAGTGAACTTAAAAGTTTTGTGCTAATATTGAGGGAAAATCTAGTTATAACAGAGCATTCCACAACCTCGTGGCGAAACATGTTGACATCAATGATTTTTATTATTTTAGCCGCCCAAGAAGGACGCGAAGTCTTCGGCCAAGCAGCCGCAAAAGACACAAAAGAAGAAGGAAGGATCTGGTGGCGGCAAAGCCAAGAAGAAGGTAAGTCAGTTTATGATGCGTAAAGTGAGGTTATGTTTCTCATATTGTACATCCGAAGATATACAATACCTAAGATGACCCTCTGATCGTAACACAGTAAGAACGACCATTTTATACGAATGCGCACTTAACGATGTCTACTTGCCAAATGATTATATCCTATTACTTGAAAATCAATGAGAGTAAAATTTACTGATATATTGAGTCTGATGGCAATGCTGTTTTATTATTGATCAAGTTTCCATAGTTATTCTACCTTCTAAGTTATATATTTGTTTAATTTGCAGAAGTGGTCCAAAGGAAAAGTCCGTGATAAGTTAAATAACCAGGTGTTGTTTGACAAGCCCACATATGAGAAGCTGTACAAAGAAGTTCCTCAGTACAAACTCATCACCCCCGCAGTAGTCTCCGAGAGACTGAAGGTCCGAGGCTCCCTGGCCAGGAGAGCACTCATCGAACTCAGAGAAAAGGGTAAGCTCTAAAACTATTTTTTTAAAATATTTAAAGTCTTGAAAATTATGTTGCAGGAAACTTTTTTAAGAGAATAAAGTATTCCTATGCCAGGAGATTCTGCTCTTCCATTACTTTCAAGTTCGAATTTCATTCAAACAATACAAATTGCCACTTGAGTAGGTTGTAAACTGAACACTAGAAATTACCATATCTTAGGTTGGTATTAACCTAAGACTCAGTCTTTGTCATTTTGATAGTGAGAGAAAGACACAATAAATTCTTAAATATAGATAAAGACATTGTCTTCATCTGTAATACAGGCCTCAAATAACTGAGCTTTTCCTTGAGTGTTTCACATCACAATTTCTCTTGAAGTTTTACTGTTTGTGAATCTATCTACCAATATAGAGTAATATTATTGATGTTGTCAGTATTTTGTTAATAACAGATATTTAATGAATAAAGTGTTTATCTATCTATCATTTAGTTAAATGTTTTTTTGTCAAGACAGCAAAGTCAATATGATGAGTTTTTCTTCTGGATGACCATGACAGTTGCAAACTGATATATTGAGTCTGATGCTTCTAATTTAGTGTAATATCTACTTGTAAATATCCATATTTGCTAAAACTGTAATATTTGTTTCAGGATTAATAAAACAGGTAGTCCAGCATCACGGACAGGTCATCTACACCAGAGCAACAAAGGGTGACGACCCTGTGGCTTAAGTTATGGTTAAGGTTTAAAAAATAAATAAAAATCACATAATATCTTGTTTTTATTTCACAAAGGCCAAACCATGAGATAAATTTCACAAAACATTTTTATTTACATCACGCCCGACCAAACCATAACTATGAGACAAAAAATTTCATAACCAAATAATTATTTACAGACTACTTTTGACTTATTTAGGATTTATTTATAGTTCGCTTTTCATCTAGGTCCATTACTGCAAATCTAATATTAGTGTATAGTTCTCGCAGACGGTCTTTGATGTTTGCAGAATGCAAGTCATTTGCTGTCTCCACCACAACATTAGCCTGTAAACAATAATATCATTAGTGTAACATGTTTCTAAAACTTTATGTCAAGAATATGAAAACATAGCATTTGGCCTGGGTTAACAGAGAAAGGTAGTCATTGGAGTTATGTTTATATTACTTTATATTACTGTTATGTAACTGAAAGAAATAGTGTCGGCACACTAGTGTTGCATAACTATTGATAGCCAATAGTTTGCGATACTATTGATGACAGACCAAACTATCGATACTATTGAATTCTAATGGTATTGATTCAATACTATCGACAGTATTAGAATTCAATAGTATCGATAGTAAGTATGGGCTAGGAAAATTAGCTAAACATGGAAATATTTCGATAACTGTAAACTTCTTTCTCGATGACATAAAATATTGTTAGTTATAACTAAAATAAACAAAATTAAGCAAATTAAATTTCCGCATCATTATAAAAAAACTGAAAAATTTAATTTTCTACTCATTTTGATTTCAGTAAAGCGGCATAATATTTAACTTCGTAAAAGTGCCTCTATTATAATATAATGCTTGCATTCCAGTCTAAGAAATTAAAATTAAACTAATTAATCATTCAGAATTATCATTTATAAAGAATGTTCAGTAAGTTACGGATTTTTTGACTTATCTGATCAGAAATTATAGATAACTACATTTCAACAGTTTATTCTGAATAGTATATTGTGTATGTTAATAAACTAATAAAAATTAAGCAGATTCTCTTTGCAGAATTCAACAGTTACGAATATTTGTAGTTTTAAGAAAACCAAAATTCATAACTACTCTAAAAGTTTTTAATTTATGCCTTAAAAATATAATTAGTACTATAAGAGACAAATTAAGCAAAAAATGTCTACGATTATTCATCAATTGATATTTTTTCTTAGTTTTGTTTCAATATAAACGGTATCCTATGCAGAATAAGGTCGTAATTTCATTGTGTCCCAACTCCCAACCGTACGTCTACTGTCACGGTCACGAGACGCGCGCTGTTTTATAAAATTTGTTTCTAATGTATGGATGGCTACTAAACGTAAAGAGAAAAATATTGTTTAGCATTTGGGTGCTTATATATATACAGTAAAGTAGTCAAAATGAAAACGTTTTGTTCTTTTTGCTTCCCAAGAATATTGAAAGATATAAAGAATATTAAATATTCTTGATATTGAAGAATATTTATTATTACCTATTTATTTGTCGGCAGATCTAGTTAGATAGTTAATTATATTCGTAGATGAGACCTGACCGGAGTTTCGCCGTTACAGATGTATTTTATGTATAATGTCAATGACCTTAGATATCGTTCAGTGTAAAAAGACCTACCAGTAAAGTGATTGCCTACCAATACAAGCTTAGCATTATGTTGGTAATTATTTAAACACCTATGATTTAGAGCAGAGGTTCCCAAACTTATTTCGTCTAACGCCCACTTTGAAAATCTGTTATTTTGTAGCGCCCCCCATTTTTTTTCACCATAAAACCTCATTAACAAATTAGACTCATTTAACGAAATTGGATTTAAAACAACATTGAAAGATAATTAAAAAAATATATTTATAAAGCCAAAAAATGCGGGTTTTATTTCAGGCAGACTTTTTACACTGAACGATATGTAAGGTCATTGACGTTAAACGTAAAATAAAATATTGTCCATCACATTGGACACACTTCAAATCTGGCCTCAGTATTCTGTGCCACTCGCTGAAGCAAAGGTGCTAGGATGGCATTAATCTCGCGAACGATATTTTCTTTAAGCGCTATGATGGTCGTCGGGTTGGTGCGCAGTAAAGACTAGATGGTATCCTAATATCGGCAGAAAATAATCGTTCAGCTCATCGCATTTAACAACATCTGCGCCCCCTAATTTTTTCTGGGCCCCTTATTGCCCCCCTCCAGGCCTCCAGTTCCCACTAGGGGGCGTTATCGCCCACTTTGGGAAACACTTGTCTAAAATGACAAAATAAGTTAATAGCATCTAGTAAAAGGCGTGAGGATGAAAAGTTTTTATCAGTTTCTGAAGATAAGCTACAACACCACAGCAGGTGCAGAGCTGTCTACACCAATGTACGATGTATCAAAAGTGCGGAAAAAAACAAACCGACGACGAAGCTGAGTTCTGTTCAAATGGTAGCTACATTTGATTACCAAAAAGAGTGTCTGTTGTGCAAGGAAGATGCTTCGGAGGATTTTATTCGAAACCAGATTAAAAAGCACCAAGAAGATAGGATTGTGATTTGCAGAGTATCAAAACAAGGAACCGGTGAAACGATTATTAGTTGTTGTTATATGATAAATGGACATTATATAAGTTTTTATATGCTTTACGGATAATATCAATGTCCAAAAGTCTAAATGTTGTAGTGAAACAACGTGTTCAATTCTCAAAATGAAACATTAAGACAGTTGATTGCATAAAAACATACTAGTAATTGTTAATAATTCTTATACAGGGTAATTTTTTATCACTATCCAAATATATCTTACGTTGATAGTGATTAGTAACGTTGATAGAACGTAAATAGTAAGAAAAAATTGCATAACAAAAACGTTTGTAATCTTATGAACATCAATCACTTTGCTTTTAAGACCTACAAACCTTATATATTGTCAAAATAAAATGTTGTTATAAAATGTTGGTCATGGTCATACATCAGACTCCGAATCAGATATTTCTGAAACGAGTGATTGATGACAATTTAAAATATTGTGATTTCTAAATAAGTTCTGTATAACTTTTCCACGTAGGTATTTCATTAAATACTATAATTACACCCTATTATAAAAATACTAATATAATAGTTTAGTAAGTAACCGAACCTAAAAATAAAAAAATATAAAAATGAAGTAGAGCATATTTTCCTTTGACTTTTACGCTCTCTACTGATTAGTCTATCTATATTGTAGTGTGCGCGAGCACTTATATGTAATTATATGTAATTAGCACTTATATGTTTTAAGTAGAAACAAGACATTGTCTATCTTTATTTATTTATTTATTTTATTTAAAAAATATATTTTTTATTATTTTATTAAAAGTAGTATTTTTTAAATACATTTTTTTGCAATAAAAAAAATTTAATTTTTTTTTTTTCAATTTAGTAGGTAAGTTAAGGCCAATTAATGCAATTATGACCTCAAACTAATTTATACTTATTTTTTGTAAGTAAAAGAACATCTTAGTTAGAATTTCATGTTTGATGCATTAGCGCCGTTTTTTCGGAAAAAAGCAACAACTTTGTGAAATTAATGCCCAGGCAAACGTTTTATACCTCGTTAGAAAGCAGATTAAGTGTACAACTTTTCAAAATAATGGTCTAGTGTAGTGTCATACGTTTTTTTTACATCTTTATTTTTTACAAAATTCCTGAAAGTTTCTAGGTACAAATAATGCATTTAATAACATTGGTAAACTATCCAGCTTTAATATACAGAAATCAGATCTTGAAAATGTTATCATTTGTAGACACAACATCAAAAAGACTGACTCAAAGTAGAAAAAAGACAAAAAAAACACAAAAAAATGATTTTTTTTTTGACCCGGGGGGATTTTGGAAAACCAGGCAAATTAGTTGTTGGAAATTATCTCAGCTATCATCCCCTTAACGTTGATCCATTAATTCCGTAACACCCTGTATATATAGATGTATGTTATACTTATTTTATATATTTATTTATATATTGTTAAACTAAAACACCTTTTACTTCTTAAACATTCCTTTTAATTCGATATTTTACAAATTATAATGCGAGAACACATAAACACCGATCTACGCGCGAAAACGATCTGTCAAAAGTGCCGTGTAGTGTTGCGCCACACCGCGTGGACTAGTAGTGTTGTACCAATTGTCTCGTTGATCGATTTTCTCTTAACAATATGTATACTTATATATTTGTTTATTTGTATTATTTATATATATTTAATTTTATGCACCACCAACTACTTCTTACCTTACTGCTGTCCTACCCTAAGGTTGCCTGGAAGAAAGTGCTATCTAGCAATAAGGCCGCCTTGTTGTACACTATGTTTTATGTTCTGTTAATTGTATTGTATGTCTTTGTGTGCAAATAAAGTATATTGTATTGTAGACATTTTTTCAAGATAAAATATTCCAGGATTACGTGATGCTTCAAAATATCGCTCGCGAGATTAATGCCATCCTAGCACCTTTGCTTCAGCGAGTGGCACGGAATACTGAGGCCAGGTTTGAAGAGTGTGTTCAACGTGATGGACGACCTTTGGATGAAATATTTTTTAAGAATTATAACCCGCATTTCTTGTCTTTATAAATATTATTTAACAAAAAATTATCTTTCAATTTTGTTTTAAATCCGAATTCTGACACCGGACACATTAATTAAACTCCAGGCTAGACTAATATGTTATTGAGGTTTTAAGGTGAAAAAAAATTGGGTGTGCTACAAAATAACTGATTTTCAAAGTGGGCGTTAGACGAAATAAGTTTGGGAACCTCTGCTTTTGACCTACAGTCACCACATCAAAAAATGCACAATTACATATCCTGCAATTAGGAAATTCAATTTTTAACGCATTTGTACAGTCAAGAGCAGATCACGCTTTACACTACCAGTTTAAGCTGAGCTCTGATTTATACTGCGCGCCATACAATGCAGGGCCGGTCCAAAGTCCAAAGTGTCAAGCTTGACGTGCTCTTTAGTGTACAGGGTCAACAGCACATCATGCTATCCAAAACTGTCAAGTTTCTTCAATCGATTTTCAATTTTATGTCCAAGTCTTAGAGTTTACTATTCATTGGGGAAATTTGACAGTTTGTGGTAACCTGATGTGCTGTTGACTGTACAATGTACAATACAAACAAAGCGCGCAATTGAAATAAACTCGTTCTTTTCGCTCGCCGCGCCCTCCCCCCACCGCGCCCCGCACCCACCGCTACATCCCGCTTCACTACTTGCTCACGCGTGTTATTATTTATATTTTCAACTTCTTAATCGTGATATTTACATGTTTAATTATGATGAAAACATGATTTTAGTACACTAAAACCTATTATTAAATAAAAAAATTACAGTTATATTTTTTAACTACCTGAAAAATACATTATTCTAAAAACGTTAAAAACTAATATTTAATTTTTGTCTCAGATGTCTAAGAAGACGCAAAATAGCTTAACTAGATGCAAACACCATAGTTACCATTTTGGGTTATTTAGATATTGAGATCAGATGGTTTCTGGAAAAAAAAATATGCATGTGAATTTGATTTCTGTTTAATTTTGCTATTGGGTGATAGCATTCGAATACCTCTCAAAATTATACTAACAAGGTATTTGGTTACCTATTTTACTTTTAGAAAAAAGTTCTCTCGTACTATTAATTACTTAATTTTTATAAGAAACAGTTACCACTGCGAATTGTTTACTTCATATATCTAATTCATATTTGATACTTAATAACAAAAACCAACAAAGTATTAAAAAAAGCGAGTTTATGAATTAAGTCCAGGGTAACCTAATTTTACTAGCCTAGTATTGAATTCCAATACTATCAATAGTACCGCTAACTATTGGCTACAGATAGCCCTATCGATATTCTTACTGTTTTTCAAGGTTACGATAGTGTCGATAGACTATCGATACTTTCTACTATCGGTTTCAACTAGTCGGCACAGCTGGGCCACAATGAAATGTTTTATCTGTCACAAAAAAGCTGTAAAAACCGTAATGTTACAATTCCACTAGTGAAATTATAAATCTCCCACGACATTACAATTAGCTTAGTGAAATTATAAATTTACGAAACAAAGGACCGGGGCCGCCTGCATGAAATTAAAATAGGTTATGTTAGGCTTTCCGTAAAAAAGAACCCTATTACTAAGACTCCACTACGTACAGTCCGTCTGTCACCAGGCTGTATCGCATGAACAGTAATAGTTAGTTTAAATCACAGATGATGTTTTCGTTGCCGCTATACTAAAAAACAATAAAATAAATATTTAAGGGGGCTCCCATACAACGAACGTGTTTTTATAGATAATGGTACGGAACCCTTCGTACGCGAGTCCGACTCGCACTTGGCCGTTTTTTTAGATTGTATTAATATCAAAATAGCCCAGTTGGTAGTGAGCCAGACTTGTAATCCGAAGGTCGTGGGTTCAAATTCTGGTGTGGGCCTGTACCACTAAATTCGGATTTACGTAAGTAGGTACGGATTTCTAATTATCACTTTCTCAACGGTGAAGGAAAACATCGTGATGGGGCGGATTTCATCAAAATTTTCGAAAGACGAGCGGTCCACCAACCCGCATTAGGCCAGGGCGGTGGACTATGGCCTAAATCCCCTCGAGTCTCGTACCCCTCGGTGGGGACGTATATAAGGTCCTAATTTATTAGTCACTTTCCTTTTAACACGTTATTGTGTAGGTCAAAATATATCATTTGAGTCAAAAAACAAAAGCATAATATTAAATTTAAAAGTCTTTAAAAATTTTGTTATGATATTTTTTTATTACTATGTTGAATAAACCCATCCATTCAAACGTAAATAATAATGGCAGTAGGAGAGCGGGCGAGCGGGGAGTGGACGGCTATGATCGAAAGAGAACCATTCCTTTATCTTTAAATGGAATTTTATTTTTTTTACAAAATTTAATTTTCAGATAATTAATTTTTATGTTGTTTTTTGGAATACTATCAACCTATACAATAACGCCTTAGAAGGTAAGTGACTAATAAATTAGGACCTTATATTGCTGATAAAAAAATATCAAAAATGTAAAAAAAAATAGTTCACAAAGTAAGTACCGAGAGTTGATAATCTTACTAAGTTAATTTACAATATTACGGGTTTATATTTACGGGTTTGACAATATGACGTCGACATTAATTTCTCAAAATTTATTGATTATGATTGCAAAGAAAACAATTTCTCGGACTAGCTGTCAGTGCAGCAGGGCCACAACGAATTTCTTTAACTTTTGAACATTAAGACTTATCCTCAGAAATAATAGAGAAATTATCTACGCAGTCAGATCTTCGCTACGTGGTTCTATTTTCCGTGAGGTGGTTTTGAGACAACTGCTTGTATGAGACCAACTTTCCTACTCGAAAAAATAAATCAGCTGTATCATAGAAGTTATCAATACCTACTCGATCAAACTGCTGATGTTTTTTTTCGAGTAGAAAAGTGGTCTCATCTGTATTCTGAGTCTCATACATAAAGTTGTTCGTATTCATGAGTATATTCACCCCTTTATGGGATGTAAATGATTAGAAAAACACCTTGTCTATATTCCATGATGACATTAACATCATGACATACCTACTACTAAAAACTTCATCTCGAGTGTCAGTACTTGAAACAAGATCCAAGAAGGTACTACTTTACGATTGCAGCAATGATGAAGATAAGATAGCCTCCTCGTGCCACGGGAAATAATATTTCCCGTGAAACTGCTGGGACTCGGTAGTGTCACTGGAAATGCTGTTTGTCTCCTGGCACTACCAGTAAAGTCACAGGAAAATAAAATTTGCCATGACACTACTGGTTGTGCCAAGCAGTTGTGCCAAAGGGAAGAAACGTTATTTTTGAGATACAGGTGTGGCACAGCTGTATTGACGTTAGTTCAGCTGGGCCACAAACAACCCCCTATTAAGAACGTAAGATACCTCACCTGAAATAAAGTGTAAACTGTTAGATTTAAAAAACTAACTAGTTGATAAAAAAAATTTCTAATAAAAATTACGCGTACCCAAGTAGTCCCCACATCGCTGTGGAGCCACAGTTGTTCAGTGACGAAGCTCTTGAGCACTGCGTTCTCATCGGACAGCACTTTGGCGAGGGTTTCGAGGCCGGAGCGGTGGTCGGGGACTGCGACCGCGAACCGCAGCAGACGGCCCATGGACCCCAGGCCGCGCTGGATCGTACGCGACAGTCTGCCTGACTCGATATTTCCGCCTGTTACTATGCACACCGCTCTGAAGAAATTATTAAGTAGGTATAACAGCACAAATACACCCAGGCTCTAAATAGAGAACAAACATCTTTTTACACTTTTTGACTGAAAGAAATCCCCTCGTGGGATAAGTCCGCCTTTGTTAACTCCCTATTACTGTATACTTGGTATCCTCTGTATCACATTGTACAATAAAGAATAAATACCAGGCAGGACCGTGGCAGCATCTCTAATAAGTAGGTACTGTACCAAACCATGCGTCTGCTGTATGCTTAATGACTAGTGTAAAAGTGCTTAGGTAAGTATGTTCCAATAAAACCACAGACATACCTACTTCAGTACTTTCTACTAATCTGTTGCGTCAGTTCCTCACCATTCGTAAAACTTTATCGCGAATTCGTTCACGTGGAAGTGCATCCTTTCTGACAACAAGCCTTTCACAGGGATCCGTTGCTGAACGCCTTATCGTAATGATATCTTAACACGCGTGGTGCTTACCGCTTCCCCCTGAGCTCGGGCACCAGCCCCTGCATGACGGCGGCGATGGCGCACACCCCCGCGCCGTCCGCCACCAGCCGCTCGCGCTCCAGCAGGTTAATCACGGCACGCGCGATGTAGGATTCGTCAACCAGCAACTATAAGTAATACATCGCGGTATAAGAATAATTTAACGTGGCATTAAACATTATTTTTTTCATTTTATCCTCATGGTTACCGCTTCAAATACGTTTCAAGCCGAAGCCGAGAGAGAAAGTATTGAAACGGGTAGGTATCCAGTTGCACACAAATATACTTACAAGTTTCGTTATAGGCAGTTTGTAAGTAGGTACAGAGGCCAGCACCTCAAGATACTCCGTTTTAATTACAAAACTCTTTTTTTAGCACAGCACACAGTGCACGCGTGTGGTAACCCGATGTGCGGCATCTGTACATTTAGGATTCCTCTAGTATGGCGAGTCCCTTGGGACACACATAAACCTTTTAAAGAGTTAACGTCCGATATTCACACAGATATCTGAAATGATTTCTTCTAATTGGGTATCGAATCAAGATTTTTTTTATTTTTTGTCATTGACAACCTGAGTTAAAGATGCTTGTCGCCTAAGTTTGGAAATACTTACCTAGGTCACTAGGGAATTTAAGCAGCCGACGAGCTGGAATTAATTAAGTAAAGCTAAAGTTCTTACCATTCTGTCAAGCCTGCCATAGATAGTGGCGAATGCGTTTGGACTGGCACAGGCCACATTAAGGCCCTCGGCGAGATTCGTCACAATCGGGACTGGCACCGGCTTGCCGGCTTGCAGGGCTTTCATCATCGTCGGCACTTTCGCACTCTCTGCGCCCTGAGGGATACAAGCGATATACTTACATTACAAGGGGGGAAAATATCAGACTGCTATTTAGGGAAATTAATGAATCGTGGAAATAATTATCTTTGTTTCAGTGAACATTAAATGTTGCTTAAAATAAGTCTATAACATTTGTATTTTAAGTCTGTCTGTTCGCAGAGGTGCAATTTTCCCCCGAGAAGAACGTCAAGAAACTCGACGTTTGAAATTAATTACATCGATATCAGTTGAACACGTGAATTCGATGGTATTACATACTTATTCCATTCTAAACTATCCATCCTGGGCTTAGGTTACAAAGCTAAAAAAGTTAACACTTCGCAAACAAAATCAATCTTCTTAAGTACAAGATGCAATAATAAGTTTGTAATACAAACTTTGCTGATCGGTTGCATTGGATCTGTATAGCACTAAATCAAAATTTATTCCCTGCAAAATACGAGAATATATCAATAATTGAAATATTGCTCACGTAAATTAAGCAAGAAAACTTAAGTTTCTTGCAGGCAGTGAGTACTCCGGCCAGTAGAGCCCCCGACGCCACTGGCACGATCACCGCGTCTACCTCTGGCAGCTGGGTCACGATTTCCAGCCCGATCGTGCCCAGCCCCGCCATTACCAGTGGATCGTCCACTCTGTTTATGGAAAAGCTTCAGTTAGGTTAGGTACTTAGGTAACGTATAAATTCTTACTTAATAAACGATTCGGGAGTGTTACATACAGTTTAAATTATAATTATGTAAAAGTTCTTA
Source organism: Aproaerema taeniolella (assembly GCA_949987775.1). Lineage (NCBI taxonomy): Eukaryota > Metazoa > Arthropoda > Insecta > Lepidoptera > Gelechiidae > Aproaerema > Aproaerema taeniolella. The sequence continues at coordinate 6,509,709 of OX465262.1, forward strand.
GCCCTTCTTCGTATCGAGTCAGCTAAATTTCAAATTTTAGTAGACTAGTCCTGGAGCATGGTCAAGCGCACCCCGAATGAGAAACGGAACTAAACACATAGGAAGGAAGAAGTAGACCAATTATTAAAATGTAAGACCACCGTGCATTGGGTTTCACTTAGAACTTCAGACTGGAATAAGTAGGTTCAAAGTATGTATTAGTATAATCTTATGTACCATAGAATATCAGAGATCCTTTGGGGTTCAGACGCATCAGTCTGAAGTAACTAAATCAGAGTTAAAATATCATCAAAGCCGAGATAAATCGCAGTCAATATATTATATTAGCGGGGTAACAAAAGTCTCCAACAGCCCAAAACCGCCTTTCTGGGAACGAATGTTATCACTTCGTTCTCTATTTATTATATTTTTTTCCTAGTTTGTAGCTACATCCGTTTAATGCACACAAAAAAAAATACACACAAAAACAAAAAAATATGAGAAACATACAAAGGCGACTTATTTCTAAATAGCAATACCTAACAGCAATAACTACTTCACTGATCTACTCAAGTTTCTTATGTGCTTATTTACTGACGATATGATTCAAAGAAACCAATTTTGGGCACTTCATACCGGAAAATTTCCTGTAGACTGTCCTCGTAAACCTTCTTGGCGTACGTGAGAGTGTCGTCAAAGGTCTCCCCCACCAGCACCACCTCTGCCCCCAGCTCCGAGCAGCGCTGAGCCATGTGCGGCGGCGTCCGGTCCGGCATTATCACTGTCACCTGACACATAAGGACTACAATTCTTAGGCCCAATATCACCAAACTCTGTTAGTTAGTTATTCCACGATCGAAAAGTTAATCAGAACAAACGTCAAAAAGTATGAAAATGGCATTGTAAAATCTCGGATTAGCTGCTAATCGTTTGTAAATAACTAACAGGGTCTTAATCATGCTAATATTTTATATAACACTTGTATAACATCTTTTTAAACCATGTTTAAAGTAAATAAAGAAGTATCTTATCTTATCTTATCTAAATTGGGTCTTAATCGTGCTAATTTCATGGTTCTCTTAAATTGATTGGTTTGTAATGATTAATGATTTTAGTTGTTGATGTCAGGTCTAGGTGTATCACACATCAATGATAGGTGTATCTGTATAAACGCCAAACACTTAAAGGGTCACACTATGGTTTTCATTTGTGTCATGGTCCCTTAAGGCATACACAATGACAGACATAACACCCAGACCCAAAAACAAGTATATTTGCTTTTTGCAAAATTTTAGAGCAAACGCTACCCCGCCCGCCCTTGCACACTTCTGGTTGTAAGTTTGTATTGTACGTTTTGTCTTTCCTTTTTAAGAATGCGATAAAGTATTTATTATCCATCTATCTAACCACTGAGCCAACCGGGCGTTAAAAGTTAAAAAGTTTCTATTGAAAATTACTTGATATTTGTCCCTTTTATGATTCCCGATGTATGAGTGGCCATAGTTTGAAGAAGAGAAAGAGATAAAGATGCTCCCATTAAGAAGTCTAGAAGAATTTATCTCGCTAAGAAAACTAACAGACAACAATCGCTAAGAGAAATTATTGATAACGACAATAACCGGAATTCCCATGATCCTGCCGTGGTACGCAGCTGCCAATGCCCTGTTGCCGGAAGATGGCACCACGACACCATGCCTGGTCAGCTCATCTTGTCTGACGGCGAAAAAATTGCGAATACCCCGTTCAGCACAACTGCACATAAAACAAAATAAGAAAATAACGCTAATCTATGTTAGCGTTATTTTCAGCCAACTGCTGCAGGTTTTATTTTTGGATCATGCTTATCTCAAGCAATAGCTAGTTAGTGAAAATTAGGGATGAGAATCAGTCTACTTAACTGAACAACTTTCTAAGGAACATACCGATCAAAATAAGAAATAACTTTCCTCTTAAAAATATATTTAAAAGTAGTTAAAATAACCGCGAGAATCTTAAACAATATTATTAAGACACTTATTATTAAGTTATAATACCTGCCGGTGTATTGTAGATTTTCACATTTCATGTAAACATCATAGTCCATATGTTTGCTCACTTTTGCTTCCTGAAAAATGATCGGTTTTGTGTAGGTGACCTATAAGTATAACTCTGTATAACACAACTCGGGAAGTCAACTTATTCCTTCAAAAAATGTTACAATACACAGAATGTTACCGTTCTTCGGAACGGTAACATTCTGTAACCCGTTATATTGTAATTTCACTTAAAAAGATTATAATCTTTCGGTGCTTTGTGAACTTTGTTATAATATTAATGCAAACTAACTTAACCTAAGTTAAGGTCCATATTACAGAACGCGACTCAGACTCTGATCTATACTTAAGTAGCAGTCGTTTTTATCGTTTTGATAGTGAGAGAGAGAGAGAGCCAATCAACACTTAGACTTGACGAGTCTCCTTCTATAATATGGGCCTAAAAACGCCTAAACTACCTTACACAAACTAACTTGTCCTAATTTCATGCAGATGACCCTTAAAATTTCGTGAAATACATGAAACGAAATTAAAACATGAAATTAATACATTTTCTTAAAAATGAAGCCCCACAAAACTGATTGAGCTGATTGTCTGCGAGGGCAGGAGTCTCTTTAATATAAATGTATATAGACTTAAAAAGGTGATGAAAATCTAGTCACCATTAGATTTCAAGCGATTGGAGTAGGTGCTTTTTTATTATTTTTAAATCTACCTATTTTGGTCACTGATGCTATGAAATATAGCCATGTTTGAAAGCTTAGATTAAGATGACTCTCTGACCAATAATGTAAACAAACGGAGATACTTACGCAAAGTGGAGTATGTATAATCACGCCCTCTAGTCTTTCTGCTGCTACTCTGATATCACCGTAAGATAAAATATATGAATCATCATCGAAACCTTTGGTATCTGACATTGTTAATTTATGTTGCAAATACTCCTACAATGTTAACCGAATATTTTAACTGTAATTTTGACCCATCCCCGAAAACCAGACTGAAACCAAGGCCAAAGTATTCAACAGTTTTGAAACAAAATTGACTTTTGTTGTCAGAAATGAAAGACGAGGTATTTTAAGGAGTTTAAGATTACTAACGGCCAGTAATTGCAAAAAGTTTCTTGAGTAGTAAAAAAAAGAGGTAGAATATGTATTCGTTTTCGAAAGTCGCGCCGACCAATCCCAGTGAACTTAGGCATCGACCATAGAGAGAGAAAAAGAATCTACATAAAATAAGTGCCTAGATCCCCTTCGTGTTTCGAAGGGAGACTTGTGCCTCTCGGTGGAGACTGATAAAAAAATGTATCAATATAAAGCTAGGAATACGTTCCCTTTGAGGAAAGTCCCCAGCTGTATCCCTCAGACCTGTTCAGAAATGAAAACCACAAGAAATAAAATAACTTCTATCGATTACATGATTTATTAAGTAGGTACTTACTGGTCAAGTTACACGTCAGGTTATACGATACCAAAAATAACAACTGTTTATTAATTACTTAACATAGTGTTCGATAAAATAAAAAATAAACCTTTAATGACAAAACCCCAAACGGTGTTACAGCATGATAAAGTGTGACCCCGGGTATTCTTTCAATAACCTCTTCCCTAGTTCTTTCGAGTGGTTGGCGTCACATGTCTCAATCATCATGTTCACCTGAAACCAATTCATTGATTTATTTTTTGTTTAAAAGATTAAAAAGGAGCAATCTTTTGCGGATTTTACGCTACGGAGCGTTATCGATAGCTCGTAGCTCTCGTAGCTCGTAGCTCTCGTAGCTAAAGCTGTAGCCTAAATTGCGCTCACTTTTCGGAACCTATTAGTAAGGTTATTAAGTTTACAGGGTATCGGTATGGTACTTTGGTGGATGACTATATGTGGCAATTTATTACGAGCATTTCCGACCTTCAGAGAGCAAGTTAGACAGTCGGTTTGAAAACTGTTGATTTTGCTTTTGCCTGCACGATAATGAGTGAGATCCAACCGATTTCAGCCATGGCGATTACTTAACTCCAAATTTTACATTTGATGATTTCTTTATTTGTATGATGATTTCGACCTAAGTCTATTATGTTCTTTAGGAAAATATGTTCCATTTAGTGGGCAAATTGTAATGTTCAACTTTCGCTAAGTAATTTGAATTTACCCAATAAAGTCTAGAGTCAGAAACTTACAGAAATAGAGAAGATATCCCTCTTCATCCAGGTACGTTCAGGGTTGAGGTTCCTTATATCAGCGCCGACCTCGTACAGTTTGGTGAGCAGTCGGGCAAGGGCGCCCGGCACATCGGGCAGGGTGGTAGTGAACTTAACCAGCCGGCCGTCTGCCGCCAGCCCGCGCTCGATCAGACGAGACATCCGCGAGCTGTTCACGTTACCGCCGGACAGCAAGCATACCACGCTGACAACAAATAAATAGAATTAAATAGTTGGTTGGCATTTAATTAAAGATGATAGAGACGGTTTGGTTTATTTCTATATGAAATCCGAGTTATCTGTCTGCTGACGACAAATAAATAGAATGAAATAGATTTGTTGTATTAACTTTGTATCCAAGGCTGTTGGTTTTCCAAATATTAAATAAATAAATAGGCAACTGGTTAGCATTTAATTAGAGATGGTTGGCATTATTTTCATATGAAATCAGAGTTTTTTTCGATCAATAAGCTGACAACAATTGTTAACATAAGACCTCCCTCTTTTCCACAATAACTACGACAAATAGCAAAAAAAATTGGTCATCTAGCTTTCTGCCTGCGCCTTCGTGCGCGTTGATAATTAGCTTTTTTATTTCATTTTCCGACACTTCAACTAACCTTGTGCATTGTGCAAGAAATCACGTCGATCCAATAGCTTCGCTTCGACGACGAGAAGGAAAGATAAACACACTTTTTTTTTCATCGGTAGTGTTATTTACCTATGTAACTAGTTCAGCTAGCACACCCCGCGACAAACGTTGGAGTGGAATGATACTCCGATGACGGTTAAACTTCACTTTGATTGCATTTGATTGATTGAAAGGCTTGCTCGCCTTCTGACGTTAAATTGTCATTTCAAAAGTTCAAAAATTTTGGACATTTGCTGCGGAGCATAACGCGAGCATGTGTCTATTTGCTTATTTAAATTTTGTTTTTGTGTTGTTTAATCTGTGTTGTTGAATGAAGTTATTGTCTATCTATCTATCTTTATAATAGTTAGGATAATTCATTTACTTTCTTGTGAACTTTTAGTGTAGTTTCTCTATATCTACAAAGAAACGTCGCCGATCTCACAAAATACTACAAATGAATGTGGAATATAATGATCAATGCCTATTAACAGAAATCTTACTTTTTCCCGCGAAGCTCGGGCACCTTGTCGCTTATGATGGCGGCCACTCCGCACGCTCCAGCTCCTTCTACCACCAGCCTCTCCCGCTCCAGTAACATTATCATCGCTCGGGCTATTGACGATTCATCCACTGTTATCTGTAAGAGACACTTAAGTAGTCACTTCTTTCTATCCACTCACTTTTTAGCGGATAAACAAGTGAAACATGTAATCATCTTGGGTAACCCACTCATCAAAAGTTTATAAATTAGAAACATCTATAAATAGTATCATCTAAGACAACCGACGACGCGATGGTTTGTCAAGTTAGCCATAGACATCTTCTGGGTGAGCTTGCTACATCCCTGACCACATCTTCGCCCTTGGGTTAGATTGTAGTCAAGAGCTAACCCATTATCTATATAAAAATAATATGCCTAGCCGTGGTGCTTAAAGCCGCTGTTGGGATAAAAAACCAGGTGGGTTTCCCTTACCAGAAGGCACAGCGCAGTAAGGCTCTCCACAAGGTAGACCTAATCAGACAAAGGTTGCGAGAGGGCGTGATCTAAGGCATAACGAGAAGATATTATTTTCTCGTTACGCCTGAGTATGTTCTGCAATGGACACATCCAACTAATATGATGATACTTCTAGTTGAGAATAATAATAAAGATAAATATTGCACTATAGCAAAGGGGCCACCTTTTCTACACCAACTACATTTATTGTGCCTCTTTTAGAAATTGTTATCGTCAAGAAGAACGGGTTCAGGAACAAATCATACCATCCTGTCCAAATATCCTCGGATGATCTTGAGGGCGTTGTGGCTAGCAATTGGCGTGTTGAGACTCTCGGAAATGACGGATCTCATCGTCACCATCACTGGCTTCTTCTCTTGCAGCGCTTGCGTCATCACTGGTCGGGCGTTGCACTCTACTCCCTAGATAATAGATCATTATGTGAATGAGGTAAGCAAATATACTTAGTAAGTCTACCATTTTAAAAAAATCGTGGTAGGCCGTATTGCATTCCATCGTCCCAATGTCAACGTCGCACAAGGAATTTTGCATAGGGTAGCATTTGCCCGACTATTACTCATGCCCGAGAAAATTAAAGTAATCAGACCAAATAATTCGTGTAGTTTTGAAAGTTGGTACAGCTATTCCTTGAGGTGTCCAGATGAACATACTAAAAGTGCCCGAGGGTGAGGGACGGGCCGGCGGAGGGGGAGGGAGGGAAGTGTCCCTCTTATCTGTTATTTGCCTGTATCTCGAAAACTATTGATAATATCTCTGTAATAACTTCTACACTAATGATTTCCATTAAATTATCTATAAAAAAATGCTATACATTTTTATGTAGGATCAATACATTAGGTGATACAAGGTATATAAGTTGGTAAAAAAATATAAGTACTTAATGCTTTTAAATATGAAAAATAACAAAAGAAAATGTTACACAGGTGAAACGACTGATCAATCAAGTTATCTTTCACCAACTTCACCTTTTTAACCGACTTCTAAAAAGGAGGAGGTTCTATGTTGGACTGTATGTATCTTTTTTAAAATTTATGTTCACCGATATCTCCGCCGTTTATGGACCGCCTTTAAAAATTCTTTTTGTGTTCTAAAGAGTATACTCCAGAGGTGGTCACGTCAGAAAGAAATAAAAAAAAACCGGCCAAGTGCGAGTCGGACTCGCGCACCGAGGGTTCCGTACAAACCTGCAAGGTTTACAAAGTTCGTTCATTACGACAATCGAGTCATAACTATGGTATTTTTATTGCAAAATGAAATTCATAACATTACAATGGGGAAAGATGGAGGAGCATAAATTTAAGACAAAGATCTCTTTATCGTTTAAGTAATCCTTTATTTTATATTAACACATATCATTTATCTATAATATAACTGAAACACTTATACTAGCCTTGCAGCAGACTTGCGAAAGTTCTTTTATTAAAGTTATTTATTTACTAAGTTTTGCGTTTTTGCGTTGACTTAGAATTTTTTTTTCACAGGTTAAAGGCAATTAGATCTAAGTATTTGATATGAATTTCAACTTGATAGCTCTACGCGTTCATGAGGAAAAAAGTAATAAGTTTATATTTATTAAAAAATATATATTTTGTAATGTAACTAAAAATTTAAGGTTTTCGGAATTTTTCCTTTATGTGTGCTATAAAACGTTGCTTCATGCCAAATTTCAAGATTCTAGGTCGACTGGAAGTACCCTTTAGGTTTTGATTCCCTTGCGAGTACTTGCGAGTTTCAAAATATGCAGCTTAAATTGCTGTTTCTTTTGATTGCGTTGACATAGAAGTTTGATTTTGTTACAGCTTAAAGGTATTATAGACCTGAGTATTTGGTATGAATTTCAATTTAATACCTTTACGCGTTTATGAGGAAATGGGTAGTAAGTTTAAAATTATAAAAAAAAAATATATTATGTGATGTAACTAAAAATTTATGGTTTTCGTAATTTTTCCTTTATCTATGCTATAAGACGTTGCTTCGTACCAAATTTCAAGATTCTGAGTTCACGGGAAGCACCCTGTAGGTTTTGATTCCCTTGCAAGTGTCGAAAATTTGCGGCATAAACGGCTGTATCTTTTGATTGCGTTGGCTTAGAAGTTTGATTTTTTTACAGCTTCAAGGGACAGTAGACTTGAGTAATTGATATAAATTTCAGCTTCATACCTCCACGCGTTCCTGAGAAAAAGGGTCTTGACAGACGGACGGACGGACGGACAGACGGACAACAAAGTGATCCTATAAGGGTTCCGTTTTTTCCTTTTGAGGTACGGAACCCTAAAAATACATAAAGTCGAACATAGAACCTCTTCCTTTTTTGAAGTTGGTAAAAAATAAAAGGTTAGTTGATGTGAGAGTCAACGCTTGTAGCCCCCAGTGGTCTTCACCGTCCAAGTTCAACAGCGTACACGGGATCGGGAATCTTGATGAAAGACCGTTACGGGCCATTTATAACAAGCGTTTGCGTGCTTCGTAAAGCACGTTAAACCAACGATCCCGGCTGTTGTCGATTGACTACAGTCATTAAACCAGTCAGATGCCATTAGGTGATTCGAAAACTCTGACACCAGCAGGCCTAAGATAATCGCAGTGGCGTTATGTCATGGCATGTCGATAAAATATCTCGTGTCGTCTTCTCTGTCACGAACCTTAGCATGAACGATATGAGAGAGATACATCTCGTCGCGACAAAATTTATCTCATGACTAGATGTCAAAGTTGACAGTTGTTTTTTATTTTAAGGCTCCGATGTTGGGTTGGCCAATTCTTTCATTCTTTTTAGACCATATGTGGACGCGATTTATGAATAAAAAACCGGCCAAGTGCGAGTCGGACTCGCGCACCGAGGGTTCCGTACAAACCTAGCTTAAAGGTATTGTAGACCTGAGTATTTGATATGAATTTCAATTTAATACCTCAACGCGTTCATGAGGAAAGGGGTAGTAAGTTTAAAAATATTAAAAATATTTTTATGATATGATGTAATTAAAAATTTATGGTTTTCGCAATTTTTCCTTTATCTGTGCTATAAGACGTTGCTTCGTACCAAATTTCAAGATTCTGTGTTCACGGGAAGTACCCTGTAGGTTTTGATTCCTTTGCGAGTGTCGAAAATTTGCGGAAATTTGCGGCATAAACGGCTGTATCTTTTGATTGCGTTGGCTTAGAAGTTTGATTTTTTCACAGCTTCAAGGGACAGTAGACCTGAGTAATTGATATAAATTTCAGCTTCATACCTCCACGCGTTCCTGAGAAAAAGGGTCTTGACAGACGGACGGACGGACGGACAGACGGACAACAAAGTGATCCTATAAGGGTTCCGTTTTTTTCCTTTTGAGGTACGGAACCCTAAAAAGAAAAAGAAATTTATTCACCATACAATACAGACACCACAGGGAAAGCCTCGATAAAAGGCACATAAATTGTTACTTACTTACTTTCTATTCTTTACTACTTATAAAAATAGAAAATTTTTTTTGGATAAGTCGGTACACCTGTGTAGCATTTTCTTTTGTTATTTTTCATAGTTAAAATTTGCATTACTAATTTTTTTTTTACCAACTTAGATACCTTGTATCTCCTAAAGTATTGATCCAAAATTAAAAATGTATAACATTTTTATAGCTAATTTTATGTAGATCATTAGTGTAGAAGTTATTATAGAGATATTATTAATAGTTTTAGAAATACAGGCAAATAACTGATAAGAGGGACACTTCCCTCCCTCCCCCTCCGCCGGCTCGTCCTTCACCCTCGGGGACTTTTAGTATGTTCATCTGGACACCTCAAAGAATATCTGTACCAACTTTCAAAACTACACGAATTATTTGGTCTGATTGACAATTTTTAAGTTAATTTTCTTAGACTATCAGTTGTAGAATGACAGAAAGTGGCAGTATGAAATATCACTTTAAATATAAAGTAGCATTAACTTTCACAGACTTTTCTGCAAATGGGTGTTAATAACTCGTGGACGTCGTTTTCGTTATTTCGTATTTTAGAAAGCCTGCAAGTTAATATAAAATTCCTTGCCTCTTATTTTGGCATGCTACATCTATTTACACATGACCTTAAAACAATTCCTCTGAAGGGTATTTATTTATTTATTTTATTATAATATGGGTTAACTCTTGACCTCAATCTTGACCGTAAGGTCAAAGATGAGGTCGACGATGGAGCGAGTTAACCCAGAAAATGCCTATAAGGGCACAGGTACTCCCACGCACCGACGGAACACAGCAAGCTGTTTGGCGTCGGACTTCGGTAGGAGGGTGGTCGCGAACCAGACGGCCGTTTACAGAGCCTACCACATCGCATGAGACCCTAGGATGACACCTCAGATTCAGAAAAAAAAAATGAAGTGCCGTTGCCTGGGATGGATTACTAGGAGGCAGGTCTCATTTGTGTTTCCTTAGTCGCCTCTTACGACACCCACGGAAAGAGATGGGGTGGTGTTATTCTCAACCGATCACCACACGGTTTAAAAAAAAAAGTTCAAATAAAGTGTTAATCAAATAAAATTGTTGATGTTGACTTACATAAATCAGGCACCTGGGCTTGAGGCTCTTGACAGCGGTGATGATGCCTGCGATAAGCGAGCCGCTGCCTACTGGGCAGATGAGGGCGTCCAACTTGTCCAGCTGACTGAGGATCTCCAGCCCCACAGTGCCGTAGCCAGCGATCAGATTGATTCGATCCGATCTGATTTATACTTTATGGATAAGATATTCACATAAGCAGTACCTAATAGCTCAGTGATTAAAGAACCAGTCTTTGGACCAGAATTGTAAATGTTTTAGGATTTACTTTTATTTTATTATCAGTTGCACAGCGGTGAAGAAAAATATCGCGATAAAACATCGCTTAATGTCAGAATTCGCAGAAGTAGCTTTAAATCACCTAAGTAAAGTAACTATTTTTTAATATATTTTTTATATTTTACAATTGTTATAAATTAAATTATTTAATGATGATGATTATTATGTATGATTCATCATTTATGTTTATGACATGAAATTTGTTATGACAATGTTTGTAGATTTTTAGTGAAATAAATAAATAAAATGACAAAAAACCCGCAAGTACGAAAAAAATAAATTTACCGACTAAAGGGACTGAGTTTAGGGACCATCCATAAATTACGTCACAAGAATTTTATGATATTTTGACCCCTTTAAATGCAGCAGTTCCAAAATTAGTTTTATTTCAATTTAAATTATGTCTATACAGATAGATTTGCAAATGTTTTTGAGTTTTTCGTTAACAGTCAAAGTTCGAGTTGTAACACTTAGTTTATAACAGATTTTAAAATGTGACGTCACGAAACTTAGGACCCATCCCACCCCCTGGTCACACAATGTCACACTTTGTCAACCCCCTCCCTCCCCCTTAACGTGTGACGTAATTTATGGATGGCCCCTTATCAACTAACCATTGATTCCCAAAGTGGTCTAGGTGGACCCCCAGGGGTCCACAGGAGACTCGAAGGGGTCTACGTTGGTGTGACAAAAAAATGGGGGTTCACAATTCGTATAAGCGGGGGTCCACAAAAATTTATCTGTTTTCTATAGTGAAAAACTAAAATGCTCTTTGTGCTGTGAGTAAGATGTCAAAAATGTAAAGGGAATAACTATTTTGATTGGCCACCTTTACTTTTTTGACATCCACTCACAGCACAATCAATTAATTAATAAACCAATTAATTCTCGCTTTTTTTTCGAAAACTGTTAATTCGTGGTTGAAACTCAGCCGCAACGCAAATTCTCTTAATTAGATCTAATCTTCACATTTTTTGTCGAGTTTTGGGAATATGGTAGACATGTGGCTGCAGGGAGGGGGTCCACCGAAACCAGAAAATTTTTGAAAGTGGTCTATGAGAAAAAAAGTTTGGGAACCTCTGAACTAAACTAAAACCCCTGATCTGCTGTGAAGAGAGGCTATGTGGGCTAGTGTTGTGATTGATAATTCCGTGGTTAAGTCTAAGGTATGTGGCATTGATGCAAAACCACCTTCAATATTCAATTTTTTAAAGGAAATTTCACTGTTTAGTTAAGACCCTGTAAGTATTATGCTAATTTAGTTAAAATGAAAATAAAAATACCCATCGATATATTTGGCTCCAATCTCTTCACTGTACTTTAATGCGTGTAGATTTGCTTCATTTGCATCGTTTCCAAACATTTTGACGATTGCAAAGCTTTCTTTGTAGCTGTGTCTATCGGAGATGGGGCAGTCTTTGGCGACGATGACGTTGATCGGCACAGCTTGCTGATAGCCGTAGTGCGCCATTGCCAGGACGAAGTTCCGTCTGCCTGATACAACGCAACCTTTGCTTCTTTCCGAAGGAGTTAAGGAAGCCAGGACATTAAGCGCTCCTCTTGCTTTGAAACTAAAGTAGGAGAGGAAATTTGTGTTAGTATAGCAAAGAAACACCACACCAAAGGGTCGAAATTGCATACTATCGCAATCTTAATTGTTACAGAGTGTTAGATTTATAGGACGATGAGGTACACACAACAACAGATCAGACTATACACGTTTGCTTTGACCACACAATAATGTTGTTCGTAATAGCTCCGGCTGTGGTAGTGTAAATTTGTAACCTGAAGTGCTGTTGTCTATATCATTTAAGAGCACACCAATATTTGTTTGTAGAGGCACCGGGCCTTTATCTTCTTCTTCTTCCTAGCGCTTAGTCCCGTTTGTCATTGACCATAAAACCATAATCCAAGACTTAGCAGCTCGAGTCTTTACAGTGGAGCGACTGTCATTATTCAGTCTCCTGAATGTGCAGGTTTCCTCACGATGTTTTCCATCAGGGCATCGGTTAGTGTGCAACTAATGTATATAACTCAGAAAACAAGTCATTGGTACATGGCGGTATTGAGGATCGAACTCGGTGCCTCTAGCTTTCGAATCCGACCCGCTGTCAATTAGACCACTGACGCTCTACTTGTTTCTCTAATAGCAAGGCGAAACTGTCGCGCCTGATAAGCTCTTTACTGTATCTAGTTATAGGATTAGTTGCGTTTACCTTCCCGTTTGTTGCAAATTCTCACATTTAAAATATACATTCATTTTATTCCGTTTCCCGACATGTTTGGCTTCCTGTAAAATAAACCTTTTGTTCAGTTTAGGATTACCGATGAAATAGATTACACAAAAAAATAACTAAATAGTACACTTTATTATTTAAGTACCTAGTGTAAACAATACTTTAGAAGTTATTAAAGGTACATAGTCATCAGTCTATCACTTGAATTCCATTAAATCAGTTTAGCTATCATAACTTGCCAGTAACCAACATCGGCGATTTAGTCCCACCTCTGACTAACATTCATCCACCACTAAGTAAGTTCTGGCAGCAAATTAATAGCGGTATAACCATCTAAACATTTAAAATTATCTGGCTGATGATGAGAATTACGCAACATGAGATATAATATTATAGTAAATACTGCTTTGACCAATTTTTGGGTTCATTCATTTAATTATTTTTTCAATCTTCTTTTTTTTATGAGCTGCGGTGTTGTAGATGCTGGAGTAAACGCCACACACCTCTATCCTCTATTCCCTTAAAATTTTGCTTTACCAATTAGGTAAATGCTTAGGTAAACAAGATATACAAGAAAGGATGGGGAGCACAAACTTAGTATCCTGTGCTTAAGACATAAGAAAAGTATACATCTGAGACTGTTTCCAACAGAGGCCTGTTACACAATATTTTAATGATGGATTGAGAGTTATATACGTACTACGAGTGGTGTCAACATAACATCTTCGGCGATTCTTTTGTGGGCATCTTGTACATCTTGAAGTTTAACTGTTATTTCGCTTACGGTTTTGTCTGGTTCTTTGGCGGCGGTTTTTTCTATGGCAGGCTAAGGTAAAAGTAATTTATTAAAACCAAGTCATTACGGTTATGAATGAGAGATGTCGCTTTTTCATCTCCAATAAACATCTTTTTTAACCCCCGACTAAAAAGAAGGGTGTTATACAGGGCTTTAGGTATCTCTCTAGCAACCTCTCGGGTGGTAAATCAGTCCATGAAACTGAACAACTTACCCCAACGAACATAGGTCAAAATACAAAAAAAATGTTTAACCGCCCATACAAAATGCGCTATAAACTGATGAAGTTTGCAGGGGAAAACAATTTTTTTTTTCGTATTTCGACCTATATTCCTTGGGGAAAGTTGTTCAGTTTCATGGACTGATTTACCACCTGAGAGGTTGCAAGAGAGATATCTAAAGCCCTGTAGATTTGACGTGTGTATCTGTGTGTCATCGTAGCTCCTAAACGAATGGACCAATTTCGATTCTGTTTTTCTTGTTTGAAAGCTGATGTTATCGAGATGGTTTAAAATATATATATACTTTACCTACTTTAAACGGCTGGACCAATGTTTGTTAAATAAATATTATAAATAGTATATATATAATATTATAATATTTATTTAACAAACATTGGTCCAGCCGTTTAAAGTAGGATTTGAGGATATTAATAGCTACAACTCCTGTCTTATTAAGTCCAACTATCGACTTACTTATCATACACTTTTGATAGATCATGCCTTTTCTTTGAAGCGCGAGGATTGCTTTTCGTGCAGTTTAATTAGTAGGTAGTCACCTATTTATTAAATTGGATTAAGTAACACCGGACAGAATAATCAAGTATAGGCAGCAGCACGTCAGGTTATCATTTGCACTACGAAAGCCGGCACATCAGGATTAAGTGTTGACGACCTTACTTTGCACTACGAAAATAAGGTCAACACTTACTTACATCCTGATGTGCTGCCGTGTGTACCTAATACATAGCTATGAAGTAGCTACTGTATGATTTTTATAAAGTCAACCAATTAAAAAAATAAATTACTTGTTTACTAGGAGCATCTCCAGTCATGTGCCAATATTTAGGTGAATAATTGTTTACTTGTTTCGCTAATTGATCTTTCCCTATTTCTGCCATTTTTATTATTTTTTATTATTACAATACTAAGAATTTACTTGTTGATTTTTTCTATTTTGATATTTTGATCAATATGTGACAGACAAATTATTGACTAGAGGTGACACTTACATAACTGTCTATTATAAGATTTTATTATTTTCATTAGGTCAAAAACTTATTTTTTCCATGTCTATGAACGTACAATACTCTATAGCAAGTGATTGTACAATAATCAGTAGAAATCACCAATTCCTTCCTTATTAGACATACTCGTACCTACAGGGTGTTTAACAGATCGTTGAACATACGAAAATGGGGGGTAGGTGGGGTCATCTCCTCCAATTCAGGCAAACTCAACTTGCTCTTATTAGGCTGACGCTTGATAGGTATTTGCAGCGTATCTGTCGTGCGGCTAATTTTCGTATCTCTTATTCCACAGGATGCGGATTTAGCTAGTAGCGTAAAACGGGCATAGTAAACAAAAAAATTATATTAAACCAAAAAACCATTTATTAAATGAATCAGTCTTTATTCTTTTCACAGAATTTTGTAATATAAAATAAATAAAAATGTGTTTCAATATGAAATAAAATAATTTTATCTAGTACTCCTGTGAAGTTTTGAGTAAAAATTCTAATCCTATTTCTTCATACTTTCACCCCTAAGGAGATCACGAGCGAAGCGAGTGTTTTATAGGGCTCCAGTTACACATTATCTAAGGCACGTATACTGTTCAACGTTTTACAATGCAATAGCCGAGGAAACGAAACTAAAAAAAGTGTTATAAATACTTACATCGTATAGGTACTATCCCGTTCATATATGGAGGCATAGTCAATACAAGACGCAGAAAACAAACGCTTGCGGCTGCTCGTATACTCACACATGGACACAAATCAGTACACCGCATACCCCACTACGCTTGTTGCTCTGATAACAAGCATAATTTCACGACCCAAAGTAATAAGCCTTGGTGGCGCAGCGGTAACACCGTCTGCCTGCTGTAGCGAGGCGCGGGTTCGAGCCCAACTGTCGCCTAATAGCTACGACGTTTTGATAGATATGTTTTGGTTTTCAAACATTTTTATAGTCATAGACTTTAGGAAGTTAGTTTAGATTCGTTCGGTTCGGTGTTCGTGAGCAACCTGTTTGTCATTGCTAGATCATTAGCGAAGGTGCTCGTGTGTTCTTACCGTATCGGTAGTTTACTGTGATTTCTTTTTTCGATATGCATACAAATACATATAAGTTTGCAGGAGAGGCAGCGTATTGTTGTGCTGCAAAATAAGTATAGGATATAATATATCCCAAATTGCTAATAAGACTGGTCTTACCGTGAGTATCATAATGTTTACATAATATTAACACTGTTTTTTTATTATTTTGAGAACGTAAACATGTCATCTGAATGGTTTGCTTTACTATTTTAATGTATTTTATTAGTGGTGCATAGTTTTTGTTCCTTATTATATTAATCGTGTTATTGTGGTTTTAGTGGAGGACCGTGCAATGTTGGGTGAATCGTTACGGAATGAGGGTAACGTGTAATCTCAGCCGCGCAGTGGACGCTCGCGACTTATCAATGAATCGCAGCGTATGGTGCAAAAGTATGAAAATAATGGATTCATACGGAAGATAAATGGAGTCCATCGATTCTAAGGCTTAACAAATTTAATTAAATATTGTTATATGTGAAATTATGATATTTATCTATAACTTATTCTTTTATTTCTTATAAACTATGTATCTACTGACTTTGTAGTGCAAGTTGAATTTAAATTTTTGTTGAGGTTTAGCTTCAATACTCTTTTCTTCACGAAAACGAATTCTTAAGCTATAACTTTGATAAAACTGTAAGTGATCAAGTTGTAGAAAAAAAATGTGATTTTGTTAGGAGGAAATAAAATTACCTACCTAGTCGAATTTTATATTTGTTTTATTCAAATACTTTATCACTGATACAATAATGTAACATTATTATTATTAATGTAATATTATGTGTGAAAATAGTTGTTAATGCTTTAATAAATAAAAATAACTACTCGGCTGGGGCTAGAACCGTAAACCTTTCACCCTGCTAGGACAGTGCTTATCTACTGGACCATACATAACGCTAGTAAGGTAAGATCGACAAAATAAAGATACGCTATGTCCATGGATGTATAATTTTGGATCTGGATCTCTTACTTTTGTATATCGCTAACACAAATATATACTGTATTTGTATAATGTTAGGGTTCACTTTTGAGACACACAAGGGAAAGTAGTAATCCGACTCAGGCGCGATAGCACGAAAATAGTTGTGTGTCCTTGTCTCTCAAATTGCCTGTATGTCATTAAGAGTAGGGTGTCTGTATGTTCCATGGATGTATAATTATGGATCTGGATCTCTTACTTTTGTATATCGCTAACACAAATATATACTGTATTTGTATAAATAAATAATAGTTATGATTCTGGCAGACACACCAAACTAATATGACAGGATTTTAAAAAATCCAAAACGAAGAAATCCGTAGAAGAACTAAAGTCACCGACATAGCTCGCAGAATAAGCAAGTTGAAATGGCAGGTCATGTGGCTCGACGAACCGATAACTGATGGGGAAGAAAGGTTCTCGAGTAGCGACCACGAGCCGGAAGACGTAGTGTTGGCCGGCCTCCCACTAGATGGACTGATGACCTAGTCCGACTTGCGGGGAGCCGCTGGATGTACGTGGCTCAGAGCCGTGCTAAGTGGAAATCTATGGGGGAGGCCTGTGTTCAGCAGT
This sequence comes from Aproaerema taeniolella, assembly GCA_949987775.1. Classification (NCBI taxonomy): domain Eukaryota; kingdom Metazoa; phylum Arthropoda; class Insecta; order Lepidoptera; family Gelechiidae; genus Aproaerema; species Aproaerema taeniolella. The sequence continues at coordinate 6,527,283 of OX465262.1, forward strand.
GGATGTCTTCCGGCTGATATGATGATGATGAAACTAAATTTAAGCGTTATGTCTTTTTCTTTCTGAGTCGAAATGACAAGGACATGATGCTTCAATTTAGTTTAGTCCTGTCAAATTATTTTGGTGTGTCTGCCAGAATCGACACCGTTATCTGATAATTAATGTCATGCACTTACTTTTATAGGTTTATGCTACAAGAATAAATTGGGTTGAATTTATCAAAACAAGTAAAACATGGGCACCCTACTGAAAAGAGATGCACTTCTACTTTTGAGCCTCTCCTTCGGCTCGGTATTGTTATTACACTGCGAGGTCCAGTTATTGTAATAGGTCCATGGCTATGTCATGCTTACACTATACTGATTGTTTGATATGACTCAACAGCAGCGATGAGTGGAGGACAGTGCAATGTTGGATGAATGCGTCCTACAAAAACTTCACCGAGGAGCCAAGAGATGTCGCTAAGCAAAATAATGTTTTTAGAGGAAGCTACAAGCTTGTGTGCGTGAGAAATCGTATGAAATATGTTCAGAGGAACATAGTCCCTATTGCAACGCGCTAATTGGTTTAACTATGCCTCCATTATTGAACGGCACTGTACATCCAAGTTCTTAAAAGATGGTATTTCCAATCAACATTTATTGAAAACGTTTTACAATTGAATGCACTAATATTTTACAATTAAGCACAAAACATTAAGGAATTAACATTCATAAAACACAAAAATGATTTTGTTGAACAAATAATTTCAAATGGCGGGCAAAGCAATGGCGAGCAAAATATTTTTCCACAATTATGAAGCAGAGGCTAAGTAAATAAAATGCCCCTACAGAAATGATTAAATAGTTCATTATTTGTTAAAAATCAGATTTGTTTTATTGAAAAAGTAAAATAATTAATTTACTTTAATATTTTATTTCATTGAAAATCAAGATTTTCGCCAGTATGAAGCTTTATGAAAAAGGTAATCTCTCACTTGTCAAAAGGGTGACTGAATTATCAAATCAGCTACTCTTTATTGCGTCATACATTTTTGTCAGTATTTTATTCATTTTTTGCGTACTTTTTATGCATCATTTGATAAGAAAAATAACTTTACTGGATCATAGAATAGTCACTGAAGTTGAATTTTGGTATATGAAAATGGGTTATTTGCTCAATTACTTAGGTAGTTCAAATATTTTTTATCTTTTCAAAATCTTCTTTTCATTTTAAAATTACATAACATGTTACGGGGCCATATCCGAGCAACTGCATTGTAAAATATTTAAATTTTTTTTTTTCTACTTACCAGCCCATATACGTCCCCACCGAGGGGCACGGGCCTCCCTTCGAGACACGAAGGGGATTTTAGGCCATAGTCCACCACGCTGGCCCAATGCGGGTTGGTGGACTTCTACTTTTTAGTATTTGTTGTTATAGCAGCAACCGAAATACATCATCTGTGAAAATTTTAACTGTGTAACTATCACGGTTCATGAGATACAGCCTCGGACAGACTTATCTGTAAAAACGACCAAAAAATCACGTTTTTTGTATGGGAGCCCCCTTAAATATTTATTTTATTCTGGTTTTTAGTATTTGTTGCTACAGGGCACAAATAAATACATCATCAGCGAAAATTTCAACTGTCTAACTTTCACGGTTCATGAGATACATCCTGGTGACAGACGGACGGACGGACGGACAGACAGCGGAGCCTTAGTTAGTAATAAGCGGAGCCTTAGTGTTTTCCCTTTGGGAACGGAACCCTAAAAATCTCGATAACTATTTTTGTTATCTACGACCCAAAAAACCATAAAAACGACACCCATCAAAGGATGACAGTATTTCACCTCCGCCATGTTGGATTTTGAAAACGATGTTAAATGCTTAAATGTTATTTTCTTAATCTACGACCTTCGGTTCTTTATAGTTGATCGAAGTCTACGACTCAAAAAACCATAAAAACGATACCAATGTCGATTTTCATATTTTGTCAACCCCATTTACTCCTGCGATGTTTTGGAAAAAAATATCTAACTAACCTTCTTTCTCCATATGTTTACCAATTCTTTTAAGTGCAGTCTTTCAAAGACTTACCACTAGTACCTATCCTATCCATCCAACTCAGCATGTGATTGTGGCTTAAATATCATAAAACACATTAATTAATGATTCATTTTATTATGAGTTAACTCCAGGGGGGATTTGTAGACTTGGGCGAATGTGAAGGGTGAATAATTTTTTTGAGTTCGTACGTAATAGTGATACGTAGACTATTATTTTTTAGTCTACTTTTCCCCCTAATTTAAGGGGCCTACGCCCAAAACAAATCAAAGAGACTAAAAATAATCTGTATTACTGCCGTACTCAGACATCAATTAAAGTTAAGTACTGTTAAACTCTGATGTTGTCTCTTTCACTCTTGTTGATATAAACAAGGATAGCATGACATTTAATTACTTTAATTGACGTCTCTGAGTATGGCAGTTAATCAATTAAAACAAATATTAATGCATGTGCATTTATCTTATATTTAATACAAGTTCAATAATTAATTAATAGCTAAAGCATCATTTTGAGCTTCCTGAGCTAATTGCACTTGCAGATTCAAAAGTTTGTTTTTCAAGACGACAATACCCATCAGAACAATATTCTCTGGTTTTAGAGCTCCCGATGATTCAACATTATAAAAAAACTTATTTGGTTTTGCTTCCCAGTTGAACTCCGCTTCATACTGATCTTCGTCTAGCTCCGTGTGTTCACTCTTGGGCCACTCGTCAGGCTTAGGATAAAGAGTGTGTCTCATGATGTTGTCAGGATCATACTCAAAACAAACTCCTGCAGTTGGGTTCCATTTAGCATGTTCTTTACCGAAACCTTTTTTAGCATAAGCACGCAATTTCAATTCTTGTCCTTTTCTCAATTTGATGATAAGGATCTCATCAGCTTCACCATAATCAGCCTGGTCCTCGTCCCTGTGGCGTGACGTCACTGGTACCACTCTTGGGTCACTGGACTTAAGATCTGCAGTGGTGACATGTCTTGTTTGATCGTCTGTACATTTAACATCGAGAGTGAATTGTACGCTGCATTCGGAACAGAAATCAGCACACATGCAGTCTCGGGAGTAGCGTATTTTGTCAACAACGTCGTCTGATATGAGGGGAATGAGGCCGATACGGTGCGCGAGGAACTCGTCGCTGAGCACGGTGGAGTTGGCCTCGAGCTGCACCCAGTCGATGGCCATGGTCGGTGTCTCGGCGATGAAGACGCGCCGCATGCTATTGGCGACGCTCAGCTCCGTGTCTTCCACCACAAACTTCACATTATCGTCAGTCAGTTCTGTGATGTGTACAGAAGGTTGGTTAGCGTACGGCATTTTCTTGGTATCACACTTACGCCACTTAACTTATTTGATTATTACTTCAATTTACAAGATGTTCTACGCTATTATGCGAATAAAACATCATTTAGAATTACGAATAAAGATGTGAGGATTGCAAAAACAGCAAGCGTCGTTTTGTTTGCCGACATCTATCGTGCATCTATCTGTCACTGTCCAAAGAGTATGTCACAGTGACATTAGGGCTACGGTCCGAATGACGATTTTGGCGATCACAGCGCGCCAACGCTTACAGCCTGGTCCGAATGGATGACAGCGCTAAAATCGACAAATGACAGTTATCGAATCGGACCGAACGTTAGCGCGCTTATGGTATTTCTAACCTCAAAATATTTGTTTACCTTCTGAAGATGCATTTTTTCTGCCCAAGGAGTTTAATTAGTCATTACCCACGCCAATAACAAAGAAAAAAGAACTTTAAAGAAAAACCTTAAAAAAACACATGAAAAACAGTCCAATTTGTTTATTTTGACACGCATTTGAAAGATGTTTGACAGATCGCTCACAGTGATTACGCGTCGAGGCATGGTCGTTGTTAGCGCAAGATGGCGTCGGTAATGACGTCATGAGTGACGTCACTGTCAGCGCTGTGAGCGCGCTAACAAGTCAATCGGACCAATGTTTGAGCGATAATATCGATATTATCGTCATTCGGACCGTAGCCTGTCACTGTCAAGTTTTTTTTAAAGTAATTTCTGGCCTGGTCAATTTTGTTTGGCCGAGTGTGTCAAAAATGCCATAATAAGTGTTGCCAGTGCTCGATTCCTAAAAGTACAATAAATATCATTTTTAGCCCCCGACAAAAAAGAGGGGTGCCGCGACTCACTCTGTGCTGTTGTGATAAGAGCGGTTTTGCAATGAAAATGGAGTAACCTGATACGCTGGCCTCTTTTACTTATTCCTTTGTAACTAAGTAGACTTACTAGGTACCTGTTAAATTGACCCCAGCTTATCACCCTGAAACCCCAGCTTATCACATGTGGTATGTTAACTATCCTTAACTCATTATCCATACTTCCATACTAATATTACAAATGCGAAAGTAACTCTGTCTGTCTGTCTGTCCGTCTTTCACGCCCAAACTACTGAACCGATTTTGATGAAAGGTACAGAGATAGATTAGAGCCTGGGAAAGGATATAGGCTACATTTTATCCCACAGTTGGGCACGATATAACCTGTAGTCCACGCGGGCGGAGCCGCGGGCGGAAAGCTAGTTTTCAATCATTAAGGTGATTGAAGTGTTAATATCTAAAGCACTTTCCCTTGCAATAGGTAGGCATCGCTCTAAATGTGGATGCGGCTTAAGGTACACATTGCAGCACATCTGGCTGAACATGTTGACCTTGAAGTCGCCCTTATATCGCTAATGATAGCGCAATGCAAAAGGATAACCTGATGTCCTGGTGTTTGTACATAAAGTAATTACCGGTTGCATTGCAATCAACACGTTTGCCTCAGAAATCACTTTCTTTAATAACCTTGGCACACCAATTTACGTTCTACTGTTTTTTTATTACTAGGTTAGTAAGTAGGTACCTAAGTACCTAGATCTCTAATTACCAGAAGCTAATGTTAGGAACATAAAGTAGTCCATAATGTAATTATGATTACCTAATCAATCACCTAAGTGTACAGTCGTTCAAATATCCTAAAAAATATTGCCATATTTTCTAAAATGTTGGAATTAGTAGGATTTGCATTGTAGTCTTATAAGTTCTAAACAAGGCACATTTATTACGTAACTAGCTTTCTGCTCGGGACTTCGATCCCGTAGGAATTCGGGAAAATTATATAGTCTATGTATTAATCTAGGGTATCAGGTACCTCCATACCAAATTTATCAAAATTAGTTTAGCCGTTTGGGCGTAAAAGAGTATCAAACACCCAAACATCTATCCATAAATCCATACATAAAAACTTTCGTGTTTATAATAGTAGTAATGAAGGATTAGTGTGATTTTATTTTTATTTCCACCTTTCTCCCCCCTTCGAATTAGTTGGTCATGTTTTTGTGAATATAATATAGGAACACATTTTCAAAACACGACATTTATAATTTTGATTAAGCGTCATGCATACTGTATCAGAGCACACTGTCCATTACACTGACGCCTATTCCATATCGGGGTAGGTAGAGCGTTAGGTATGTTCTTTAACTTTAACCGTAACTTTAACTTCTTTTTATTTATTTTTTGGGTTATTTCGTAGCTTTTATTTCCTTTCCCTCTAACTATGCCTCAATGACCTATCTAATGGCGAAGATTTGTAATTGGCTTAGAACAAATAACCGTGTGTATCTATAGTTTTTTTTTTGGCTGTAAATCTTCCAAATAAAATAAAATAAATGATAAAACAGCTTGCTGCCACAGCTTACAAAGAAATATGAGTATCGAAGTCTATGGCAAAACTTTGAACGAGTTTCTTTTACTGACTCTTGAGAGTATTAGATGCCTGGGAAGAGCTGGCAACTGGCACGCTCCTAGTTTCTTTTTAGTTCCCAGTCCACCGTGACTATACAATGTATATTGTTGCAATCATTACCGATGTATCGTGTTATCAAGTTTAAAACAAAGCGTCAGTCATTTAAGATAGAGCGCGGAGCTCGGTCGGTGCGGAGTTTCTTAATCAAGAGATATTCGCAATAAATCAGAGCACACTGTGTCCATTAAAATGCAGCGATATAGGCGTGATACAATGGTAACTACCTTATCAATTTATGTACACAAGAAATTTCTGTCAGACTGTCACCTTTAACCTCTTCTAATTGCTATTTACGACATCAATTAACCGATAACGTATTAAATCAAAAGATCTCATTTCCACAACAACCTGCAGTTGTGGTGTACCTACTGTTTAAAATAGGACAGCATGAATTAATGTTAAATATGGTATTCCAGACAGTGGAATATGATCCTATGTGTGATAAGGACAATCCCCAAAAGATATCTTTTGAGGACGTCTCTGCAGCTGCCTTCAGGATCCAAAGTGGAATTGTCAAAACGCCATGTGTGGTGAGTGAACATTTGAAATAAGTCAAACGGGTTATTTTCTTAACGGGCCTACCCTGAAAGGTAATTCGGCAAGAGTATATTGGGTGTGCAGTAATTCATTTAAGCACTTTTCATGTCTAGAGTAAATCTGGATGGCATTTTCATGTCTAGAGTAAATCTGGATAGGATACTCACGAGTATTTACTTATTTAAACAAGATTGTTATGATTTTAACAAAATTGCTAATTAGTTTTGATACATCATTAGATAAATGAAAATTTTATTCTACTGCAGAAATCTCATATGTCTACGATTTATGGAATGGACATTTACTTGAAAAATGACTTTTTGCAACACACAGGCAGGTACGTTGCTTAATCATTGTTAACATCAAGAAAACAATGAACTTCAGTTTTTTGACTCGTATTTTAAACTTTTAATACAGTTTTAAAGAGCGGGGGGCACGGAATGCTTTGCTGCTGCTGTCCCCGGAGAATAAAGAACGTGGCGTTATAACAGCGTCGCTCGGCAATCACTCCCAAGGCATGAGCTACCACGCTAACCTGCTGAACATTCCCGTCACTGTGGTGATGCCTAATGTGGCGCCTATTATGAAAATAGAGAAGTGTCGCTCTTACGGGGCCAACGTGATTGTCCACGGAGGTGACATGAAGGAGGCGAAGTTCCACGCTATGACACTGGCAAAGGAGAAGAATCTTATTTACATTAACGGGTGAGTTGTGGAAGACGCCTATTCCTACTGGACAAAGATGCTGTGGGTTTTATAATGCTATACTTATAGTACCTACCATACTTTACAGATCGATGGTTGGATGACCTTTATTGCAGAGTTTGACTTTTTTGTAAACTTGCAGACTTTTACGGTTTTTAGTACCGTCTCACGGTTTTTAGTACCGTCTCACTTATTCTTTAGCGTGAGGTAAGGTATAATTAAAGCAGTGATGAGTTATTCATTTTTATTTATTTATTAACATAAGACGTTTTAACGCGTGCGCTTGGTAGACCAGCAAAGAAGTTCATTTTGAATCCAAGCCTTAATGAACAGCTCTAGGCACACCAATTTTCTGGCTCTAAAAAAATGTACTGCTGATGTCCTAAAACAGCGGGTTCTTGTACTTTATTGGTAACGGAACGGACCCTTTTTGGAAAATAAAATATCTGGCGAAGCTCTTGAGTTATTAATAAAAACGTACGAATTTGAGTGTTGGTTTAACTTCTGCCTAAAAGTTTTCAGTGTTTTTATTATTTTTATTATGAGATAGGTTAACTCTTGACCCCAATCTTGACCGACGTCATAGATGAGGTCGACGATGGAACAAGTTAACACAGAAAATGCCAATTAAGGCACTGGTACTCCTACGCACCGACGCAACACAGCAAGCTATTTGGCGTCGGACTTCGGTTGAAGGGTGGTCGCGAACCAGACCGCCCTTTACAGAGACTACCATACCGCATGAGACCATAAGACGCCGCCTCAGATTGAAAACAGACTGAGGTGTCGTTGCCTAAGATGTATTACTAACAGGTCTCATTTTTGTTTCCTTAGTCGCCTCTTACGACACCCACGGAAAGAGGTGGGGTGGTGTTATTCTCAACCGATCACCACACGTCTCATTCATTCTCATCATATACAGGGCTTTAGGTAAATCACTTTCACTTTTTACCTATGGATGTAATAAAATATTGAGTATTGAGTATTGAACCTCTCGGGTGGTAAATCAGTCCATGAAACTGAACAACTTTCCCAAGGAACAAAGGTCGAAGTATGAAAAAAAATTTTGACTTCCCATACAAAATGCGCTATCAGCTGACGCAGTTTGTATGGGAACTAAAAAAAATTTTTTCGTTTTCCGACCTTTTTTCCTTGGGAAAGTTGTTCAGTTTCATGGATTACCTAAAGCCCTGTATATTCACAACATGCACTACGTATTTTAGTTTTTTATTACCAATATTTTTGCGGAGCCCCCACACAGGACTTGCCAAGCCCAGGGGTTCAGCGGAGCACAATTTGAGTTTGGCTGCAATATGGCTTTCCTAAGCCTTAGAACTTTAGTACAAAAGACATCAACGTCGTCATCAAATTTGTAAAAATACAAAGAAATAAATTTTTTTGAGTACCTAATTTTAATTATCATAACGATTAAATGTTGACTGGTGTAGTATTTTGGTTTTTTCTAATTTTGGCTCGTAATACTCAATACTTTTTTGCATCCATAGCTTTACATCGGAAGCCAAACTGAGCAAGACTTATCTAGGTGACTTTCTGTGAGCAGACCAAAGATATACTTTCAATCTAAGGGCTATTGAAAAAAGGGTACTTTTTCCTTTGTACTGATACACAAACCATTATTGCTCAGATACGACCACCCGCATATAATGGCCGGGCAAGGCACGATGGGTTTGGAGATAGTAGAGCAAGTTCCCGACATAGATGCGTTGCTAGTTCCTGTAGGGGGCGGAGGCCTTTTGGCTGGTGTAGCAACGGCGGTAAAACATCTCAAGCCACAGGTCTTCATTTATGTAAGTTTTTTTATTTATCTTGTAATCTGTTGAAATGCTAATGAAAGTTTTAAAGAGTGTCCATGTTATGTGACTAGAAAGCGCCTGAGTCTTACTACTAAAGCCCGAGTCTTTGTTCCCGTAGGAATGTGTTCAAAACCAAGCCTTACTCCTTGTCCATATCATAAAGGTTTGTTTATAGGCTTAGATCTGGGTAATGAATGAATCAGAGAGTGAGTAAATCATTTTCATTTTAGATAAAAAAAGACATCAATGTGTTATCTGTATTAACAATTATTATTTCTACGTTTTTACGTTTTGTTTTGGCTTTGTTAATAATGGCTCGTGAGCGACTCGTGATACCTACTTACCATTCGCGTCATTTCATGTAACGATAATGAGTCACGATAAAACAATATTAACATAGGACATGCTCCCAATGTTTTAAATCAGCAAACCTATTGAGATAAAGTTCGAAAATTACTGAAATAAATCTTGACGTCAAATAATATTGAGCAATTATAGTTGCTTGGTTTTAGTACTTATGAATTACTCAATTGCAGTAAGTATAACATATTTTAATGAGACTTTAGGTACATAGTTGATGTGGGGTGCGTATCTATAGATATTTTTTTGGTCATTAAGGGTTTTAAAGTGGGCTGTAAACTTAAATACAATTATGTAATCCACTTGTTTTCTTAAATGATCATACTATATCATAAAACAAAGTCACCCCCCGCGTCTGTCTGTCTGTCTGAACGCGATAGACTCAAAACTACTGAATGGACTTTCATACGGTTGTCACTAATGAATGGAGTGATTTAAGAGGAAGGTTTATATGTATATTTTATTCCGAAAACTCCCACGGGAACGTCTCTGGTGGAAAGTTAGTTAGGTTATGTAAGTCATTCAGCCATTATTTTTCGGGCACGGTCCACCAACCCGCATAGGGCCAGCGCGGTGGACTATGACCTAAATCCTATTCGTGTTTCAAAGGGAGGCCCGTCCCCTTGGTGGGATCATTTAAAGGTTCTTATTAAAATAAAATAAAAGCCATTCGCAATAAAAAAATACTGCACAAAACTATTTCAGACAACCTATCGTCATCTTCTCGCCGCTCTTACTTAGTTAATCGTAGTACGCACTTAATATGGTTCACCAGACATAGATAATTATTTTTTAACGACGTTTATGATATGTAAAAGGTCATAGAATGTATGTTAAAAACTGGCGTTTATGTGACCGCATAGCTAACAGACGCGTGACATACTTAATTCGCATAACGAACGTCATCTTCTTATCAGCACGGGCCTCCCTTCAAAACACAAAGGTGACTTAGGCCACTGGCCCAATGCGGGTTGGTGAACTTTCTTGGACGGGCGGGTTTCATCACGATGTTTTCCTTCACCGTTGACCAAGTGATAATTAGAAATCAGTACATAAATCCGAAAAGACGAATTTAGTGGTACAGGCCCGAACCAGGATTTGAACCCGTGACCTTTGGATTACAAGTCTGGCTCATTACCAACTGGGCTATCACCGCGAACGTCATCGATCGACATGACAAAATTATGTCACTCATCTATGTTAGCCCGGCTGACCTTACTATATAATAATCAGTGTGTTATCACATTCGCTCGTTTACGCTTTAAAAAACAAATGCTCTTTTTTTTAATATTGAAGTTTGTGTTAGTTGATTACTCTAAACTCTGTATACGGTCATTTTCATAAAAAGTACAAGTGCTCCTATTTTCTTATTGTCTCTCGGCAAGCTTCATGTTTCCAAAATTATAAAAAACAACAAAAAAGAACATAGTTCTGAGTTCAAATTATTGTTGGCGATAAATATAATAATTCATTGTAATCGTGTGCCAGACACAACAATAAATTAACATTGTATGCATAAATATTTCCTGCTAGATTTTTAATTTACTAGAATAATAATATTAGGTCCATGGATTTTGACGAATCCTGCTGATTCCTTGTCATTGTAATGTAAAGAATCTCTCAATGAGTCAATCCTTACTACTTACTAATTATATTACTAGTTTGTATGGATGTTCGTTACTATTTCACGGTAACTGCGACACCCTGGATTAACACATAGGCTACACAATTTTCCTAAATTCCCACAGGAACGAAGTCCCCGGTGGTAAGCTAGATAAAAATATTCAGAAACAAGAACGACTCGAGAGCGATCGGAGGGGCGACAGTGTATTTTTGTTTCCATTGCTCGCAGGGCGAAGTGTATAGAAAATTAGTCTACCACGCTCGCCGAGCGATAGACACAAAAAAACCGCTTGCCGCTGCCATCGCTATGTCGTGGCTGAGCTTCATTACCTAGGAATTAGTGGTTTTAATTTCCAGGGTGTAGAGACAGAGAAGTGTCCGAGCATGGTGCAAGCATTGAGTGAAGACTGTCCAACCAGCGTGCAGATCAAGTCTACCCTAGCGGACGGCCTCGCTGTGCCCACTGTTGGCTACAACGCCTTCCGTACCATCAAACCCATTGTGGATAAGATGGTAATTCGCAATAAAACCTTATTACTTTATTTTTAAGGTCCAATAACTAAATATGACAGAATGTTAGCATAACTATTTCTTTAATGCTTTTAACAACAAGTACAATGTTTTTTCTTTGTTTTTTTTATTTTATTTTTTATAACGAATGGGTTTGCTCTTGACCACAATCTAGCCCAGGGGCGAGGATGTGGTCGAGGATGTAGCAAGCTCACCCAGAAGATGCCTATTCACTCGAACTTTAAAGAGACTTGGGCTATATGAGCCAAGAAAAACAGAGGCAGGCTGAGAATTCCATTCCTTAGCGGTGCGCAGTATAAAAGATGAACAGAAGCGCTCAGTACGGATTCGAGGAATTTCGACAAGGTAAGGGTCTGCGGATGTCCGGTAGGCGGAATGAGCTCGTGCAGCTCATGAGCACACTCCCCAAAGTACATATTGTAGAAAACATATAGGCAAGCTGCTAATGTTATGTTTATGTAGATTTTTCAATCCTGTAAACGACTAACTCGCTCGAGCTCGAAGGCGGAGCTAGCGAGCGGGTTTTGGTCGAACTTTAAAAACAGTTGCTACATTTTAGGTTTGAGTTTAATGCAATGTACCAGGTTATAGATGTTCATTTTTTTTTTTAAATGATGCGCGATTTTGCTGTATTGCGAGCGAAAGGCTGACAACCTCTCACCACTTTACACTTTATTGCACACAAAAAAAAACATAAAACATAACATTAAACAAAAACAAATGTTCATGATGTAGTGTACAATCCGGCGGCCTTATTGCTATAGAGCAATTTTTCCAGGCAACCGGGGGGTGAAGGAACCGATACAGAAGGTGAAGCGGTAGACGTGCAAAGAGTAATTAATATAACTTATACATATCTATAACTAAATATATAACATATACATACACACAAATAAATGATGAAAAACATTAAATATTACATATATATATATATATATATACATATCTACTATACATACATATCTAGACACGTGAAAAAAAAAAGAAAAAAACGTAAGAAAGTTCATCATGTTTCATCTAATAACCCTCAGAATTTATGTCAAACGTGACTCAAGTGGTTCTGAACCACTGAAGCTCTGCCTACCCTGTATGGGATTACAGACATGCTCACACATTACATACGTACATATTACATACGTAATGTGTGTGTAATGTTTTCATGTTAACTTTAACGGCGCCATTAACTCGTTTGTAATAGCAATAGGGTTCATGCAAATATGTAGCCTGATGTGCTGTGGACTGTACCTACATTGAATTGTACAGATAACAGTGAACGAGGACTGGCTGGCGCGTGCGATCCTTCGTCTGGTGGAACAGGAGAAGTACGTCGTGGAAGGAGGGGGAGCCGTCGGCGTGGCAGCCATCATGGCTGGACTCGTGCCGGAACTCGCTGGGAAGAAGTTGGTTATTTTAGTTTCAATAATATTGATTATGACATGATTTATCATTTCCCTTCCACTCTGGAATGGGAGTGAAAGAAACACACGCCTGCTGCCAACTCTTCCCTGGCATACTGTAGAAGCAAGTGGGCGAAAGGCCGAAAAACTAGCACCACAATATTTTATGTTCCATCTAATAACCCTCAAAATGTATGACAAATGTGGTGTCAAGTGGTTCTAGAACCAGGAGATGCTCTGCCTACTCCGACAGGGTTTAAAGGCTTGAGTGTATGCATGTATGCATGCATAATTTAAACGGTAACGGTATTATGACATGGTTATTTATTTTTACATTTGCGGGTTACTTTAATTTTGGAATATTTCGTGGACATGGGCGTAGCCACGGTGGGGCAGGATGGGGTGCTTGCCCCACCCTGGCTCTGACCTGTAAGGTACCTAACCAAACCTAAAAAATTAAATTATCTAGGTACTAACTACAATACTTATTATTCGTTAGTAAGAAAGTTCACACTCGACAGTAGACACAAAAAAAAATGCGATCAAAACAAAAAGCGAAAAAATTAACCAGGGTAAGACCGCGCGGGTGGGTATAGATTGCTAGTTACATATTATTTTAGGCTGCTGCCCCATCCTGAGCCCATGGCTGGCTACACCCATGGTCGTGGATGTAGCAAGCTCACTTACTTACTATTACTCGAACTACGAATGCCTATGCTCTACGAATTAATTCAGTTTTCCCTCCCTCTCTCTTCTTCCTAGAGTTTTGTCCCCGTTTCACATTTAGGATACGCGTGATCATGATGCAGAATAAGGCAGACAGCTACCTACCTAATAGTGGAACGATTGCCACCTGACCTCCGTGACCCTTTTTACAAATTTAAAAAAAAAGTGAGCTCTGAAGGTGCTTTCCTACACCGTAAGAGCATCATCGGTTATTAAGCAAATAACTCGGAAAAAGTAATTGGTTCTGACGGAACTAGGGATCAAACTCACTTAGGAGGTTCGCTAGCAATTACGCATAAATTAAATATTAAACGAAGCATTACATTACAGAGTGGTGTGTATCCTTTCCGGAGGTAACATAGACACAACAATCCTCGGTCGCTGTCTGGAGCGGGGTCTGGCTGCTGAACAGCGTCTGGTGAAGTTCAAAGTGACGGTGAGCGATAGACCAGGAGGCATCGCGGAGCTGTGCAAGCTAATGGCTTCCATGGGAGTCTCGATCAAAGACATCATGCAGGAGCGCGCCTGGGTGCAAGGGGATATCTTCAGCGTGCGGGTAGGTTTTTATTCTTTTTTGTATTATACCTATTCTCAATACCAAAAAGCGGTGATAACCCAGTAAGTAAAAAACCGGTGATTGCCCATTAAGTAGACAGAACCCTCTAGATTTCACTTTAAAAAGCCATGCCCGTAACGACGTGAGCAAAGAAAAAGAAACACACTTTCACATTTATATACAAGTTTATGGAAGGAATAAAGCAAAATTTTAATCGCTTTGTAAGAATGCGAGTCCTATTCTAAATTAAAATAATTTGTTCTAGGTAAAAGTGGTTTGCGAGACCAGGGGTCCGGAACACATGATCGAGCTCCGGAACATGATCGCGGAAAATTACAAGGAGTGGTACTTCGCTGGCAAAAGCGACAAGTACCCGCCATCATTCCGCGCCAGCACCGCCGACGACTTCGTCGACGACTGTGTCGAGGACTGCGACGAACTCAGCGAACACGAGGCTTCGCATTAAAATATAATATAACGCAGGTTGACTTTAAAGCTAAACTTTAAGTAATCTACTTATTTGAAATCTTTAAAAATTTCGACTTCCCTTGATAAGGCAGCTGATCGTACAAGTTGTATGAAAAGAAGAAAGCAAATTCTTAAATTCTTAAGTTAAGTTTGCTAAATTCAAACTAAAGTTAAGTATTCGTTTTGCTGGATTTAGTGACAACTTAAAAGTTTGCTAATATTCTATTTAAAAAATCACCTGTATAGCTAAGGATTTATTTAAACTGTGATACAATAATAAATGTTAATAAAGAATTTAAAATAAATTTATTGTCGTGTAATTTTATTAGTATTCAAAATTTTTTATAAATTTATTTACTTCTCGAGTGAACCTCTTCATCTTCTGAATCTTGATTCAACCGCGCAGGGAGACCATAGGCCTTTCGATTGCCGATGCCGGGGTGAATACTGCGCATCAACATGCCAAATGCTGCCAAACCAAGTTACATTCAACGATTGACCACCTTTTGCAAGTTGTATGCATTACAAATACTTACAATAAACCATTATCTATAGTCACAATGTTTACATATTTCGATTTTACTACTACTACGAATCCACATTTTCTATAGAACCTCTAAGATAACATGCCGGGGTGAATACTGCGCATCAACATGCCAAATGCTGCCAAACCAAGTTACATTCATCGATTGACCACCTTTTGCAAGTTGTATGCATTACAAATACTTACAACCATTATCTATAGTCACAATGTTTACCGATTTTACTACTACTACGAATCCACATTTTCTATAGAACCTCTAAGATAACAAATCTCTTTGTAAACCTTGTTTTGTCAAAAAATTAAAACAATATTGCAGATCGTCAAAAGTTACAAAATCTTTGAATTTACTTCAATTTTCCTACAGGTTTTATTGAACCGGCCACCCCTTCTTCAACCATGGCTTAAATACTAATTTAATAAACCAACCACAGCAAATTAACAATATGATAAATTAATAGTGAATATCGGTACAAAAACATATTATCGGCATCACCATGAACACTCAGGTAAGTACGACAGGTCTTTTAACATGACTGGCCCCTTGCCACTCACATCCAGCAGCTTCCCGAGACTGTTTCCAAAATATCTCGATTGGGTACTTTGAGTTTTCAGATAATCATCGGTTTTTTCTAAAGTAGTTATTTGACTGTAAACATTAAGTTGTTGAATACTTTGTCCTGTTCCCGGGTCAGCCTAGGATGATAAGTTTGCTTAGCTCACGCCTTGCTCACGCACTATTTCACTATTTAAGGTGTGTTTGGCCCCCGCAACAAACAAAATTAGCTTAGGCAACTTCTTGGTCATCAATCAGTTTGCATTCAAAAAAACTCACTTTGCTCGTGCATTGTAATTTTCTTCGTATTTGGTTTTAAGCTCCTGAAGAACAGTTGTGGCAAATAAGTGACAAAAAGAATTTAGAAATGCCTTTAAGCTATTTTTTTTAAATTATCGAGTCCTTGTGCTTTCTTAACGAAATGTATGTATCTCGTTCCACCCTCTCATTCTATTATATGTATAGCATCTGTACGGAACAACATCAACATGATAAAACTATTTCATTGTCACACGTTTTATGTTAAAACCCCGCTGATCAGATCAAGTAAGTAGGTATAAATTTTCTTCTGACCAACTTATAAACACCACTGCCACCACCCACTGCCACACCACCTTATATTCAACTCTAGCTGCAGCCCTGAATACTTTTCGCATCAGAATCAGAAACTGTTTTTGTCATCATCAATTCGAAAGGCAGAAGTATAAATCAGTATAAGAACAAATAGTTAAAAAAATTATTCGTGTAGGACCCTACATACGACGAAAATTGTGACCCAAACAACCCAAGAAAAATAAAATATGAAGACGTGTTGGCGGCTTCCCGTAGGATTGCTGGTGGTGTGGTTCGGACTGGATGTTCAGTAAGTATTATTAATTTGTTAATTTCTAAACATTTTTTAGCTCGTTCTTTCACGTGGAAGAGCCAATAAGCAAGTATAATAATATGTTTTCCCAACAGAAATCACACTTATCCGAAAGATTTGGAATGGATCTTTATTTGAAACTAGAATCAAGGCAGTTTACAGGAAGGTAATTACCATTCAATTTATCTGATTAAATAATGTTTCTCAATATATTACGGTTGGTGCTAAAACAGCGGGTAAACGTAGGCTTAGCTTAGGATGGGTAATATGGGTATGTTCAATTTATCTAGATGAGCTTTGGTTTACCCGTTTTCTAGAATTACACGTAACAGCTATACTGTATGGCCAATTTTTCTAATAGTTTTAAGGAGCGTGGTGCCCGTAACACATTGATGTTGCTGACTGACGAACAAAAGAAATATGGCGTGGCATCAGCTACTACGGGTAATCATGGCAGTGCCATGAGTTACCATGCAACACAACTCGGCATACCAGTAGCTATCTTCATGCCCACAACGGCACCTATGAAGAAAGTCGCTAATGTCGAACGAAACGGTATCAAAGTCATCAAACATGGAGCCTGTTTGAGAGATGCTGAAATTCACGCCAAAGCCATGTGTCGAGAAAAGAGGATGCTGTATGTCAACGGGTGCGTATTGTCTTTTATTTTAAATAAATAAATCTCTAACAAATTCAACATATAAGTAGTTAAGTATAGATACTAGATATAGAGATAATTTGTCATCCTTGGTGCAACGGTGCCCATAATAAATTGTTGAATGGCAACGGATGGATAACCTTTGTCGGATAACCTGTAGATAACCTTTGATGGTATTGTGTAGGTATGATCATGTAAATGTACTGGAAGGCCAAGGGACCGTCGGTATTGAAATAATTGAACAATGTCCGCAAGTGGAAGCCGTACTGGTTCCCGTGGGGGGAGGCGGTCTCATTGCCGGCATAGCTGTAGCCATCAAGCATCTCAAGCCAGAATGTGAAGTATACGTAAGTTTCCATATATCGTTGATTTCTTATTATTACCTTTGTTCATTTACTCTTGCTGATGCCAAAGTGGGTTTTGGGCTCTGATACGAGATAAAGCCATCTTTTTCTAGAAAGAAAGAAAGAAAGAAAATAATTTATTCATTGCCAACAATACATTATAGTACAATTTTAGGTTATGATTATAGCAAAGTTCGATCAAATACATAAATTGTAAATTCCTTCATCTATACTACAATATATTGCACAAAGAAATGGCCCCGACTCAGCATTTTGTCATAAGCACATAACAAGTATGTATTTACGACACTGATATTCTGCCGGTACCAAATTAGGAATAAGTTACGCGCTATTACAATAATAAAAGCCAATTGTGCAGTGAAAAAAAAGAGCTAATTGCAAATAATTAAACAAGACATAAAAATAAACAGTAATAAAGATATTTTTTCAATTGAATTAAAATTAAAGAAAAATTGTTAAGCAAGTTAATTAAATTAAAAAAGTTATATCTTTGAATACACTTGTTAAGTACCTATGGACCAAATGATTCATTGGGAATTATTCATATTCCTCGGGCATTTTGATAAATGTCCAAAATGAGAGGTCAATGTGATAAAAATAATTAATTTCCCGTTTATTACACATAATGTGTATCACCTGTAGGGAACAATAATAAAAAGATATGTGTTCTACAGTATTCAGTTGGATTTAGGTTACCTAGATCACTGGTCGTTGAGCATGAGTACCTGATATCTTCGCGAAGCCCAACTTCCACGGGATGCCGGCCGACTTTATCCCGGGGTCCAAGATGAGATGTGTTACAGTACTAGGATAGAGTTAGGTTACCTGAATTGTAGGACTTTGAGCACGAGTACCTGATATGTTTCTGCAACTTTTCCCCGGTCTAGGATGACATGTGTTTGCACTTAGGTTGGATTTAGGTCACAATTTTAAATAATGCCCGCATTAATCACTTTGTCCATAAAATACTTATATCCCGCAAGTTCTATTCTAGCTTTCAGCGTTTCTATTACTTATTTTTATTGGCCTCATGTGAACCACATTATTTTTTCCCAAACCCGTCAGTAATTATTGGCGCGAGTCTGGATGTATGGGTAAACTTATCACACTCTTCCGAATGCGCAAAATAGTTAAAAAAGGTCTTCGCGTAATGTTGATAATAATGTTAAAAGTTGTGGTAACGATATAAAATGTTTTTAAATATAGATTTTAGTACTAAAACTCCTATACGAAAATAATAATCTGCCTTTGGACAAGGTATGCTTGATTTTGATGCCTTTAGGCGCTTTTGTTCCTAAGTGTCTAGAACCACGATTCATAGATTTGAATCCAGTATACTGCAAATACTGTTTTTTTTCCAGGGGATTGTAACAGACAAGACTTGTAGTATGGCTGAATCGTTCAGGAAAAACGAAAGAGTCACGATAGAAATAGGGCCAACTCTAGCAGACGGCCTCGGTGTCAACACCGTCGGCGTCAACTCTTTTGCCACCATCAGGAACGGTATTGTTGACAAGATGGTAAGAAAGTGTCTATTCCTACTTTCTTAATACTACAGTCTTCCTTAAGTACAATTTTGAATACTTACATTTCTACATTTCTTAGGACCCATGTAAAAAGCCAATCCTTAATTCGATTACTTGTAAGACTCGCTGTGCCCCCTTCTAAACTTAATATGCATGATTCAGGATATAATGAGTGACTTTAAATTGGTTTGCGAAAATTTAGGTGGTGGTTCTACCTATGAAACTTAATAACTTTCGCCATGGAACCAATACATGAAATTTTCAAAAAATATTGTCGACATCCCATACAAAGGCAAATCAACTGATCGCACTATGGGGAGGCGAATTTTTTTTTCGTATTTCGATTTATGTTTTTTCTATTCATTTGAGTTGTTTGGTTTCGTGGGCTGATTCACATTCTCAATTTTAAAAACTAATTTAAAGTCACGCAGTATATCCTGAATCATGCCCTGTCTGTTAGAGAATCTATTTTTTTTGTTTCGGACAACCAAGGGATATTACACTATTACATTTTACGAAACTTAAAATAGTACACCATTACAATCTAGAAAAATATTACTAAGTATACAGGGCTTTAGGTATCTCTCTTTCAACCTCTCGGTTGGTTAATCAGTCCATAAAACTGAACAACTTTACCAAGGAACATAGGTCAAAATACGAAAAAATTCCATACTAACTTCATCAGCATATAGCGCATGTTGTATGGGAGATCAAAATTTTTTTTTCGTATTTTGACCTTGTTCCTTGGGGAAGTTGTTCAGTTTCATGGACTGATTACCCACCCGAAAGGTTGAAACAGATACTTACCTACAGCCCTGTATAAAAGTTACAGTTGCTAACTCAAATTAAAAAATAGAAAATATATGAATTATTAAATTATAACAGGTATTCAAAACTATGTTCTATGTAAGTACATCTAGAGTAGAGTACTAAGAAATATGACATTTTATGACTACATACATGTTTTTGCTAGATTGTTGTGAAGGAAGACTGGGTCGCGCGGGCCATTATGACCATCGTCGAGCAGGAGAGAATCATCGTAGAAGGAGCTGCAGCTACCGGCATAGCTGCTCTTATGGCAGGATTGCTTCCGAACCTTAAAGGGAAAAAGTAAGAAGATTTAAAGGGCCTACTTACCCTACAAAATTTATTTCCTATACAACTAACAGTTGAGTGGTTCCTATATTCGGTGGAAAGACAGATTAGCCTTAAGGTGAAAGTACAGGTTCAATCCAAACCCCGTGAGGGTTTTGGGCTTCGAAAGATGGCTTTAGTTTCGTCTAAAATCTTCTTTAATGAAGAGACACTCTGATCTGACTTGATGATAAACTTGATGAGTATTATAATAAACATTAACCTATGCAAAGCTGACGCAAAAAAATCAGATACCATACAGATACCTCATTGAGTCTTAACCAAGATACCTCATTAGTTTATTAACCATAATATCATCATCATTATGTTTTTTTTGTATTAGGGTGGTGTGCGTGATAACAGGCGGTAATATAGACTCTACAATCTTGACGCGCGCGCTGGAGCGAGGCATGGCGGCGGAGGGTCGGCTGGTGAAATTCAAAGTGACGGTGTTCGACCGTCCCGGCGGCCTGGCGGACGTGTGTGCTTTGATGGCCGGCTTGGGCGTTACCATCCGAGACTGTATCCCCGAGCGCGCTTGGGTCAAGAGCGACGTCTACAGCGTTGAGGTACTTCTAACAATTATGTATAACTAGCTCTCCACCCGTATTTTTTTATAGCTTATGAGTTATGACTTAGTCTGATGTCTAAGCTACATTACTGCAAAGTTTCATTTAAATCTGTTCAACCATTTTTGCGTGATTAAGTAAAAAACATCCAAACATCTTCACAAACTTTAACATATTCAGTACAAACTTTAATTTTTTTTGTGAAACCAATATTTGCTACGGGCCATTTGACAGTCTTTGGTGAATAAAACTCCACAACGTTTTTTTTAATAAATTAAATATAGTGATAGCAGAGTCATAATCATAACAGACTGATTTGAAAACTATAGCGGCGTTGTGTTGATGCATAGTTTAATGGCGAGATAAGCGAAATTGATTATTTAACTTTGAACCTAAATCCACGAGCTGCAAAAAGTTATCTGACTGCGCCTAACCCAATTTCATGTAGTTATTCATTTAGTAGAAATGGTACAAGACGATTATTGGCAATTTAATTTAAAGTGGCTCTATGCTATGCCATTTTACAGTCTTTGCCGTACCGAGGAAGTCACTTACTTACATTGTTGAATACTTTGCCCATTACGAATTCTTCATGTATTTTTTTTTATTTCCAGTTAAAAGTAATAGCTGAAACCAGAGGATGGGACCATACGAAAGAACTAGTCGAACAGATTAAAAAGCATTACAAAGAGTACTACTTCCAAGAAATGGGAGAGAGGCCAGACAAGACGGCGACGACAAGACGCGGTCCCTGCCTGGCCCCCAACCCTGTCTGCATGCAGAAATAGAGACCACGGAGATGGACCCGGGTGGACATGGTGAAACAAAAGACCATCACTCGAATACCAACCAGAAACAATAGCGTAGAAACGTGAAGTTCGAAAAAATATTGTTCAAATAAAAATTACATCAGGGAATATCATGGCCTTGATTGCGACAACCAATATCTGTATTCAATGTAAAAGGCGTTATCTGAACATTGTCAACTGAAGGTGATGAACTTACCTATAAGACTTAATGATTTTCACCAACAAAACAATATGCAATCGACTTTTCATACTAAGGCTTGCTTCCACACAGTTACTTTTTAACTTGGGTTTGAATGCGTTAGTTTTATACATTTTGCGATGTAACAATAGAATTCTTTACAAAATTGGCATCTTTTTATTTTAAAAATCAGTGATTCAGTAAAATTCATTCAGTATACAATTTTTCCCGGGTGCAAGTCCGCCTATCAGCTGATCGCAAAATGTATGATGATTGATGACCAACGTTGTTTTTACAGTTCAGCCTTGGTGGAAGATGATCAGCTTTACGAGCGTATCTTCTAAATGGTAACGGTGTTTACAGTAACAACCTCTATATTAATACTGTATAGCACATTGACATTAGCCGTGATAGACCAATTGGTAATAAGCCAGCGTGGTGGACTATGGCCTAAATCCCCTTCGTATTTAGAAGGATGGCCCGTGCCCTTCGGTGAGGACCTATTTAGGCTGATAAAATAAGACATTGACATTGGTTATTGCAATCAAGATCTTGACGTGCTGTTTTGCAAACTTTTTTTACTAATTAATATGAACCATGACTTAATTACAGTAACATTTTCAACGATTTCAAAACCGATAGTAAATATTTTGGAGTCGTGGGAAATGTGACTATAATAACAGCCAGTACATCAAATAATACAGCAGTGAATTTTTAATTTAAGTGATCTCCTAATAGATCTGTAGCCCGGGGACATTTATATGACGAAAAAGGTTACCGTTTATCTTTGTGAAATTATTTTAGATTTCGCCGTTTTATAAACTAAAAGTGAAGTCTTAATGACCGTAACCCGCCGTAGTGACAAGTTAAAAAATCTCCATATGTGCTAATTATTTACATTTTTGAGTTACCGTTTCAAATTTATACATCTGTTAATAGGCCCTCTGAACAAACCATATACCTATTTTAAGACGATATCTGTGGCCGGTTTAGATTTTAAGACTCATTTCTTCTTCATGGACCAAATGAGTCTTATAATCTAAACCGGCCACAGAAATCATCTTAAAATAGGTATATGTTCAGAGGGCCTATTAACAGATATATAAATTTGAAACGGTAACTCAAAAATGTAAAAAAAAACACTACATACGGTTACAGCGGGTTACGGTCATTAAGACTAGACTTTTAGTATATAATAAAATGGCGAAATCTATAATAATTTCACAAAGACAAACGGTAACCTTTTTTGTAATATAATGTCCCCCGGGCTACAGATCTATAAGCCCATAAATTATTTTAGTACTAGGTTATTTGATTGCGCTTGCAACATTATTTATTTTAATTTAAAATAAAAACCAATAGCCATCATTTTCCTCGTTTTGTTTATGTTAATGTTTCCCTAGTTTATCCAACTTTTTTGCCCAGCAGTTGGACAATAAGTAGTAATTTTAAAATATTATTATACTTGGACTACAGGTATATCGTGCCCAGCTGTGGGATAAAATGTAGCCCATAGCATTCCTCAAGGTCTAATCGGCCAAATTTCATCAAAATCTGTTCAGTAATTTAGGCGTAAAAGTGTAACAAACATACAAACTCACATTCACATTTATAATATTAGTAAGGATATTTATAACTGGTGAAAATAACTTTGAGAATTTTAACATATTACAGTAATTTGTAGGCTTAAGTTTTTTCTATGGAGGTGTCCTATATATATCCATGATACAGGTGGACGACGACGGGAAGAATAGCCCTGGTACAGCCAGGTGAACTAGGGTGAACTACGGAAATAAAATATAACCCATGGTAACACCCAGTAATCTTGAGGTAAACTATAGGAAAAAAAATTGCCCTTGGTACACCCAGGTGGACGAGAGGTGAACCACGGGTTGGGAGCGCACTTTTACATGGGGCTTAATCCCCTAAGGCCACGTGGTCATAGATATAGAAATAAATTGAATATTCCCTTAATATTCCACGAGCGCTGACGTTGTAGGAGATTCTGGTTTCGACATTCTGTTTTGCTTTAAAAGCACTGTTATTTTTTCTATGTCTATGATTACAACCCGTGTGAAGGCCAGTGCCTCCTCGGTGATCTTTATGGTCAAGTTGTGTATCTAGGCAACCGAGGTTGTTAGTAATGTTGTGTGTCATATGTGTTTACAAATATATCTTTTGTCCTACTAATTAAATATTTCATTGGATTCCACGGCGCATCTTCAACTAAACTTTATATGGTAGCAGAGCAGTGTAAATAATAAAATATGTGTTAGTTGGGAAAACTGTGTTTAAGTAAATAAAACAAAAGTAAAAATGTCGGCTGTCAAAATCCAACCGCTAGGGAAAGAAAACTATGATACGTTTGTTATTCATGCTAAAGCATATCTAACTAAAAATAAATTATGGAAGCATATACTTCATGCTCCAGATGGAAGTTCTAAAGAGGAATATCTCGAAGAAGATGAGATCGCGAAGTCGGAACTATTACTTCTTATCTCGCCGTCAGAATTTAAACAAGTGAAAAACTGCAAAACTGCAAAAGATATATGGAATACTCTAAACTCCATATATGCCAGCAAGGGTCCTGCCAGAAAGGCTACCCTACTGAAAAAACTTGTTTTGGCGAAATTAAAAGAGGGAGAAGATGTTCGCGAACACCTGAACGCATTCATGGATACAGTTGATAAACTAAAGGATCTTGAAATAGATATCAATGCTGAACTTCTATCAATAATGATGCTGTACAGTCTTTCACCCGAATATGAAAATTTCAGAATCGCGGTAGAGACGCAGGAAAACCTAATAACCCCGGAAAAACTCAAAGTTAAGATCATAGAAGAGAGCGATGCACGCTCCCGTACTAAAATGATACCCAACCTGGCACCAGTGCTGAAAACAACGAAGCTTTTTATGCTTTTTGCAAAATTTGTAAGAAGAAAGGTCACGAAACCTCCAAATGTTGGTTCAAAGATAAAAAATCAAAAAACTCAAAGAGAAACCAAAATAAAAAGCCAAAAAGCTCGGAAGAGATAAATAATTTCAGTTGCTTTTTAACCGATGAACTAAAACAAGGCTTGGACAGCGGCTGCACTTCACACATGACAAATTATGATAAACCGTTTAAACATATAACCAAAATGAAAGAAACTCTTAAACTTGCCTCTAAAGAGCATTGCGCAGAAATCAAAGGCTCCGGTCCTGCACAAATTACTGTAGAACAAGGAAAGATAGATATTAAAAACGCTTTATACGTACCTAGTCTATGTGCGAACCTCCTCTCAGTTGGAAAAATTACTGATGCAGGAAGTACAGTCCTTTTTACTAAAGACAAGGCAATAATAAAAGACCACATACGAGGTGTACAACTGGAGGCAGCAAGAAGCGAAAACGGTTTATACTACATTAAAACAAAAAATGTTTATGCTAACGTTGCCAGTGAGACTGAAAACGAAAAACCGAAACCTTCGGATGATATAAAAATTTGGCACAGTAAATTAGGTCACATGTGCGAAAAGGACTTGAAGTTTGCACTTAAGAACGGGTCACTAATTGGCTTAAATTTTAATAAACAAAATTCTTTAGGAGAATGCGAAATTTGTATTAAAGCTAAAATGACAAGAACGCCAAGTAAGCCTAGTACCCTTAAGTCTCGAACTACTCAAAAACTGGAAATAGTCCATAGTGAAGTTTGTGGGCCAACACAAACGCCCTCACTGAATGGGAATAAATATATAGTCACATTTATAGAGGACTACAGTCGGTACTGCTATGTATACTTTATTAAAAATAAATCTGAAGTATTCGACAAATTTAAAGAATTTAAAAGTCTCGTGGAAAATTACACAGGAAACAAAATAAAGTTACTGCAAAGCGACAACGGCACAGAGTATTGCAATAGCAATTTTGATAAATTTTTAAAGGAAAATGGCATTTCAAGGAGACTGTCAGCACCTTACACTCCACATCAAAATGGCGTAGCTGAACGAAAGAACAGAACTCTTATCCAGAAAGCCAGATGCTTGATGCTGCAATCAAAAGCGCCCAAAGGTCTGTGGGCTGAAGCTGTCTTTACAGCTAATTATCTGTCAAATAGAAGCGTCAATCAGAGTATTGAGAATGCAACACCGTTTGAAAGGTGGGTGGGCAGAAAGCCATGCATAAATCACTTGTACATATTTGGAGCTAAAACTTTTATTCTGATAAAAGGTAAACATGGACATAAGTTTGCATCAAAAGTGATGACTGGTGTATTCGCCGGATACTCGGAAATTTCAAAAGCATTTCGAATATACGTTCCTTCAAAACGAAAAATTATAGTCTCCAAAGACGTGCGTATAACAAAAAGAATGTTTTATGAAAATGAGCCCACACCTTTAGACAACTTTAATATTGAAAATAAAATGGTAGATAAGGAAGGTGATGATAATGACAGTGAAGAAGAAAACATTGAAGTGGTTTCTAGTCGACCTAATGAAAATGAAGAATATAGTCGGATTGACAACACCGACGGCGGAGGTTTCACAAACAATGAAGTGGCTGCCGATCAACCTAATGAGTATGAAGAAATTAGTCGGATTGATAGTACCTACGACTTCATAGAAGGTCTCAACGATTCAGTGTACGAAGATGTCGAAAATGAAAATGACATCGGTGACGAAATAGCCATTGAAAATCAACATACACGCGTTGAAAATGAAAACCTTGCGGAATCAAGGGAAAATCGTGAACTAGAACCGAGATATAATCTGCGAGATAGATCTCAAATTAATTTACCAAAACGATTTGACGATTGCATTATGGCTGCAATAAACGAAGACCTAGCCATAGAGGGTGAGGAACTAGAACCTCAAACTTTTAATGAAGCAATGAAGAGCAAGGATAAATCAAAATGGCTTGAAGCTATGCATAGTGAAATAACTTCACTCAACGAAATGGGAACTTGGGAATTAGTAGAGTTGCCCAAAAGTCGAAAACCTTTACCTTGCAAATGGGTCTACAAAGTAAAGAGGAATCCTGATCTTACCATAGAAAGGTATAAAGCACGACTTGTCGTGAAAGGATTTTCCCAAAAACCAGGAATCGATTACCATAAAACGTTCAGTCCTGTTGTTAGACTTAGTACAATTCGCGCTCTGTTGGGCATAGCAGCTCAAGAAAATTTAGTTCTGCAGCAGTTTGATGTTTCAACTGCATTTCTGAATGGAGCGGTAAAAGCAGAAATATACATGACACAACCTGAGGGATACAAAGACGGAACGACCAAAGTCTGTAAATTAAAAAAAAGCTTATATGGACTTAAGCAAGCTCCGTTATGCTGGAACACTTGTATATCCGAGTACTTACTATCAAGAGGTTTCAAGCAAAGTAGAAATGATCCATGCCTATACATAAGAAAAGAGGTTGTGATAGCGCTTTATGTAGATGACGGATTAGTAACTTCTACAAGTGAAACAGCTAGAAAATTATTTATCGAACAATTAAAAAGACGTTTCAAAATTACTACTAAATCTGCTTCATATTTTCTAGGTTTGGAAATAAACAAAATCCAAGATGGTAGTATTACTTTAAGCCAAAAGGCTTATACGAGAAAAATCTTAGAACGGTTTGGGATGAAGAATTGCAAATCAGTTCCAACGCCAGCTGTAAAAACCTCAAAAGAAGACGTAGAAGATAGCGAAGGAGATAGCTCCTGTTTTCCTTACCGTCAAGCAGTGGGCGCTCTAGCTTATTTAATGGTGGCGACTAGGCCAGACATAGCTTATGCTGTGAGCGTCGCCTCAAGACACTTGGAAAATCCCTCGATCCTGGACGTACTGAAAGTCAAAAGGATACTCAGCTTAAAGGTACTATCCACAAAGCCCTGGTCTGCAAAAAAGGCCGGGAGAAGAGGCTGGTGTGCTTCAGCGACGCAGATTTAGGTGGTGATCCCGTCACTGGACATTCCACGTCAGGCATGATCCTTTTGTTTTTGGGTCCACTGGCATGGAGAAGTACAAAACAATCTTCAGTGGCTCTGTCGTCGACTGAGGCGGAACTCATATCCTTGACTGAAACAGCCAGGGAGCTGATTTGGCTGAAGAGTCTTCTAGAGGAATTGACTGTGATAGAAAAGAAACCTACTATCTATGTAGACAATGAGTCCGCTATTAAACTGGCTGAGAACCCTCCCTACGAGCAGCACAAGAGAACTAAGCATATGCTTATTAAACACTTCTTTGTTCGAGAGTGTGTACAAAATGGGGTTCTTGAGGTGAAGCAAGTATGTGCTGAAATGCAACTTGCTGACATGTTTACGAAGCCGCTGTTTGGGCCACGACTTACTGAACTCAGTAAAAGAATTGGTCTGCAAAGCTTGGACAATTCTTAAAAGTCCGGGGGATGTGAAGGCCAGTGCCTCCTCGGTGATCTTTATGGTCAAGTTGTGTATCTAGGAAACCGAGGTTGTTAGTAATGTTGTGTGTCATATGTGTTTACAAATATATCTTTTGTCCTACTAATTAAATATTTCATTGGATTCCACGGCGCATCTCTGCTAAACTTTATAACCCGTAAAGGTTTTTTCCATGTCTAGTTTCTTTCATAGACAAAGAAAAAATTTGCATACCACAAGCATATCTACAACATAGACATAGAAAAAATAAGTTAAATGTTTGTACCGTGCATCACTTTATGTCAGTGACCTACAAATTTAACTTATTTTTTCTATGTCTATGATCTACAATCTTTACTTGATATTGGCGACTTATTGGCAAAATCTCGATTTGATGAGTACAATAGCACAGATGATAATACAATACAAAGAGAAATGTGAATGTGTCATGAGTACATCAAAGCTGCCCCAAAAAATAAACAGAACATTCCAAAACAATGTAACTCTAAGTCAAAAACTGATTATCTTATCACTAGAGACCAGCCGTCGATATTTGGAACCCAAAATGTAGATGTTAAACATAAAAATTCGATACACCTGTTGTTTATTTTAATTGGTGCGCTTGGTGTTACTCTTTTACCGTGCATCACTTTAAAAATGGCTCCGAAAAATCCAAAACCATCAGCTTCTGCACCAACAGCACAAGAGAGTTCAAAGGGTCGTCTGGGCATCGCTCCCACGGCTGCGACTAAAAAATCTGTATCTGAAAACCAAAATAGATGGTGTCCGGTAAGCTCTCTTTTTAACCGACTTCCAAAACCAATAAGAGAGACCATCTCAACCAAAAAGGAGGAGGTTTTTAATTCCAGTGTTTGTACAGAGGACTGCACATCAGATTTCCACATACGAGCACTCTGCTGTTACGATAAAAAATGGTTTTGCAGTGAAAATTAGATAACATGATGCGCTGGCCTCTGTACATCTCATGAGCCTCAAATTTCTACTTTACATACCCGAGATGTACCCGGTTGCCTGCAGGATAATGGATAATTGAACTAATGGCGACATAACCAGGTAAACTTTCCTGATGTTTTACCAGAATCTTCGATGTTCTTCGAATCTCAGCTCTGCGCTAATATCAATTATTAGATCTTACATTGATGAACAAAATTTGAAAACCCTCGAAATCGGGAGATACACGTTGTTACTGCTATACCCAGTTGTATTGTCTGCAAAAATTAATTTTATAATTTAAAACTTTATTACTATTCAATATTAATAACTACACAATATACATATAGGTACTAAAGCTAGTCAAATAGTACAGGTAAGTCCTTACACGTTTTGGTTATTTCTTCTCTTTTCTAGGTTACTAATCTTGACTTAGATCCTGCCTGTGATCCACTGAACCCCAGGGCAATTGCTTACAAAGATGTGGAAAGTGTCCTACCAGAATTAAGGAAACATCTAGAAAAAACTGAGTTGCTGGTAAGATAGTATTTGAATTGAGTTTGTTTCTATGTCAAGATTTTTTAAAGAATTCCTAGAAGTTTACTAGTTGATTGAATTAAATGGTAAGATTATTGGAACTGATCAAAGTATTTAGTCCATGATTTTATCCCTGATCTGATTATTTTACAGACATTTCACCTATTTAACCAATTAGCTTGTCGGAAAAAAAGTCTGCCGTTTCTTTCTTAGCTGAAATGGAAGTTACTTTCTTTTAATTACTTTCTTTTTTTCACTTTTTAGAAATCGTCCCGTTGTGACTTATTTGGAGTCCAGATATACTACAAAATAGAGACGGGACACGAAACTGGCAGGTATTTCGACAAAAATCTACAATAGTAAGAATTGAGTAAATTGGAGTTAAAATGGGTTATACGGGTTGCTTTAAATTAGTTAGCAAAAATTAAAGATCTGAATTATCAAAGAACATAGGTAGGTCGAAATGTATGTATGAAACATTTTGTTTGACTGTATTTGTCAGGAGTTGTTCGGTTTCGTATAGTTAATTTGCGCTAACAAATTTTAATTCAGCCTATATTCATTCTTCTTCCAAGCGAGCGCCGAGTCCCGTTTCTCATTCGCGGTACGCTTGACCATGATCCAAGTTTTGGCAGGTTACAGTGGAGTGACTGCCATCTGACCTCCGTGACCCTGTCCGATATTCCCCTATAATCATGTGTTTTTTTTTCTAGTGTTGCTGAGCGTGGTGCGCTGGGGGCCTTGTTGAACCTAAAACGTGAACAATTACAACTAGGCGTTGTCACTGCATCACTCGGCAATTTTGGAATAGTAGGTGTTTTTAGATGTTTTTCTTAATTATTTTCATGTAACAAAAATAAATATTGAAACTTAAAAGATTTATTGTACTTACCTACTCAATAATATATGAACAACTTTTAGTACTAATCCCACTCCTATAAATATGAAGAAAATTGTTCTTACAAAAGACTTATGTGTGGTACCTACCATTTGCTTTAGTTTAGTATGTTAGTTAAGTTTCTTACAAGCTGTAGGCTCTCAAATTAAATTAGTAAATATGCTAAAGTAAAACATCCACTCGAACAAAACGTATTGTATGAACAGAGAATGATCCAGTTGTTCTATTCTTTAGGCCTAAGGCACTTCAACTACATACTTATCGTTCTGTAAAAATAATCTTAGTTTCACTTTCTACATAACATGAAGTAACAATAATTAGTAATGTTACCTAATAATAATCAGTATATTGCTCATCTAACATCAACATCTTATACAGGGTGTAAAGGACAGCTTAGCAAATACAAGGCGACTACAGCACCTAAATAACGATTTTATGATGCGTAGATAAGCGAAGAAAAAAATACTACGGTAATATTCAGGACATAAACTAGATAAGTAGTTTGCTGAAAACATGATTCAGCACTTTTGGTTCGATAGAAAAAGCTCACAAAGTCACCTCTAAAAACCCAATATTGTGTATCTTTTAAGCTGTAAAAACGATAGTAAAAGCATACAGGAACTTGAATTTGCTATCAAAATGTTCGTGATTGAACACTCTCGATAAGTAGTTAACGCATTTTTCGATTTAAGCTGTTATCTTCCCATAAATCTCATTTTTCTAACTTTCGAACATATTTTTACGCACGCACACTTTCATAGTCCATGTGTGCGTGCGTAAACTTCGTGTATCGACACGGTCCGCATTGCCGGCCCAGGCCTTTTGAGAGACGGAGATGGCACTATTCCTGTGTGCCACCTTTTGCTCAAGAACGATCGGGTGCTGTAGTCGCCTTAAATGGTGGAATCTACCTATAAATATCATCAGCTATAAGTAATTATATTTTCCCGGAAACTTCATATTATAGGAGTTTTCATTATTTACCTATTTTGGCGCTACGCAACGTACCTATCGTGATACCGCGCCCTGCGCGCGATCCCCCTGCGCCGCGCTGCTATCGGAGTGCGGTGAACATTACTGGTTTTCGTGTTTTACGTTGTTATGATTGTTTTTATTGCTAAGTGGAGTGTATTTGATTAAATAATAAAAAATGTAAGCGGAAAACATTAAAAAAACATGAAAAAAAACATTCAGAACGATTGTCTGAGTCCAGGGTTTCAGTTTTTGCTAAACTGTGTTTTACACCCTGCATTGACAAAAGATGCTGGACAAGTCCTCCCAAAAATCTTCCCATGGCCATTACATTTTTAGTTCGTTCGAGAGAGCTTGCAGAGCCATAAAGTAAATGGTTTGAACAATTTTGCGATTCGTTTTTCTATTTTTTATCTTTTTTCTTTCATACTTAATCTAACTTCGCTTTTTCTCTCATAGGCACTTTCTTATTATTGTAAAAAATTTGATGTCAAAACGAGGATCGTGTTTCCTTCAACTGTGGAGAAATATTTTATAAATAAATGTAAAGAATATGGAGCTCGAGTGATTATATCGGGACAGAACTTCGGTGAAGCCAGGCACGAAGCACTTGTACTAGCTAATGATCTGGGGTGTACATACCTGAGCGGGTACGATTTTTCACTAGCCTAATACTATATGCCACCACGGGCAGCGAGTTGCCCTCAATGCCAGTTGCCCATGCTACATTTGCCCCTGTCCTCAGTTGCCCTCGATAAACATTAAAGTAAATACCTACTAGTCTGTACTGTTGAGAACAATGGTTATAATTCAAAATTATATCTTATTTAGTAAACAAAACTCATAGTGAGTCAGTGTGTATATCAACGTGTATACTAGTTAAACCATTTTTTTTAAATTAAAATAATTAAAGTAAACAATAAAATTATGTTAAAATAGTATTTAATTTTGGACTTTCGAGAATACAAGAAATCCTTGTTTTATTTGGCTATGGTATGGGGTCAAATTTATTTTTACTGTTTAACATCATCGTGGTAATATTTAGTTGTTTTCCATTATGAACCACAAAGATAGACCACAAAGTAAACCATTTTTTTTGTGGACAGTATCGAGCAAAAAACACCGCAAAAGAATAGGTATTCACTTTACGAACAACAACATTGACTGTTCCGATTTGTTGTCTTATGTTAGCTTACGCACGCCCACAACACGCATCAGACATACAAGCCTTTTTGACGTACTTAGATGTCAGACAAATTATGTTCAAAATTCTATCATGGTAAGATGCCTACGTACCTACAACAATTAATATAAATATGGAGACATATTTTTTTGAAAGCAGCACAAATATAAACGTTACGTGTTCGATGTTCTCTCTGGGAAAACATCTACTTCTACTTAATAGACGACCCGGGGCGGTAAAGACAATTATATATACAATTACAGCTTTATACACATACTCACACAAATGAACTCACGCAAGCGCACACCCACACACATATATATTCTTTTCTTATTTCTTAGTTGTTGTTAACATTGAAAATGTTTTATTGAGAAATCTTTTAATAGGCGAATGCAATGTGTTATAGAGAATATTTACCGTAATGTAATGCTGTAAGGTTTCTTAAATTAATAAAATAAATTTACTAAGGGCGACTGGGAATAGGGGCAAATGGAACATGGGCAACTGGTGTTGAGGACAACTGCCACTAACTCAAAAGGATTACTTAGAGCAGGGTTTCTCAAAGTGGGGTACGCGAACCCCTAGGGGTTCGCCATTCGTCGGTAGGGGGTTCGCGGCAAGATTTACGTGATGGCGGCGGCTTGATGACTGGCGGGCACGTACGGCACTTTGTCCAAAATTACTCCTAAGATTGACTTAATTTGCGACAAGAAACACCCATCACATTAATATTAAAAAGATATTTCTTTTGACACTGTATTTTTTACCTTTGGTTAGTCAAGGGGTTCGCTGTCATCTGGAAACTTTCAACAGGGGTTCGTGAAGCCAAAAGTTTGAGAAACCCTGACTTAGAGGATATTAGTATGAAGGCTCTGCTTACCGGGTTTTATTTTCCAAATTCCGGCCACCTATAAAACTTAAATCAATCGATGGCTGGATCTATTACAAACTCAACTTGTTAAGACGACATATTCCTAAAGTGTCGCGTTTGTGAGATTTGATTTAAGAGCTATCACAGTTGTAGGTATCGATGGCGCCAATATCTGTAGGCAGATTTGAGGCTATAAAATTATCGAAAGAATAATAAAAAGGAATTATAATATCTTAGTATTGTAATATAATTAACGACACGTTTAAATAGGGTTAGAATTTATAATGTAACGCTGAATAATAAGGACAATATCTGGACCTCAAAAAGCAAAAACACTGTTATAAAATTCTTTTAAGGTAAGCTGCAAACTCGTACATCTTTGACAGTTATCTTGGGAATGTGAAACTTTAGAAAAAATGTATGAGTACAGTTTTGTTTTCTTATAATTTTAATTATCGATTCGTTTTAACTTCATAGGTGGCTGCAATTTTGAAAAAAAAACGGTGGACTAGAAGGTAGGTCAAAATCTACATAGCCCTATGCATCTGCAATGTACCGCAATTTTAGTAAAGCATTACAAATCTCTTTAAATCCACTAACAAAATCACTAAGTGATAATATAAGTCCTTCCCTGTAAGTTTTTTCCTATTTTGTGTCCTATGAATAAAGGATTTGATAATTTTTTATTGTTAACGAAACGGAGGAGACGAAATTTAATTTTTTGTTTTTCTTAAAGAAAGTTGTATCGTTTATTGGGCTAATTCACACCCTTAATTTTCATGTAAGTATACTACTTTAATGTCACCGTCACAAATTAAAGACTACTAGCTTTCCGCCCGGGACTTCGTTCCTGTGGGGATTCGAGAAAATTATGTAGCCTATGTTACTCAGGGATAATGTACTATTCTAACGGTGAAAGAATTTTCTAAATCGGTTCAGTAGTTGTTGAGTTTATTCGTTACAAACATAGAAAAATACTTATCTTTCCTCTTTATAACATTAAAATGTTTATTTCTTACGTTTTCACTCCTTAACTACTCAATCGATCACCATGTTTGCATTCACTTTTTCTTACCGAAAAGGAAATGGGGCACTTTTTATTCCAATAGTGCCTGGGAACGGAACCTACGCGGGTGAAGTCGCGAGGAACTGCTAGCAAAATGTGAAATAAGAAATACTAAGTAAAGTAAAGCCTTTTCCAACAGTTACGACCACCCAGGATCAATAGCTGGCAAAGGAACTGTCGCTTTGGAGATTTTAGAAGATTTACCTGAAACCGATGCCATCTTAGTCCCTATTGGAGGTGGGGGTTTGATAGCAGGCATCGCGACAGCAGCTAGAGCCATTAATCCAAGTATTCTCATATATGTAAGTTGAAAGGGGCAATACGGCTTCATTCTCATCAAGATCCGATTCAAATGAATCAGCCAACCAAAACAAACCTAAGTCGAAATATGAAATAAAACCGGCCAAGTGCGAGTCGGACTCGCGCACGAGGGGTTCCGTACCATTACCTATAAAACCGGCCAAGTGCGAGTTGGACTCTATAAAAACCATTATCTCTATAAAAGCGGCAAAAAATCACGTTTGTTGTATGGGAGCCCCCTTAAATATTTATTTTATTCTGGTTTTTAGTATTTTTTGTTATAGGGCCAATAGAAATACATCATCTGCGAAAATTTCAACTGTCTAACTATCACGATTCATGAGATACAGCCTGGAGACAAACGGACGGACGGACGGACAGCGGAGCCTTAGTAATAGGGTCCCGTTTTTTTCCCTTTGGATACGGAACCCTAAAAAACTTAAGAAAAATTTGTTAAAAAACGGGATGTCTACAAAAATAAAAAAATTGACCATGATTCCAGCAATAATTTACCAAGTGTTATACCATTTTGGAATTCTTACTAAATTGGCCAACTTCTGCCGTTACTTGCCAGACTAACGTAGTACATTTTTTTTCAGTAGAGTCAATTAAATCTGGGCGAATTTTTTATTTTGTATTTTTTTCATTTCATCAAAAGTCTCATTTTCATCGAATCTGGAGCAGCTAGTTTTTAAATGTTAATAACAGTTCAGAGAAGCATTGTTCAGGATTACATAACACAAAAAAAATTGAAAAAGTAAATATTTGTGGCAACAGGAGTGTGAATGAAAAGACTGTCACATGATGTTAAATTTTTCGTCATTTTTTTTTCTGATAACCGGTACGACTTGCCTTTTCAACCGGTTCCGGCTTGATGTCGATTTTTGGGACATCCTGTATATGTATGTTTGTTCAGGTCAAATCATGCAACTGAATTTTAATGCAGATAACAGAAAGCAATTTTTAATTTAAATTTTGTTCAGTTTTGATGACATTGCATGGTTAGCTTAGTAACGTCATCTTTAATCCAATATGGCAGACCGTCTAAGATGGCGAACTAGTTTTTATATTTTGCACTCCCCCATGATATGCTTTGCTGAAAGGAAACATTTAAATGAAAGCTTGTTTTTAAAAATGTTTTTTATAATTAACTTATTTAAACTTTAACGGACTTGTTGTTTCAGTACAAGCGTATTGCGCCAAAATTCTTACATTTAACACGTTGATTGCCTTTGCCAAACTGGCGACTTACGCCGGCTCCACTCGTTGGTCCCAACACTGGCGCAAATGTTGGTCTAGCTGTTATTATGGCAAGGCGTACACACGTTCGCCATTATACTAGTTTCGTCCCATCAGAGGCAACGTGAAGGTGTCTGAACGAGTGGATTTTTTTTTTTTTAAAGACGATATGTGTTCATCAAAGATTCTCGGTTTTTTTTTAATTCCTTGTTTAAAAAAATCATACCCATATCTCTCTTTCAATGGAACTCCATGCGTAAATATTTTTTTTTATGTTTCTCCAACTAAGCAAATCGCAAACATGTGGATGGATCGCGAGCGCTGGGGCAAATTCCTTTGATAAAACCGAGACGCGGCGGCCAACTCCCAACACATACCAAAACGTTGGAATCAACACTATTTTCTATATCCACACGTTGGACGAGTGGCGTTGGCGCTAACATTGAGATCAACGTGTGGAGCTGGCGTAATAATAGTTACTTCATTTATCCATTAGGGTGTCGAACCAGATAAAAACTGCTGTTTTTACAAAGCAATGGAAAAAGAAGGAATCTACGAAACAGAGTCAAAACCAGGCATAGCCGAAGTATTAGGGATTCCTATAGCTGGTTGCAACTCTTACCATACAGCAAAATCATACATAAATAAAATGGTAAATATGCTAATTTATTTTTACAATGTTCGATTGTGGTTAAGTGATAACCCATTCTCTGTAAAAAAAACTTTAAAAGATGAATGAGTGATAATTACGAGAGTTTTAGGCATTTTTGACCCGGGCTCTCTACCGCATAAATAAACGCTTTCTCGGACCCCCTCCCCCTTCTTACGTAAGATTATAAGTTATCTGCTTTTAGAAAAGCATCAATTCTACTAATTTTTTTCGTATTCTACGTTGTTATAGTGGTTTTTTATTGGAAAATTGATTTTATTATGTGTATTAGAATAAATAGTTCAATTTGAAAGCATAAAATATTAAAGGACATTGACAGTCTTTGTATGGAACTTAGACCAAGTACTGCCCAGAATGAACATATAGCGCATTTTATTCCTCGGGCCAATACTAATCTGTAAACCGAAGCTCTCCAAATCTGTCCGAGGAGTCAAGAGAAAAAAAAGTGTTTTGCAGTGAATTTTATTTGCGAGAAATGAAGTGAATGGTAATAAATGGACACAACCAACAATTAAATAATTGTAATTATTACTGATAAAATTAGACTCGATGCCAATAATTACAATTATTAATATAATAATACAATATTCTATTCTATTTTAAAATAATGTCGTATTCTAATCATTTAGTCGTCATCGACTATAATTGTATCGAGAAATAAAGCAGAGCACCTAATTACATCTTGATGCCTAACTAAAAACCAAACTAAGCACATAATGTGCGCACAGCAATCAACTGTCCTCCGACCCGTAAAACACGAACAGCAATACTATCTTAAGGCTTCTAGTCCAGCATTGTCTGCGTCAACTAAATGTAGGAACGATAGACTTTTGATGATGTGTATATATTTTGGGAAAAAAATTCTCAAAAACATGTATTAATGAAAAACTGGTTTTTATACATCAAGTTCTTCCCTGGGCTATTTTTTTAAATAATTGTTTATAGTGTAAGTTAATGCTACCGGCACCACTAGAGTTGCATTCATTCCTGGGGCAGCATTTGGTCCAGACCCTGTCATATTATGTGCTTAATTTGATTTTTAGGGTGGGCGCTGATTTATATCAAGATGTGATTAGGTGCCCTGATTTATTTCTCGTCACAATTATAATAGATGACGAAGAAGCGACGACTAAATGATTAGAATACGATATTACTGTAGAATAAAATAGAATAGAATAATTGTAGTCGAGTCTAACACCCACATTTTAAGAAGTTTACCCGAGATTTCCTCCATTCCACTCAACCTCTGTCAAGGATTTTGGCGTTTTTATTTCACACTAGCATTCCGCCCGGGACTTCGATCCCGTAGGAATTCGGGAAAATTATGTAGCCTGTGTCCATTGGGGATAATGTAGCTTCCTAATGGTGAAATAATTTTTCAAATCGGTCCAGTAGTTTCGGAGCCTATTCAATGCAAACAAACAAACAAAAAACAATCAAATCTTTCCTCTTTATAATATTATTAGTATAGATGACGAAGAAGCGACGACTAAATGATTGGAATACGATATTACTGTAGAATAAAATAGAAAAGAATAATTGTAGTAGAGTCTAACACCCATATTTTAAGAAGTTTACTCGAGATTTCCTCCACTCCACTCATTCAACCTCTGTCAAGGATTTTGGCGTTTTTATTTGACACTTCCGTCTCGACTTTACAATTTACCTCACTGGAGTCGAGGATGAATTTCAATTGTCAAAGTTAAAGTACCTCGCGACCTACCTTAAGATTTCCTTAACGCTTTATTCGATGCTTGAGCTCATTGTTTTTCATATGTGAAATGAATGACTTTGAAGATTTCGTGGATTATATTTATGATAATATATCGTTAAAGGTTAATATGGAATGAAGATATACGCTAGCTGGTGCCATCTATCGTCGAGTAGCTGTATGCCACGCTTAAGGAATCTTGAGGTGACAACTAAGAATACCAATTTCGAGGTCGTTTCGAGGATTTCCTTAGCTGAAGTTGAGTGGAGGAAGTTTCGAGTTAACTTCTTAGAATATGGGAGTAATTGTAGCAGTAGTAATTATAATTATTTAATGTTCATTTTAGTGTAACTACTAATTGATAATAATAATAATAACATTATTACATAAAAAAATCAATGAAGACTACACTTGTAATTACACTGATTTAATAGTTGGATGTGTCCATTTATTATCATTAACTTCATTTCTCGCAAATAAATAATACACTGCAAAAGACTTGCTTCGATTTTGGAAATTTTGGACAGATTTTGGAGAGCTTCGGTTTATAGATCAGTATTGGCCTGAGGAACAAAATGCACTATATGTTCATTCTGGGCAGCACTTGGTCCAGACCCTGTCAATGTCCTTTTCCTGAGCTAAACTCCACTAGAAAATCATTCAGAATGTTGGTTTTTGCTAAACTTGCCGTTTTATAAAGATAATAGTTAGGGTGGTGTTATTCTTAACCGATCATGACAATAACACCACCCTATTTATTATTATTTATTTATATTTATTTCCGTGGATGTCTCAAGAGGCGACTAAGGAAACAAAAATGAGACCTGCCTCCTATTAATCCATCTCAGGCAACGACACCTCAATTTGTTCTGAATCTGAGGTGTCGTCCTATTGTCTGCGGTGTGGTAGGCTCTGTAAGGGGCTGTCTAGTTCGCGGCCACCCTCTTACCGAAGTCCGACGCCAAACAGCTTTCTGTGTTCCGTCGGTGCGTGGGAGTACCAGTGCCTTATGGGCATTTTCTGGGTTAACTCGCTCCATCGTCGACCTCATTTATGACCTTGGTCAAGATTGAGGTCAAGAGTTAACCTATCTTATAATAAAAAAAAAACAAAAAACCGTCCTACATCCCGTATAAAAATTGGATTTAATTAGATATTAGTGATGGTTTTTAGGTTTTAGTAGATGATGACTGGATAGCGAGAGCTATTGCTTTCTTCGCGGAAGAAGAGAAGATGTTAGTGGATGGCCCAGGAGCGACGGCCATGAGTGCTCTCTTTGCCATGCCTGCTGTACTTCCAGAACTGCGCGACAAAAAGTAACTCTTTAAATTTTCTATCAACAAAATATACAAAAGCAATGACAAGCTTCTTCTTGCAGAACAAAACACTTTATGTACACATGCACAACGTTGTTATACGATTATATATGAGATCATGAGATGATTAATTTTCAAACATGAGTTTGATTTTGTATAAATAGTATTTGCCCCAGCAGTGGGGACGTATATGGGCTGATGAAGAAGAAGTATTTTTTTTATTAAAATTAACATACAATTGACACAATCGCACAATGTTAAAAATACTAGTATCTAAACTAGGCCTAGCCTGTGTCATAGATAGGGACTACTATTCCTCATGAAATAATATGAGTATGTCTAATTGTACATACATTACAATACACAAAAATAAAATGGCTAAAGTTACTATTCCTAACAATAACTTATTTGAATTTATTGAATTTAAAAAAAAAGTTATTGAATATAAACTGCAGGGTACCTCCCTTAACCTGTCAAGATCCTTAAAATATTCACTGAGCGCTATTATTAATCCTTACTAATAATTTAAATGCGAAAGTAACTCTGTCTGTCTGTCTGTCTATCCGTCTTTCACGCCTAAACTACTGAACCGACTTTGATGAAATTTGGTACAGAGATAGATTAGAGCCTGGGAAAGGGAATAGGCTACATTTTATCCCACAGTTGGGCACGATATAACCTGTAGTCCACGCTAGCGAAGCCGCGGGCGAAAAGCTAGTGTTTTGTAAGCCGAATATCTTTAAACTTTTAGTTTAATAGGCTTCTTAAGGAAATTGTAAAATTACGGTTTTCACTATTTTCCGGTGATATTCACATTGTTTTTAACTTTCCAGTTTTTATTAATCCTGTTTTTTATTCCAGTGTTGTATGTGTAATGACAGGCGGTAACATATGTCTGACTCATTTTTTACGGTGTATTGAGCGTGCTAAAGCTATTGAAGGACGCCTAATAAAAGTAACGGTAAATTCGACTCTCATTTTAGTTTTTGACGGTCACAAATATCACGACCTCCAGCTATTTTCTGAGACCCCGGGTTGCTGCAGATGTTAGACGAGCGGTTGCCAATTCTCACCGCCGCACTTTAATAATCCAGGGAAACATAAGGCAATTTTAAGCAGGGCTTGTTTCCAGATATCCTGTATCCTGCATTTGTAACGTAAGCTTGACATGTTGCATCGAAAGTGACGTTACTTAGCCCTTGACATGAAGCTACAGGTTCTATACCTAGACTAACTCGAATAAAACCGCGCGTACCCCCCGCCAAACAGCTATGATCAAGCATCTGTCTCTCACTACATAAAGAGGCATTACCTCTTTATGATAAAGTGAGAAAAAAAAATCTACTTTACTAACCACAAAATAAATTCAATCAAAGGTACGCTCTAGGTCCGATTTAAACAGATATCTAAAGAAACTCATTGAAATAACACTATAGATACTAACTAAAATAAAGGTGGCACTTCACTTGGCGTTGCGTGTTTGCGTATGCACAAATATGACAAACACACAAATAGGCAAATACGCCGATCCGTTCACTTGTCGGTCTTTTGTCACACATCAAAGGACACAATATGATTATTAGACCATTTTAGACCTTATTTGCCTGTGTTATTTGCTGTGGACATTCCAAGTGAAGACGTCGTGTTTGTGCTGTTTGGACAACGTACAAATATTTGGACAAATACGACAAATACGCTACGCGAACACGCCACGCCAAGTGAAGTGCCACCTTTATTTTAGTTAGTATCTATAGTGTTATTTCAATGAGTTTCTTTAGATATCTGTTTAGTTTAATACTAGCTGTTCAATTAATTTATTTAATTGAACAGCTAGGTATTACTCACATTGTTTTTTATTTAAAACCTTGGCCATATAACGGAGATATTGAGTCAAATTTATACATATTTACTTTAGAGTTAATTGCTGAAAAAGAAGCTCAAATATGTATAGCTCGTTTCATCCGTTGCCCGTTTCATTGCTTATTTTGGCTGTACCGTTGTTACAGTTACAACTTTCAATAAAGCAGGTATGATGAAAATTAACTTAATGTTGTCCAAACCTTCCCACAAAATTTTGCTAAATTTGGATTTCGCATTTCCGAGAAAAATCCAAAAATGTTAGTATGGAAGATTCTGTTTTCCAAAAATATTGTATGAAAACGGCAATTTCACCTATTATTTCATGACATTATGCGACCATCATAACATAATTGCATAGCTAAACTCCATGTTACCGAGTTGAGTTGTTACCCGCGGGTGCACCAAGGGCTCGGGCGTCGAAACAGAAACAAGAAGATGGATTTAATGGCATCTTAATCCTATTAATCAGCCGCTTGGGAAGGCTCCTGTCGTGCACCCCCATGATTGTGAATAATAATTCATAACATTACAGATAAGAATGGCATCAGAGAGCGCGGAACACCAAAAACACGTATTCAGTATGCTGGCAAACACGGAATCCAATATACTCAACAGCTACGTTGATCATGCTTGGATTTCGGACAGCGATATAGGACGCGTAAAGGTAAGAAAACATCAACATAACTACCTGTAGTTGGATCGACTGTTTGCCTTATCGATACCTAGCTGCAATACAAAGTGTTGTACAATTGGTAAGTAGATTTTTACTGTTATATTTTAAGCCAGTAGGTTTAGAATTAAAATCGGATATAAATTCTACAAGAGATCTATTATTATTAAACATGATTTTGTTTGTTTAATCTAACTTGAACATTTTACAAAATATGACACTTTACGAGTACCCTGATTATTTGACATTATCCTAAACAACTTGAAAACAAAAGAATGAATGATCAAATCTGTCTTTGGGAAGCCACTCTTGTTCGCTTAGCCTGCTAGACCCTTTAGCCAACTTTGATGAGCTGAAGCATGAGAACGGGTAGTCCAAAAAAATTAATCTGATCTTATTCTATGCAAGACTAAATGCCCTCCAACTTTTATGAAGGACAGTTTGCGATATTGTAAGTCCTTTACGATATATAACAGAAAAAAGTAAAAGAAAAAAATCAGAAAATCGCAAAAATACCCCTTTTGGGGTACATTTTTACCCCCACCACTTAAGCACACCTCTGCCGAGGGGGAAAACCTAGGATAGTCATATTTGGCAACAATTGAAGCTATTAATACAATAAGATCTCTTTTAGGATTTAAATCCGATTTGAATTTTTTGTTGGTTTTATTCTATTGACCTATTTACCGATTTGCTCGGCACCGGACAGTGCAGTGCCCCAAATTAGATGTGAAAGTTATAATTTATACCTTATCATTCGTGGACAAGA
The DNA here is from genome assembly GCA_949987775.1 of Aproaerema taeniolella. NCBI lineage: Eukaryota > Metazoa > Arthropoda > Insecta > Lepidoptera > Gelechiidae > Aproaerema > Aproaerema taeniolella. The sequence goes on from OX465262.1 coordinate 6,570,458, forward strand.
TACGTGGGTCCCAACAACCGGATATTTTTTATTTACTTCTTACACCTAAGTATCAATTGTTTTTATACTTTATCGATTGTTAGCAATTAGATTCAAAACAACTAAAACAAATCAACACCAGACTCATTCGTATCAAGCTCTAGGTATTTTTTGTGTTGTTTGAAGAAAATGTTTACAGTTTCACTTTGTTTTCCCTGTTTCTGTTTCAACGGTACACTAAAACCAGTGGTTAAATATTATTGTTACCGGTTTTTGTGGTCAGACCCTTACTTTTTTTTCAGTTTCAACTGACTGTCGCAACAAACGGCTTGGAGCATGCATGTCAACTAAGACGAGTGTTGAATAATTTGTTCCCCGAGATGTGTGAATTTGAAGATGAACCTTTTAGTCCTATCCCTGTCTGCGCCTGTTACCCTAAAAAACGAAACGTGCATTAACCTTTGTAAAATGGAAGCTTTGGGATTTTGTACAAATAAATAAATATATTTTCTATTCGTTTATACCCAAACGCGTTTTAACAAAACTGTGGCCATTGTCTTTATTGAGGTTATAGAGAGCGAGTCTTTATAATGTGCACATATTAAAATGAGGGAAACTATGCTTCATTTTATCGACGGGAAAAATACTAAAAAAGAAATATTTTTATGGCATTTTTAAAATTCTTGTTTGTTACTGTGCCCCTCGTATAAACAAAACGGTATAACTTTTAAACTAGATGATCTATCACGTTGAACCAAACTCAATAACGATTGAAAACAACAGGATGTTCTCATAAAATTAAAAGCGAGGGAAAACAACCGCCTCAAACAGTAGTAATCAGTTTTGTTTTTCGTAAAGTTTTGCAAAAAAATTAAAATTTCACAGTAAAACGCACCGTTAACCTAGTTTTTTTATTACTTTACGTTGTTCTAAGGGCGCAGACCCACCGCGGCGCAGGATGTGCACGGCCACGCGGCGCATTTTAGCTGCGTGGATTCATTTGTTTGTCAACGTGGGTCTACGTTTCCACTGCATGCAGTACACGCACGCCATACACGAATTGAAACCCACGATATTAGCTACGTAGATTAGATCAAAATCTAATTTGAGCCTTAATGTCAAACTCACTGAGTAGATATACCTATAGATACCTATTCACCGCAGCTAAAATGTGCCGCGTGCCAACCGTGTGCCGCATGCACAGCATGCATGGCGTTGAGCTACGTGGGCAACATATTCCAGCAAGCCACGCGTGTATCGATGACGTCATTTCATGCGTAGCGTGGTCGTGGGTCGCAGTGGACACAGTCACATACATTTTCTTGCAAAGCGAAGCTTAACCCGCGTGCGTAGCCTCTCCGTGCGCCGCGGTGGTGGGTCCGCGCCTTAAATCGTATTATAGTTAGGGTCCTATTGGGAAAAGTGTGCCAAAATTGCGTCGAGCAATGCCACTTGGCATGGCTACTCTACAGGTAAAACTGAGCTGAAAAAGCCCGTTAGCCAACCTTGGTTCCGCGATAGGGGGGAGGGGGAGGGGGTTAAAGTACCGAACTCCCGGCGTTTAGAAAAAAAAACCTAGTGGATGTAATTGAGGTACAAAGTCAAGTTTGGTGTCGTTTTCGGATAAATCGAAGATGGCCAATTCATTGGCCATCTCATTTTTGTATGTTTTCATAGAAAAAAAAATAAAAAATGCATAAAACTCTGCATTCCAAGTGTTAAAAAAATATAAACAAACCCCAATATTTTCATATTTTTATATGGAAGATGGTGAACAAAAAATACTCACTAATGGCTCTTTAAATGTAGATTACAAAAACATTAACATCAAATAACTTATTACCTAATGGTAATGTAAAAAAAATAGAAAACTTATTGCGGTATTCAAATATCTCAATCCCGGCGCTCGGGAAAAAATATATCTAGTGGATGTTATTGAGGTAGAAAGTCAAATTTGGTGTCGTTTTCGGATAAATCGAAGACGACAAATTTATTGGCCATCTCATTTTTGTATGCTTCTATAGAAAAAAAAAATAGCTACAATTGTGCATTCCAAGTTTAAAAAAATATAAAAAATCCCTTTATTATCAGATTTTTATATGGAAGATAGGAAAAAAAACTCAGTAAAAGCTCTATAATATAATTACAAAAACAAACCACACAATTATCTTTTTACCTATTATTAATGTAACAAAAATATATTATACTTACGAGTATGTACGACCATGTTCAGCGCCATAGTACGAAAAGAGCTAAAAATGCAATTAATCATTTGAATGTGTCGATTTACATATCATATAGGGTGAAATAGAAATAATTGCGACTCTTGAAAGGAAAAATTTACTAAGCGCCACAGGGCTAAATTTACAGGAAAACAGTTTAACTTTTGCCTAAAAAAATAGGTACATAAATTATTTATTCTTTCAAGTAATTTTTTTCCTTTCAATCGTCAATCTCCATCCATCGAACCATGAACGTACTCATGAAAACAAATAATTTTCTTCAAAAATCAAAGCTGTGACGAATTTCCATTACATGTTACATCGATAACACAGCAAAAAAAAGAAATATTTTGACTTGTGTAAAACGGTGAGGATTTGAATGAAAAAGAAACATTTGCAGCTACCACCACACTTGCACAATTGAAATTCCTTTATGAAGGAAATTATGAGAGAGCAAAAATTCATCATCACTATGTATGATAGGTAAGGAATACAAAAAATATTTCATGACAAAAAAAAATGAAATTTATATCAATTAATATTACTTTTGACAGGTCGTGCCCATCAGAGACGGTGAAAGAATGTCGAAAGTATTTGTTCACAAAAAAGGACAGGCAAATTGAAAAACCTCCCACAGAAGCTGATCTCAAAGAACATATATTAAGGGCAGTTTTTCAGGGCGTGCACGTTTGGGGGCAATGCCTTATAAAACAGCAAACCATACCTTGCTCTTCTGAATTTGGCCGGCAAAAAGAACCTGACTACGAAACTTGATTGCCACCTTGGACCCAAAAAGCCATAGCTGCTCTGGCGTGCCTAGAACTTATAAGATGTAGGTGCGTTAAATCTTGCGGCACAAGATGTAACTGTTTTAAACGGCAGTTGAAATGCACGGAATTGTGCAAATGTGGTGGTGGCTGCAAATAATTTTTTTCGTTCAAATCCTCACCGTTTTACACAGGTCAAAAAATTTCTTTTTTTTTTATTGCTTTGTGTAAGAATCTGCTTTAGTGGTATTTTTTCGTAACAGGTAATGGAAATTTGTCACAGCTTTGATTTTTTAAGAAAATATTTGTTTTCATGAGTAAGTTCATAGTTCGAAGGATGGAGATTGACGCTTGAAAGGAAAAAAATGACTTGAAAGAATAAATAATTTATGTACCTATTTTTTTGCAAAAGTTAAACTGTTTTCCTGTAAATTTAGCCCTGTGGCGCTTAGTCAGTTTTTCCTTTCAAGAGTCGCAATTATTTCTATTTCACCCTATATGATATGTAAATCGACACATTCAAAATGATTAATTGCATTCTTAGCTCTTTTCGTACTATGGTGCTGAACATGGTCGTACATAAGTATAATATATTTTTGTTACATTAATAATAGGTAAAAAGATAATTGTGCTGTTTGTTTTTGTAATTATATTTAAAGAGCTTTAACTGAGTTTTTTTTTCCTATCTTCCATATAAAAATCTGATAATAAAGGGATTTTTTTATAGTTTTTTAAACTTGGAATGCACAATTGTAGCTATTTTTATTTTTTTCTATAGAAGCATACAAAAATGAGATGGCCAATAAATTTGTCGTCTTCGATTTATCCGAAAACGACACCAAATTTGACTTTCTACCTCAATAACATCCACTAGATATATATTTTTTCCCGAGCGCCGGGATTGAGATATTTGAATACCGCAATAAGTTTTCTATTTTTTTTACATTACCATTAGGTAATAAGTTATTTGATGTTAATGGTTTTGTAATCTACATTTAAAAAGCCATTAGTGAGTATTTTTTGTTCACTATCTTCCATATAAAAATCTGAAAATATTGGGGTTTGTTTATATTTTTTAAACACTTGGAATGCAGAGTTTTATGCATTTTTTTTATATATGAAAACATACAAAAATGAGATGGCCAAAGAATTGGCCATCTTCGATTTATCCGAAAACGACACCAAACTTGACTTTGTACCTCAATTACATCCACTAGATTTTTTTTTCTAAACGCCGGGAGTTCGATACTTTAACCCCCTCCCCCTCCCCCCTGTCGCGGAGTCAAGGTTGGCTAACGGGCTTTTTCAGCTCAGTTTGACCTGTAGAATAGCCATGCCAAGTGGCATTGCTCGACGCAAAATTGGCCAGGTCTCCATACAACGATGCCCAATAGGACCCTAGCTATTAGCCATCTAATAGTAAAAATTCCACGTTTGTAACTCAATCACATTACCTATCAACTGCTGAAGAAAGGCCTTGCACCAACTGTTTTGCAGGTAGAGAACCTTTTTTGTGAGTTATTTTGTGGGAGTGCCGGGAAGCAAGGCCAACTGAGGACAGTTATGTCAAGACACTGTCATAATGACAGTCGCTCCAAATTATCCGCCGTTGCTACTTGCACAAATTAATAAGCTACTTGTGTTTTGTTACTTGCGTTTGCCTCCGTGTGGTGATTGGTTGAGAATAACACCACCCCATCTTTTTCCGGGGATATCGTAAAATAAAGCATAATTTCCCTCGTTTTAATACGTGCACATTATAAAGACTCACACTGTATTACTATGATTGACTATCGTAGTGATTACACAGGGTGCAAGGGACATCTTAGCAAATACTTAAATGGTGAAATCTACTTAATACTATGATTAGCTGAAGTAGTTTTTTTCGCCGAAAATGTCAAGTTAAGGAGCTTTCATTACTTACCTACTTCAGCGCTTCACAATATAGGCCCCCCGCGCCGCGCCGGTATTACTTTGCTGGTTCTCGTGTTTGATGCTGTTGCTATTATTTTTAAAGATAAATTTTATTAAATAATGAAATGTATTCAAATAAATAATTTAATTTTCAAGCAGAAAATATCAAAAACCATGAGAAAATCTTGACAATTTTCCTGGGAAAAATTACCCTGGAAAATCATTCAGAACGACGCAACGACCGACGATCACTGTCTGAATTCAAGATTTCAGTTTTTTCCTAAGCTGTCCCTTATACCCTTGTGAGCAAATTTGCTTTTGAGTATGTAGTATTTGTTTATATGGAGGCGCAATATTTGACATATACATACTTATGAAGCGTGGCCGGCCGCCATTTTTGTTAAGTTTGTTTACATTTCACTTGTGAGTACTTCAGTTGTCAAGTGAAAAGCAACATTAGTGAAAAATTGTGTTTTTTGTTGAGGAGAAGTTGTTTTGTGGTTTTGTATAGTGTCAGAACATTGGATGACAAGGTAGCAAAATGGCTTCGTGCTCTGTAAAACAGTGCAGCTACAGGGCTAACAAAAATAGCAAGCAAACGACTGTGCATCAGTAAGTAACCTTTTTTGTTGAAATACGCCTATTAAACCCAAAAATACTTCTAAAACCTTTATTACTAAGATTATATTTTATAGTTTTCACGTTTTTTACACCCTAAATTACCTTTCTGGCTAACTTTACATAATATTTTCCATAACAAAAATTTCTATACAAATGACATTAGTGATGTAATAATAATGGCTATCGAATTTATATCGATGATTCTGTATTAGTTACAGAGCATATTTCTACGAGTGATCAGTTACAATATTTTTTTATATTAAAATAGCGGTGGGACACATTAAGCTAAATAAGATAAGAAGCTGTTTTTAACTATCTATATTATCACTTTCTGTATTCAAGGTGTAAAGGGACAGTTTTGCTAAAAACTTAAATGGCGAAATCAAATCATAGCTAAGATTTTATAGTTACCTACGTTTAGAAAATATATTAATTTAATTAATGTTATTCTGTATGATTATTTTACCTTAGAAATTTGTTTTTCTTTTAAACTACATTACCAAGTGAGAGGATTATTAGTATTAGTACGTATTTGGTTTGATTATGTTTTCAGGTTCCCAAAAAAAGAAGCGTTGCGACGTAAGTGGTTTGACATTATTGGGAAAGATAATTTGAAACCTCATAAAGTACTCCACCTATGCTCTTTACATTTTGAGGAATCAGCATTTAATAAAACCTTGCAAATTGTAAGTATTTCTGTGCCTTCTGTTTCTTTTTTGGTAAGGAATCCATGAAATTCTTGGAAAAAAATCTCATACTGAGGCAATTTCTAGTTGCATGGAGAAGCTAAATATATTTTTTTTACGTAGCATTTGCCCTTAGAGAAGTCTACAGTGGCATTTACTTGTCGAAACTTCGTACGCACTCCTTATACAGATGCACAGATCGATCGAACCCAGTCCGAAACCCTGTACCTTGTTCATACACAAGTAGAAAAGACAACTCTACAAAACCAGGGATACGGATCGGGCACCGGGTCACGCATCCTCACCATACACGAGGCTCAAGGGTTGACGTACGAAAAGGTGGTGATCGTGCGTACTACAACGACCAGGCAGGAGCTACACGACAGTATCCCACATGCTGTAGTTGCCATATCGCGTCATACCGCCAGTTGCAAATATTATGCGGATGATGGTAACGATGCGATAGGCAGATTCATCCAAGAAGCAGAGACGGCAGGCAGGGGAAAAGTGGTCAATTACAACCTCAAAATGGCGATCAAAAGTCGAGACACAGCCATCATAGATGCCTTGAGGTCTGAATGCAACAGCGAAGAACCGTCACTCGTTTAAATATATATTATATACATTATGTATTCATATATTTATTATACTTATTTATAAATTGTAAACCTCTATGGAAAGTATTGTATTATAGTTAAAAATCAAGTATTAACAAGAAAATTTAATCTAGACAAAGGCACGGACATAAAGTCTGTGGATGCTAATAATAACACAACTAGTATTTATATATTATATATTTTTTTTTTGTATTTCCACTCGTTCCTTGGGAAAAGTTGTTCAGTTTAGAAGGCGAATTCACATCCTTAAGTCACAGAATAAATAATAGCTTAAGTTTTGGCTACTAATTTTATAAGTCACCAAAAAATACTTGCTGCCTGCAATGCTAGCTTAAATTGACACTAACACACTCTTTAACCTCCTTACTCTGTCTGTTTTTTCGAGGAGATTGATAACCTCGACGATCACATGTTGGTTTATTCGCAAGCTTTTGCGTATCTTTTAATAATATTGGCAACAGATTCCACTTTTATAACTAGATTTTTTCAATAGCGTGCATGAGTGTCATTTTTGTATTAAGCATTTTTTCGGGTGCTATTGAACGACACGAAATATCAGGTTCGCAAAAGTTCATATCCGAGATCTTGAATTTTAGGTTGGGTGAAACGTCACGCTCCGCGTCGCTCTACGTAGAGCTTGGCCTTCGGCCTCACCATATACGCAGTTTTCCTCGGCCTGCTGCCTCGCCTCGCTCTTAGAGTGAACCTTTTATGGCGGTCATCGTGGAATTGAGAGGGTGGTCGCTCTGGGCTTAGCCCTGCGCGAGCTCGGTCTTCGGTCTCGTGTCACGATTTTGTATGGCGGCTTTTATTTTAAACAAAATATCTTTTGTATGATCATTGTACAATTAAACACATACATATGTCACCGTAAAATTGTCAAAGCTTTAGTAAAATTATAAACTCTGGGTACTTTGTGAACTGGTCTTACACATTGACAAATTGTAAATAAATGTAAATAAATGCTGTGATTTTGTTTATTTTTTAATTATCATAAAGTAACCGTACTCTGTACCACCTATCGATACTTTGAACAAGTATCGATATTTTGATACCCTAGCATGTGCTTACTACAGGCACGCATATTTTTGTGAAATTTCCTGTCCTTTATTTGCCTACAGTCCATAGACAAAGACATAGAAAAAAATAAGTTAACTACAGTTATGTCTGTGGTACAGCTTTCTCTACAGTATTACGTGCAACATAGCACTGATATTATTTCTTCTATGTCTATGCTATATACATTTAAATATCAGTGTAATCAAAGCTGCTAAGGACGTACAGAGCGAGACCTCGTTTCTAGGATTCCATATCTCAAGGAAAAAGGACACTTACAGAATCACTTCGTTGTTGTCCGTTTGACTGATAAGTGATAAGACCCTTTTTAGGGTTCCGTACCCAAAGGGAAAAACGGGACCCTCTTACTAAGGCTCCGCTGTCCGTCCGTCCGTCTGTCCGTGTGTCACCAGGCTGTATCTCATGAACCGTGATCGTAAGACAGTTGAAATTTTCGCAGATGATGTATTTCTATGTGCCCTATAACAACAAATACTAAAAACCAGAATAAAATCAATATTAAAGGGGGCTCCCATACAAAAAAACGTGATTTTTTTTGCTCGTATTTATAGAAAGTCTGTCCGAGGCTGTATCTCATGAACCATGATAGTTATACAATTGAAATTTTTACAGATGATTTATTTCTATTGGTCCTATAACAACAAATACTAAAAACCAGAATAAAATAAATATTTAAGGGGGCTCCCATACAAAAAACGTGATTTTTTACTCGTATTTATAAAAAGTCTGTCCGAGGCTGTATCTCATGAACCATGATAGTTATACAGTTGAAATTTTCACAGATGATTTATTTATATTGGTCCTATAACAACAAATACTAAAAACCAGAATAAAATAAATATTTAAGGGGGCTCCCATACAAAAAACGTGATTTTTTTGCTCGTTTTTATAGATAAGTCTGTCCGAGGCTGTATCTCATGATAGTTAGTAATCCCTGGATATTTTTTCAAACTTTTTACATGGTATTACTAAATGAAATTGTCAATGTCAATTTCCCAAGTTGTCATTTGGTCGTCAGTACTATTATCTTATCTTGTATTATCGATTTACGGGTGTAAAAATGAATAAAACTATTAAAAGTGAAGTGCGGAAGATGTTGTTTTGCATGATTCCAAAGTTTAAAAAAAAACAACAGGAGACAGACACCCAATTCCAACAAAAACAAGATTGTTTACGTGTGGTGCTTGATTTCTTATGTTAGTATGACGCAATTTTTTGATAGGGTTGGGTGGGCGTCAATGAGCCAAGTGGAAACAATGAGCCATATCTCTGATTGAAAAACAAGACGTTGCCGCTCCGTGCATTTTGCGCGAACGGACGCCGTTTTGGTTCTATTCCTTACTCCCCAGTTGTCAACAAATTCTCTCGCGGAGTGGGCGTGTAGTGAGCAGTAATATATTTTTTGTTCGAAAAACTATCGTAAAAACGTAAGTATATTAATTGTTTTCATTAAATTTATGTCAGTGATATCGTAGCCAGTGGATTTTTTGCGGAGAAAATGTTTTATTGCGATAAATTTAAAAGTGTTACTTTTATCTGCACGTGGTTCAACTAGACGCTACATAACCTCAAATATTTTTAGGTAGGAGGTGTACTCAATGGGCCATTCGTGTGGTGTCAACAGTGAGCCACTGGCTCATTGAGTACCACACTTGATCCATTGTTGCCAACTTACTAAATTGTGGCTTGTTATCCCATTTTCTAGTATGCCTCGACCGGTGGTTGGAACGGCGCGAAAAAAGGGCAACGTGTCTTCTGAGCAAATGCAGCGTGCTATTGATCTTCACATTAAATGTCACCAATCTATACGAAAAGCAGCAAAAGAATGTCACATTCCCTATCCGACGCTCCAGCGGTATATAAATAAATATAAACGTGGCCAGCTGACGAGACTAGAACCTAACTACTCAGTCAACAGAATATTTAGCCACGAACAAGAATTGAGTCTCAAAGAATATATAATAGAGTGTGCCCAAAAATTTTATGGACTTACCACTAAAGAGTGCCGCAAACTAGCGTACCAAATGGCAAAAATAAACAACCTCCTTTTTCCAAAGTCATGGGAAGACAAGCAGATGGCTGGAAAAGACTGGCTTCGTGGTTTTAAAAACCGGTTCCCTGACTTAAGTGTCAAAAAAGCCGAAGCCTGCAGCATGGCAAGAGCAACTGCGTTTAATAAAACAAACGTTCAAAACTTTTACAAAAAATTAAAGGAGGTTTGTGAGCGTCATCCATCTTTTGCCGATGGGCGCCGCATCTATAATTTGGATGAAACGTCAACAACCACTGTCCAACGACCACCAAAAGTGTTGGGGTTAAAAGGGCGCAGTGTGTGCAAGGTAACAAGTGGTGAAAGAGGTGTGCTAGTGACAACCTGTTGCATAGTTAATGCTTTAGGACAAGCGGTACCTCCAGCAATGGAATACCATACCCCACCTATGGGGAATACCCCAGAGTGAACTTCAAGCCGCACATGCTTTATGGAGCACCTCCTGGTACGCTCGGGTTAGCAAGCCCTAGCGGCTGGATGAATTCCGATCTTTTCATAGAAGTCATGCTTCACTTCATTAAATACTCTTCTGCATCTAAAGAGAATCCCGCGTTGTTGATTATGGACAATCACGAAAGCCACCTCTCGATTAAAGCTCTTGATATAGCCAAAGAGAACGGCGTTACAATCTTAACCCTTCACCCGCATACTACCGCAAAAATGCAGCCTTTAGATGTCGGATTGCACGCACCATTCAAAAGTTTTTACAACGCTGCAGTAGATTCATATCTAATGCGTAACCCTGGTAAAGTGATGACTATTTATAACGTTGCGGAGTGCGTCGGGGTTGCTTACCTTAAAGCCATGACTCCTGAAAACATCATTAACTCTTTTAAAAAGTGCGGTATATTTCCATTCAACGACAACATATTTGACGACTTGGACTTTTTACCCAGTAATGTAACAGACAGACCTTACGCAGAGCAAGTAGATGATGATACCGATGTTGAATTACCTTGCCTGCTATCTTCTCGTTCAGATAGACAAGATGATGAAGTTGAGGTGTTGCGCAATTCTCCTTCCATTTTAATAAATGAAAGTCAAGCTGAACCTAAGAGTGCCAACAAAGAAACACACGCTCCTATCCCACTTCAAAAAGCTGCACTTATTGCTATAAATGTTAATAATTTGGATGATTCAGGATCAAGACCTACAACTTCTACTACAGTCTCTAATATAAATAGACTAGATGTGGCTGGACCCAGCAAATTCATTTCTCCAAAAGAGTTTCGGAAACCTCTTACAGCAGAACCACGGAAGAAAACAACAAAAAAGAGAAAGTGCGGGAAGAGCATTATTGCTACAGACACTCCGGAGAAAGAGGCTTTAGCTCTTATGAAAAAAAAAACTGATGCTACGCCGGAGAAAAAAGCTTGTAAGAGAAAAAACACAACTAAAACTAAAGCACCTGTTAAAACCAAAGCATCTGTGAAAAAAGTAAAAAAGGATTTATTTTCGAAAAATAAAAACAAAAAGATACAAAAAATACCTGTTGAGTCTTCAGATACATCTAATGATGAGAACGATGGCATTGTGTACAGTGGGTCATCTTCAGGAGGTGAAGACTTTCTAAGTGATCTCGATGACGAGAATGAAGTGGTATTAACTGAAGATTTCCGTCCATTAAAACGTGATCCTCAACCTTCTGATTATGTCCTGATCGGCTTCAATTCCAAAAAAGAAAATGTGTATTATGTAGCTGAAGTGCTAGAGAAGTTAGATGTAGATGAGGAGTGCGATTTTTTTGTATCATATTTAAAACTGAAAAGCAAAATGACTCAAAAATTTACTAAGCCCTTTGACATAGATTCAGCGGGCGTAAAAAGGGAAGATATAAAATATATTTTACCTGCCCCAAAAGAAGAAGGAACAAGCCGTCGTAAATCGACTTATAAATTTCCCGTCGACATGTCCCTCTTAAAATTACGTTATTGAAAGTAACTTTATTTTTTAAATTAAAGTAATTGAAATGAAAGACTGATTTATCATAGATTTTTGTTTAGGGCCTAATAATAGGTGCTTGTCCATTTTGTGTTCCTATTTTGACTGAACTTAAAATAAAGTTTTCATAAGAGAAGTTTCGTTAACTATATTAATATTATTTTTAGATTTTTTGGACTGATGGCATAGTTTTGTTATTTTTATGTGATTAAGGCAGTCTAGAGATTATTGCTACATTTGATGGACCTTAAAATACCATTTTGTTAGAGAAGTTTTGTTAACTTTTCTGTTTTTGGTTTTAGTTTTTTATGCTGAAGGCATGTTTTTGTTCGTAGTTTAATATTGTGTTTTTGACCTTTTTAATGTTGTTTTTTTTTGAGTTTGGTGTAATAATAAAAACATTACAAACTGATTAATCAAGTTTGCCTTTCACTGAACTCATCTTCTTTAAAAACAGAAGAACTTGCTTCGAGATTTCAAACATGACTCATTGAGTACCTTCTGGATCATTGTATACCACCACCCATGCTCATTGTACACCACTAGGTGTGAACAATGAGCCATTCTCCAAGTTTTAAAAAAAACCCCAATAATCTTAACTTACTAATTTTAATAAGATTATAATTATATCTTTATAAAATATGTTTAAAAATCTATACATAGGTATATTACAAGTTCCATTAAGTAATATGCGAGCAGCTATAATGCATTTCAAACTTTTTGTGGCTCATTGTCGCCCACCCAACCCTACTTGGTTTTTTATTAACTAGTTTATATCTATTTTTATCAACTTTCAACGATTTTGTCATAATGGGTTCAGTAAACACCACAATGATAGTACACCTTCTTAGTCCATGATATGGAGTTACTGAAGCTTCGGAAGCTTTGCACTCGATGGATACCGCATGATTTAACGGACGACCAGAAACGACTGCGTGTAGAGTGGTGCCGAAAAAATATACATAAGTTTAATGGAGAGTCATTGGCTGCCTATTATTTTGAAACAGGTGACGAAACCTGGGTGTATTGTTTCGAACTGGAAAGAAAAAGCCAGTGAGCAGAATGGGTCTTTCCTTTTGAAGGGTTGCCAACAAAAGTTAAGAAAAGTCGGAGCATTGGCATAAAAATGGTTGCGCCTTTCTGGACATTATGTAACAGTGTCGCTTGAAAGTCAAAGAACAGTCAGTGCAGATTAGTATGTAAACAATTGCTTGCCCAGTGTTTTAGAAAAAGTTCGTGAAAATCGTGCTCGCAGTCCTGTCATCTTTCACCACGATAACGCGTCTGCACATTACGTATTTGAAGGCTTAAAATGTGGAACTGATGACGCATCCGCCGTACAGTACGGACCTCGCACCTTGCGACTTCTTTTTATTCCCAAGAATAAAAGATAAACTTAGAGGTTTATGATTCTCAAGCCCAAAAGCGGCGGTGAATGCATTCCAAGAAGTCTTTGAAGAGGTCCCTACCGAAGATTCGACCCACTGCTTCACACAATGGTTCCAACGAATGAAAAAATGTGTAAATAGTGAGGGAATATACTTTGAAAAACAATAAATTAATAATAAACATCTTATCTAGCCTTATTTATGAGAATCCAGAAACTTTTAGTATGACTTAAGTATTATTTTTGTTTCTATTCTTAATTAATACCTAACATATATGATAACAGTCATCTTAATATTAAGTAGTAAATAATAAATGTTGAAAAATAGTTTTGATGTGATTTTCGCACCTGTGCTCCGACTGATCATAGTTTAATGGCGATCCGCCCCAGCTTCGCATAGACACAATCTGATCTTATTAGACGCAAATAACGATCACAGCAAAATGAATATTATTAATGCGACGATTACTGAATTATTATTGCGTCTTTTTAATAGATTAATGTAGCTCGCAAACTTTTTTAAAATGAAATTAATTAAATTTTGAGTTCAGACGTAAAAATAATACTAGTATCAACTTCGTTTATTCAGTGTATAGCCAGTGTGGCCAGCAGCAGATTTTTTATTTTGCCGCCGTTTTTCAGGGACAGCTTTCATTAGCCAGACTCTATTTCGGTTGCTGCTATAACAACAAATACTAAAACGTAGAATAAATTAAATATTTTACAATGTAGTTGCTCGGAAATGGCCCCGTAACATAACCACGACGTTTAAGGTTTACGTAGCCCATATATTACCTTTTTCATAAAGCTTCATGCTGGCTGTATAGAATGACAGCAAAGAGTTTTTTATGCCTGACAAAATATGTAATTATTTCTGACGAAAATCTTGATTTTCAGTGAAATAAAATATAAAAGTACATTATTTATTTTACTTTTTCAATAAAACAAATCTGATTTTTTACAAATAATTGAACTATCTAATCATTTCTGTAGGCGCAATTGGCATTTTATTTACCTCATAATGGGCTATGTATGACATTTTAAAAATATTTTTAATTTCGTTTAATTTATTATTTAACATAAAGGAATAAGGTCCCGTTTTTTTTTTAAATATATTTAAAAAATCTATCTTTTAAAATAAAAATATAATGATTAAAAGATTCTCAGTACGGTAAACTAATCCTAAGTACGGCATTATATGCAATCGTATTCCTTTGCCAAACTGTCATGTCAATTAAGAAAAAAAAACAACCTGTTTCATTTTGTATTATTTATTATTTTTATTTATTTATAGAACACAATGTACTTACAATTAATAAAAATTATAAAATAAAATAAATTACTACTTATAAATAAAATAGGTCATCCAATGCGTCCCCCCGAGGCACAGTACCCAACAGACTGGCAACATTCCCTCGTTGAATGGCCATACTAACTTTTTGCGCACAGAAGCTACCAGCCCGTGTGTCCCCTGATGCCTCACGGAGACGCATCGACAACTCCGCCATTTGTATTTGGTTGTTTATTTCCGAGTTTGGTTGGTTGTTACTTCAGGTAAGTTAGTAGAATCAGCTCTAACGAACTAAACGGTATCCACATAGTGTCGAAATCCAGTGTATTGCGAAAGTTCGAAAGTTCAGGAAGCATAGCCATGTCGTCAGTATATATCAATCCAAATAATCAAAACCACGAAACAGAAGGTAACGGTAAAGTCCAGGTAGCAAAGCCAAGTCGTTAGTAGATATCCAAATAATCAAAACCACTAATAAAATTACATAAAAAAAGATACATACAGTCGAACATAGAACCTCCTCATTTTTGAAAGTCGGTTCATCAATGAGTTGTCATTATCACACCTTTTGATGTTATTTTGTTTATTTGCGATGGAACGGCGCGATGAAGGGTGGATTGTCAGCTGATACTGACACTAGAATATGTAATAATTGTTACTCGGGATAAACAAATACTAAGTAATGATGCCCAATGCGGCGGCCTAATTGCTATAGAGCAATTTGTGGTAACTACTAAAAAAAATGACGAAAAAGGTATCACCTATCAATAAAGGTGATACCTTTTTTTGTAATTTTTTTTAGACTTAACATGAAAATGATGTTTCTAGTTTCAACATTTAAAAAAATTATATTTAAAAAACTGTTCATTATTTAACTTTGCAACATCCCTATTAGGGATGTTGACAGTGTTTGATTTTATGAATTATTGTATGTGAAAGAAAAAATAATGCTAGAAATATATTAATATCTGAAAACAGCATTAAAATTGGTTTATAAATGAACAAGTTATTGGCCTTTATATTATCGTAAGGACTAGCTATCTTGTTTTTACCTACGCAAACAAATGACGGTGACGTCACACGCCTGTAAGTGCATCTCTTTTTCGTTGTTTGACAGTTTCCCCCTCTGTTGAAATTTAATAGCTTGTAACTTTTTTATTTCTCAATAGTTTTCAAAAATTATTTCGGTTTTGGGTTTTGGATTCAGTTCCTTTTTAAGATAAACAATAAAAAAAATAGTCAACATCCCTATTGATCACCGATATAAATGCTATATTTTCCCAAAATTTTAGCCAAATCGACCGAACGGCTTTTCCCGAACATTTTGTACGGGGTTCTTTCATAATATGCGAATTTTACAATATCGAAAAAAGTTTAGATGAAAAAAACAGTTTTCTCAAAAAAAAGAAAGAAAAACGGAAATTTCACATTCATAGACCTAATACGCGATCGATACGATATCTGCGATCCCTTAAGTTACCTATACATAAAAATTAAGCTTCTAACGTTACCGCAATCAAAAGGCCATTTCAAAGAAGAACCTAATAGTGATTCCATTGGCCTAGAATCATGAAATTTTAAAGGAAGCAAGGTCTTACATCACGGCGCAAGGTCTACCTACTTGTAGGTAAAGGAAAAAAAATAAACTAAATAATTTCTTGTTTTGCAGCGTAGGAAATTGACTGCAACTTGCAAAGCTAAGTTTTTATGGTTTCTCTTTTAATCTCTTTCAATCGGATACACACTGAGCGCTATTCTATCATATTTTATACTGCGCACTGCCAAGGAATACAACCCGAATATCTTTAAAGTACGAGTAAATATAGGCTTATTCTGGGTGAGCTCGCTACATCCTCGCCCGCATCTTTGCCCTGAGCTAGATTCTTAATAAAACCCATTCTTAACAAAATTAAAATAAAATGATTTTATGTTCTTTCATTATTTTATGGAATCTTGTACCAAGTTTGTACAGAACCCTCAGTGCGCGAGTCGAATTCATCGCACTTATCTGGTTTTCTAACTGACGTAAAATCGACAATTTTGATCGACAAGCAAAATCAAACGTCAAAACCAATTCAAAACACAAAACAAGTTATCAATACCAACAAAAATGTAGTAAGTAATTCAACAAACCAAAAATACCTTTAAAAGTGGAGTGAAATAGAAAACCAAAATTTATTTGTTGAATTTGAACAACAGCAAGCTTAGATCACAGTATAAACAGGAAAGTAGGTACCTCTACCATGTCTCGGCGTATAGTAAGTATGCCTCGTCTAGTACATAATACTTCAATGGCCTCGTTATAATTTTACAACTTGTTTTAGAACCTGAAAAAAACTTGGGTAGGTACTTATGAACATGTGGCAAAGCGTAATCTTATTTCAAATTGGCGGATTCGTGTCATGCCGCGCGAGGCGAAGCCGAAGGCCGAGGCGAGCTGCATATAGGGCGAGGCCCGAAGCATCACCAAGCATCTTAACCGCCGTCCGCCATCCGAAAATTTCATATCCGCCATCTCTGATTTTAGTTGGGGGAATCGTGACGCGAAGGGCGAAGGCTCCTTCGTCGTATATCATATTCTCAAAATATCATAATAGCAAAACATTATCTTCTTTTAATAGCATATTCTTGAAACAAGATATTCGCAAAATATGATATTCTCAAAAAAACATATTCGCTACAGTATTGTATTCGGAATTCACAACATTTTTTGTCTAAAAGTAACATCGAGAAAAAAATCTGTTACTGGCGAGTGGAAGTTGAAACTTTTTTGATGTGTGTATTTATTCTCTTTCTGAAAAAATACGAATAGAAGTAAAACAAAAATTAAGAAAAAAAAATTTTAAGTATCCATATAATAAAATCGTGAACCTAAAATAGTCTGTACATTGAAGATATTTGAAAAAAAAAATAGCTAGGACGACTTATCATGTTTTACGAATATCATGTTTTGCGAATATCTTATTTCGAGAATTATTGATAATATAATGTCTTGCTATTATCATGTTTTAAGAATATCATATACGGTGACGAAGCCATCTAGAAGTGCCAGGGAGCTTTTTGACGACAGTACAAAATAGCCTGAATTTTCTAATATTTTAATACCGCCGGTTTGCGATTTTGTACCCCTTAAGGCTCCTCTACACGTCGGCAGATGCGTACGCCGACGCATCTGCGAGGTCTGCCATATCAGCAGATAGATCACCACGAGGCGCCCACACGTTTGGATGCGTCTGTAGGTCTATCAGTATGTGTAAAACCTCGACAGACGCAACACGTACGAAATGGACGTTGAGACCGTTTTCTGCTTGATAAAGTTCAATGAATTTGAAAGTTTCATTTGAGTCCATAGCTGCCATAACAAAACAACGCCAGTACGAGATCGAAGATAAATAAATAAAAATCACCCGAATTGAGAACCTCCTCCTTTTTTTCAAGTAGGTTAAAAATAGATGGGTATACTACCTCGCGACTGTGCCATAAAAACACCGACAAACGACGGATAAGTGACAGACAGACAGACTGCAGACGTCAAATACCTACCACGGACGACCAAATTACCCCTTCTAGACGTCGACAGACGTATAGGCAGATGACATCTGCGGATGGATCTGCCGACGTGTACAGAAGCCTTTAAACTTCAAAGATGCAATGTTATGCTAAGATACTATATCTCCCAGTACGACCAAGCTTAAAATAACACTTGAATCTCTAAATGATACAAAATAGCTTAGAATTTCTATTATTTTGTAGCTTAAAATTCAAGTTATTCTTAAATCTTAACACGGTACAAATTAACTTAGAATTTTTACTATTTTGCTCTTCACCAGTCCTTTGTAAAAGTGGACAGATCTTCACGTCACCTCTTTTTACACGGTGATAAGGACCACTTTTCTGTTTTATTATTTAGGTTTTGAGTACCTTTACCTACATAATTAGGTAACCGTAAAACCATCACCACTCTTTACACCAAAGAGTAAAGATTGAAGATAGAAGAGAGATGTTCGTCCAACGGTGGAAGTATAATTCCACAACATTATACATACTGTACCTACCTACTATAATTAAATCATACTCTTGTTTATCCAGGAAGACTTTGATGAAAACTGTGATCCAAGCAAGCCATTTAAAATTAAAATCGAGGATATTGAATATGCCGCTAAAATAATTAAGCCTTATATTGCGCGAACTCCTACTGTGGTAAATATTAATATTAACATATTTGTTGCTTAAACAGGGTGATATGTAATTTAGATGAAACCTCAAAAAAATTTGCTTTATTTACCAAGCATCACAATGATAATCTTAACCTCAACATTACGTTATCCTATGTTTCGGCATGCAATCGAGGAGCTGATCAGTAAAGATTCCATTATAATTTAAAATTTACAATTTTAACCATTTTTAACATAGAAATCTTTAATAAATTTAATCTTCTTAGGTATAAATCAGGATTGTGCTAGCATTACATTTCAAACGGCAATTTCTTGAATCATTTTCAGCCCTCATTCTACCAGAAGAAGTTTGCAGTTCATTTGTATTATAAACTCGAAAGCTTACAACCATGTGGAAGGTAAATGTTTTTGTTTTTTATTAATTAAAAATTGCCTTATCATTTTCACGTATCATCGCTCTAGTACATACTCGTATGTTAATTGACAAATTTTACCTGAAAATTTAGATTAAGCTACTTACCCAATACTTACCAATAGCAACGGAGTTGCTATCTCAAAATATAGGCTTGAAATACCAATGTACTAGGCTTACCAGGCTTGGAATACCAAGCCTATATTTTGAGATAGCAACTCCGTTCGTTCGTCGAACACGCCAGTAACGCCCCTAGTATTTAGATTAAGCTACTTACCCAATACTTACCAATAGCAACGGAGTTACTTACCAATAGCAACGGAGTTGCTATCTCAAAATATAGGCTTGAAATACCAATGTACTAGGCTTACTAGGCTTGGAATACCAAGCCTATATTTTGAGATAGCAACTCCGTTCGTTCGTCGAACACGCCAGTAACGCCCCTAGTATTTAGATTAAGCTACTTACCCAATACTTACCAATAGCAACGGAGTTACTTACCAATAGCAACGGAGTTGCTATCTCAAAATATAGGCTTGGAATACCAAACACGCCAGAACGCCCCTAGTATAGCTCCATCTCGCTCTCTCCCACGCCTCTTCCGATCCAGCAGCCGTGCGCGTGTGGCGCGATTGGGCTTCATTGGATCTGGTGTTTTATTGCTCAACCGCCCGATATTTTCGTTTGGACGATGGAGGCGGTGAATAGCCGCAGAGTGTACTGGTAACTGTTGACGTTGCCATTATTTGTAAAGGTGGGTAGATATATATAGGCACTCGTATAAAGTGTCTCTGTGTAAGGCAACGTAAACAAATAGGGAGGATTGTAAAGCAAGAGCGACGACGATAATAAAAAAAGGAAGTGTATAGAGTGCCGCAAGCGGCAATGTATTACGATCGGCTACGATGCCGTAAGCTTACGGCACTGTAACCGACTGCACTATGTTACCACTTACGGCTATTTAAAATTATGAACTAGTGTGCCGTAAGCTTACGGCATCGTAGCCGATCGTAATACATTGCCGCTTGCGGCACTCTATACACTTCCATAAAAAAAAACTGAAATAAAGCTTAAATACTACCAGTGAACTCCTGAAAAAGAGCTTATGACTACAAATGTGAATTTTGTGAGCGCAAATTACACATTAATAGGGTAAGTAGCTTAATCTAAATTTTATTTTCAGGTAAATTTTGTCAATTAAGCTCCTGTCCCCTATTCCAAGCCTATATTTTGAGAAGTGTTTGTTATCGGCTGCTGGATAAATAACGCTAATGTGACATATTAAGTGAATATAGAAAAATAATAAAATTAGGTCAAGTATTGTGAAGTGTGTTATGTGACTTATTGTGTAATGTGAATTGTAAATAAAATTAAAAAACGTTTTTAATACCATCCTGTTTTAGTTACAGAAAACCTGCTTGTCATGTATTAGATTATACAGGGTGGAAATTTGCAAGCTTGCCATATTCACCGACGTGATAATAAGTCATACTTCCTACTTTATTCGATAACTTCCAAAACGGAATACTTTATGAAAAACTAAAATTAAACAAAACTTTTTTTTAAGTGTGGCCCGGAATAAACTACCTACATAAATGTTTTTCTTGACCATATTAATTTTAGGAGCAATAGAAATTTACCTCATGTTCGCTTATCTCAAATCAAATGATAAACAAAACAAATGATTTCAGACTTTCCTTTTTACTTTTTAACCCCGACAAAAAAAGGTGTGTTATAAGTTTCTGTGTATTTATATGTCTGCGTGTCTGTTTGTGGCATCGTAGCTCCTAAACGAATCAACCGATTTCGATGCGGGTTTTTGTATGAAAGCTGCCATGATTAAAATGGTTCTTATCCTTATTTGCTCAAAATCGGTTTTCTAGTTTAAAAGTTATATGCAATAAATGTCGGGGGTTATACAACATTATAAATTTTAGAGTTATACGGGATTCCTACTAAGAAATAAGGAATTTTTGTCAAAGTAAAATGCCTAAATCACATTATTTACAACATTATTTTTATTTTATTTACACAGTTCTTACAGTATTCTAAGTTCTAGTTAGCAGTTACGCTCATAGTCATCATAGAGTGCCAATCATTTCGCACTAAACACAATCTAGCAGAGACGCAAATTCTTCTTTTAAAAACCCAAAACGAATAACGTGTTCTGGCACTGTTTGGAACACAGACAAAGTTAAGGAGTCAATGCCTCAAAGTAAGCCCGTCTTCGTTAAGCTGGTCTAAGTCGGTGAATATGATATATCCTCAGTTCTGATGACTTTCCTTACGATTACAAACTGAGCCATCACGTCCGATCCATTGTGTTATTCTTGGTAATTTTACGTATTGCCCCGTAGCGTAAGCGCGACCAGTAAAAATACGCGTTCAACTCAACTTATAACTATTATAATGGCAATTAATTTATGAAAAATTTCGTAAAAAACAAACAACCATTTCTGCCAAAACTTGTGTCAATGTCAAGTTTTTTACTTTTTCTTATTTGACAGCAAATAGTTTGTGTTAGTTAAATTGATCAGCTGACAAACCGTACAAACCGTGATCAATTTAACGTGCATGAGTTTCGATAATGTATCGATGGATTAGTGCTGTGTGCATTATTTGTCGATAAAAATGAATAAAAATAAATGATTTTTTTCAATTTTGTTTTATATGTAATTTATTTAAGTTCTGTACAAGCAGTACAATAAGCTCAGTGAATATGGCAAGCTTGCAGGTTTACAGTTTGTATAAGATATTAATCTTTTTTATAATTATAGGTAGAAATACATTCTAAAGAAGCTGGTCTGTCTACTTATTGAAGTAGTAAAATAATAAAAATTAAGGTTCAAATTCGAGCTTAAAATAATTGCAACTTCTGCATTACTAATTATTTAAATTAATAAATAGATATTAAGAATTTACACAGACTGAAAATAATTTGCTAAAGAATTAGAATAATCATTAGTAGAACGTAAAACAATTGTTTTCTTAAAAAAATTGTGGAAAGTCGTGGCGCTTTTCCGCAGTTACAGTTGGAAATAAGGTCAGCGAGGAAAACACATGAATTAGAGAGTAAATTTATATTTAATAGAAATAAAGATATGCTTTGCTTTTGGTGAAAATTTCGGAACAATCTACATGACAAGACAACGTCACGCACGTCATTCAATTTATTTATCGAATCCAACACCGGCCCTTAAACAAATTGAATACGGAACCTAAGCCGTTTTACAAAATAACACACTGAACCCTAAAAAACAAACACAACTTATCTACTTAATTTAAAATTCCAATATGAAATTAAACAGATAACAAACACGAAACAAACTTAAAATGCTTTTCCCTAGCCAAGGGTTTAGTAAGTACATCTGCCAACATTTCATCTGTAGGGACATAAAAAATGCTAACTACCTTTTTATTTACAGTCTCCCTAATAAAATGATGCCTGACATCAATGTGCTTGGTTCGTGAATGGTGCATAAGGTTAGCGCACAACTTATGAGCTGACTGATTGTCATTATACAATTTAATATGGCAATCAATATTTACACACTCTTTCAAAAAAAACCGTAGGAACAAAGCTTCCTTACACGCATCACTTAGAGCCATATATTCCGCTTCAGTACTTGAAAGCGCAACCGTTCGCTGCTTACGGCTCTCCCATGAGATAACCGAGTCTCCAAGTTTGAATACATACCCCGTATATGATCTCCGGTCCACCTCATTAGCTGCCCAATCAGCGTCCGTATAACCTACCAGATCTAATCCTCCTTTCACATAGGTTAAGCAATAGTGTGAGGTGCCCTTCAAATAACGAAGTACCCTTTTTGCTGCTTTTACATGCACGTCTGAATAGCACTCGTTGAACTGGCTCAGAACACTGACTGCATGGCTAATATCAGCCCTGGTGCAAACTGCAGCATACATAAGGCTGCCGATGAGATTTCTATATTCAAACTTGCTCACCTGTCCTTCCGCCTTCTGAAGCTTAAGTCCAGCTTCCATAGGTGTCAGCGAAGGCTTGCAATCAGCCATATTGAAGCGTTCAAGAACCTTTTTGATGTAGTTTGACTGATCTAAGCTGATTTTGCCGTCCTCTCTAGTTATTCTCATTCCGAGAACGTGATGAGCCGGCCCTAAATCTTTCATTTCAAACTCTCTCATCAAAAACTTCTTGACTAGCTTATTTTCGCCTGAATCTGGCGAATAAAACAAAAAAATGTCGTCAACATAAAGGGCAATAATCACCATATTCCGCCCTTGACCTTTACGGTAGACACATGGCTCTGAAGAAATTTTCTTAAATTTCAATTTGCGTATAGCCTTAAGCCACTAGACGAGCTTTGTACCGTAACAATTCTCCATCTAAGCCTCTTTTCTTCTTTAAAATCCACTTGCATTTCACAGGTTTGTGACCATGAGGTAAGTCAGTCAGTTCCCAACACTCATTTTTAATAAACTAGCTTTCCGCCCGCGGCTCCGCCCGCGTGGACTACAGGTTATATCGTGCCCAACTGTGGGATAAAATGTAGCCTATGTCCTTTCCCAGGCTCTAATCTATCTCTGTACCAAAATTCATCAAAATCGGTTCAGCGGTTTAGGCGTGAAAAGGTAACAGACAGACAGACAGACAGACAGAGTTACTTTCGCATTTATAATATTAGTAGGGATTAGTAGGGATGACTGAAATTCTTCCTGAATTGCTTCTTTCCACTGACTACTTTCAGGTCCTGACAAGGCTTCCTTGATTGTTCTTGGCTCGTCTCTGTCTTTGCACACTTCTTCTACGCAAAACGAAGCTAACTGTGCTTCTCCTGCATCTTCAAACTCCGTCGTAGTGTTTGAATCCTCCGAATCGATCGAAGATCGTCCTGGAACGTAAGTTTCATCGAGCGAGTTATCTGGTTCAGTTGATGTTACAGTATCATTCATGACAAAGATAGTTTCTCTGCGAGAATGTCGGTCATCAGATACAGACGCAACAGGGTTGCAGTCTGGTATGTGTATTACTACACCTTTTTCATCATTTGACCTTTTCTTGCTCCAGAATCTATCTTCAAGAAATGTAACATTCCTAGCTCTGAGAACTTGCTCAGGATGCTCAGGATCGAAGAGCCGATAGCCTTTCGTATCCTCACAATAGTCCACAAAAATATAAGGCTTTGTCTTAGCATCTAATTTATTAAATGACGCTTTGAGAGCATACGCCATACAACCAAAAATGCGTAAATTACTTACACTGACTTTAATGTTCGACCATTTTTCCTCAGGCGTAGTCCCCATTACCGCCTTGGTGGGAGATCTATTTTTTAAATAAACCGCAGTATTCGCTGCTTCCGCCCAGAATCGCTTGTCTAAACCAGAATCTTGAAGCATGCAGCGCACCTTGTCCATTATAGTCCGGTTCACGCGTTCCGCCACTCCATTCTGTGCACTACAATGTGGGACTGTAGTCTGGTGTCGAATCCCATGTGTCTTCAGGAATCCCTGAAATTGCAAACTCATATACTCTCCGCCATTGTCACTCCTAAGAATTTTAATTTTCCTTTCAGTCTCGTTTTCGACTAAACTTTTGAATTCTTTAAATTTCTCAAAAGTCTCACTTTTTGACTTTAAAAAATAAATAAATGTCTTTCTAGAAAAGTCGTCCGTAAAAGTAAGAAAATACCGTGACCCACTGTATGATGGCACGGGCATAGGCCCGCATAAGTCCGTGTGCACCAACCCTAACGGTTGCTTGGACCGACTAAGCGATTTCTTGGGAAAAGGTAACTTACTCTGTTTACCCTCAACACAAGCTATACATGATTTAAAATTAGAATTTTCATAATAAATACCTGAAACCATACCATTTTTCATAAGGTTCATGCTCCTTGAGTTAAGATGGCCAAGTCTGCGATGCCAAATCTCCTGCGAAGCCTTGCTCTCTACAATAATGTCAGCTGAACCACCAACATCCACGTCAGTTGCAACCGGCTGTCCGCCCTGAGACTCCATAGACTGTTTTGACGCTACTCTGCAAGTTAAACCTGCCCCAATTGTGTCTAATTTATATACACCATTGCTATAGCTAGCAGTACAGAACACCGACCCTGCACCATCAAGAACCAAACACCTTTGTGCCGCAAAAGTAACCTGATACCCTTTCTTTGTGATTTCACCTACAGATAAAAGGTTGGCAGATAGTCCCGGTACATAATGAACATTGCTAATAGTTATTACACCATCTTCACATGTCACGTCTACATTGCCGCAACCAGCAGTCGATAGTTTTTCTCCACTAGCGACATAAACATCCTGTGAATTCGTCCTTACAAAGTCATACATGGTACTTTTGTCGTTCGTCATATGGTTTGTAGCTCCCGAGTCAATTATCCAGACATCTTTCTTTACTGACTTCGCCGATAATGCTGCTAACACTGTACCTTTCTTCTGTGGTTTACTCTCAGAACTACACTCAGCTTTATCACTGGCTTTTCCAGATTTGCAGTCCTTTTTCAAGTGGCCTTGTTTCTTGCACTTGAAACACTTCACTTGTTTCTTGTTGACAGATAAAGCCTTCACTGTCTGACTGTCTGACGTCGACCGACTGTCACTCCGTCACTGACTTTCTAGAAGCAACTTTGACTTCACAGCCTCACTCGTGAGCTTCATGCTCGAGTTTTCAAGAGCCATGATGAGTGGATCGTAATCACTTGACAATCCACTAAGCATGATGACAGCCACGAACTCATCTTCCAATGGCGATCCAATGCACGACAGTTGTTGTGCAACCTCTACTATTTTACACAAATAGCTGTGCATATCCTTCATCTCTGATAACTTGACTCCAAACAGCATTCTCAACAAACCGAGCCTACGACTCAAACCTCTGTCTTCGTATGCTGCTTTCAAGTTATTCCAGGCTTGATAGGGTGTTTCAGCACTCCGTACATGCGCCAATGCAGATGGCCCGACCGACAAGCAAATCTTTGCTAACGCCCTTGTTTTTTCTTCTTGTCTGTTGACCCGTCTTCTGTCTCGATACATTCATAGAGATCATCCAGCATAAGAACCATCCGCATGGAGAACTTCCAGTTATTATAATCCTCCATGCCTCTCAGCTTCTCTATTGTGGCAGGAGACATCGAAGTTGCTGAAGTTGTTACTACATTCACCGACATTTTGAAAGCAAAATTTATTACTTCCTATTTACTCTACTAATGCATATGAAATCCTCGTGCTGGGCCCATAACCAGTTGGAAATAAGGTCAGCGAGGAAAACACATGAATTGGAGAGTAAGTTTATATTTAATAGAAATAAAGATATGCTTTGCTTTTGGTGAAAATTTCGGAACAATCTACATGACAAGACAACGTCACGCACGTCATTCAATTTATTTATCGGATCCAACAGTTACCTCGAGAAAGGATATCATTTATATTGTAATTTTCGAGCCAGTTGGCTGACGCTACAGCGGATCTAACGCTACCGGGAGGACTATCTATCTCTGCTTTGTACTGCCTTAATCCAGCCTCCAATAATTGTACGTCATGCTGGCTTGACCACTCCTACAGTAGAAATAAAAAGAAATTCTAATGTTCCTCTCCTAATCTGAGATAGAGATACAACTCTTTTTATCCAGAATACTGGTTCGATATTGCGATTATGCGGGCAAGAGGATAAATGCCAACCTGATGGACGATGGGATGCCGAATCTGTCTTCGAGCCAAACTTTGGTCAAAAAATAACATGATCATCACTTATTGTACAAAAATCATTTCCATTGATATGTAATAAGGTAAGGTCAACGGCCGGGGCTGGACTCAACGTCCAGAACATAAAAATAAAAGAACAGCACATCGCTTGCAAGCGTCGTAAAGGCTGTCTGTAGGACAATCATTATTCTCTAGATATTGACATAAATGTTTTACATTCCAGATAGGAGGTTTTTGGGGTCTAGGCCTATTAATACTTAGATATTGCATTTAAGGCTTGTTTGACAATAACATGCGAATTAAGTGGTGGTTGTTTAGGGCAAAAGGTCGACATAACTGACCTATGCAACAAAATAGAACTATGAAAAAGTTTAAGTTTTAGGAATAAATCAGTTGAAAACCTTGCTAAGTCCTCAGGAGCTGGATCGTTTTTAGGCACACTGAATCCTCGCCCAATTGCACCATCTTCGCCAAGCTGGTCGATAGGATGCTAGAATAGACTTACGCCATCCGCTAGCTAAGAGCCGCTTCTGATCTTCATCCCATGAGTCAGTCATAGTACACCACCCTGAATCCTCCAAATTTCCAAGGTTCGGAGGATTCAGGGTTTTGGAGCTTGACATCCGGGGCTGGTTTCAAAGTCTGGACATCTATTAGTACCTTGTTCAGGTTGTAGATTTGCACCGGCTGAGACAGAACTCTGTTTATCAGGTCGCTGCGCAAGAAAACTTTGGTCCATATTTTGGTAACAACGAGAAGAAACGTACCTTTCGCTTTGTTTAGGTGAGTCAACACTCGAGGCACTAGATTGGGAGGAGGAAACAACCACGCCAGTTGGCCTGAGAATTCTTCCTCTGCCTTGCTTACACTCGTACATACGAGATCTGTGTTGCTTCGTAAAGTTGCATCCTGAATATTTTAAAAAAGTCACAGAAGTAAGTAACCGGCAAGTTAGGTCTATGTACAAACATAAGTTATATCAGCCCCCGAGCCACTCCTACATGTACCAGAAGAACGTATATAACATGTGTATTGTATTGTATAATAATATTCCTGACGAATTTAAAACTTTAGATAGTAAGATTTTTAAAAGGAAAATAACTAGTTGGCTGCAAGATAAATGTTTTTATAGTACCTATTAAAGAATTTTTAGAATAAAAATAAAAATGTAGATACTCGTAGTTACTTAATCTATGACATTTGCACACCTGCCTGCAGGTTGGATACATGAGTCGAAATATTATCAACTCCATCTAGATCTTGTAATCATTTACTGTGTTCTTGGTAGTCCCACCTTCGACTAAAATCGTTCAAAAAAAGGGCTTGACTGTCTTTTTGGTCCAATTAAACGTAGTTTGGGACTACATGTGCTAGACGTGACGCGAATAAGTCTACTTCTGGTGTCCCCCAAACTTTGAAAACGAACCTCGTTCCTTGGGGAAGTATGTGCCAATCTGTTTGAAGGCGAGAGCGAGACAAACAGTCTGCTTCGGTGTTGTAATGACCGGGATGATAATTTTTTATACTCAGATGAATTCGAAGTTGGTCTATTTGTAACAATAAGCGACGCATTCTCGACGTTAATGATGCCGATTTCGTGCCCCCTTCGTAGCGAAGATAAGACACAACTGTTCGATTGTCTGATAAAACTAACATCGAAATGTCCTTCAGACATTTCGATGTTAGTTTTATCAGACAATCGACTTTGAGATATAATTACCCGCACTATGGCCAGCATTTCCAAATGATTTAAGTGTAGATTCTTTTCCTGTTCGTTCCACACACCTGATAGGTTTAGGTCGTTGAGCTGAGCGCCCCAACCTTGGGGTGATGCATCTGTTGTTAGAAACACTTTTGGAGGAGGAAAGAAAAGTAAAGAATTTAAGTGTGCATGCTAAATCAACCACTTCAGAACTGGATACACAGATTGGGGAAAAGTTATTACCAGATGTGGGTCGTAGCAAAGTATCTGATGGCAAAAATAGAGCAGAGGCCCGCTGAAGAGTCGGCCTCTGGGTACAATGAAGCTCGCGAAATTGTAAAGGCCTAAAAGTGATTGAACTTGTGTCAGCGAAGCTTATCCTTTTGTCATTGCTTTCTGCGATTTCTGGAGAATATTCAAGATCTTGCGATGGGGAAGCGACTTTCTGTTGTTCCATGGATCCCATAGGATCCCTAATAACTCCTACGATTATCGAAGTATCGGCACAGATTTCGGAAAATTTATTGTTAGCCCTAGGTCTTTGAATAGGTTGACTGTGAAGCTCACGTGTTTTTGCAGTTCCTCCGGATCTTGATAGGCGATGCAGAAATCGTCGAGATATACGACTATTCGAATCCCCCGGCTCCTTAGTAGCTCTGCCACCCAGTTGGTTAACGTTGCAAATACCTTTGGGGCTGTTGACAATCCGAACGGCAGGCAAGTCATTTGCCAATGCCGATGTCGAAAAATTATCCTCAAGAATCTGCGATGGGGATGGGATTATTTGATTGTACGTGGAAGTAAGCGTTGTGAAGGTCTAGTTTGATTAGATAATCGTTGCGTTGGAGTAAGTCGGGCACTTTGAACATGTTGAGCAAACGAAATTTTTAGATAAACATATTTGGTTAAGCGTTTCAGATTGAAAACAGGCCTTACGGCGTGTTCTCCTTTTGGGTTAAGAAATAAGCTTGACACGAAACTTGGCGTCATGGGAGCCCGTTCCAGAACACCCTGATCTTTTAAAATTTGAATTTGGGTCAACATTGCTCGAGAGTTTTTGGTTATGAATTTATCTGAAATTCGATGAGGATGTACTAGAGGAGGTTTTTTGAAAAACGGAACTTTGTATCCTGCTATTATCTTTAGTACATGATCTGGTGCTCCCCACTTTCTCCAACGACTTACGTACCTTGATAATTGGCCGGCTTGAAACGACGGATAGTCAAATCATGCCGCCTCTGGGAACGCTTGCCTTGACTGTTTCTATAATAATTTAACAACTGCTCTAACCAGGTTACTTTACTAAGGTAGATTACTTCGAAGCAAATTTTATATTTTAAAATCACTTGCAATTTTTGCAATATGTCTATTATAGTACTAGCCGCTACCAGACGCCAAGCAAAAGTAAATAAAACCAGCCAATCCCCCGCCTTTTATCAACTTTCCCCCGTCCGTTACCGTTTGAAGTTTGGTCTAGTGTTGACAATTCTTAATTCAGTTTACCCCAAAATAAATGTTCATAATATTTTTAAATTAAATAAGAAAAACCTTACAATACTTATCTCCTCGGCTGGATCAAAATTAATTGCTCTTCCGCTTCCTCCCTTGCGCAGGGGGTGCGGAGGAAGATGACGGTCCCGTATTTTATCGAAAACGACCAATCTATAGATCTAACCAATCTAGATTTCATGGTATTCTGGTTGGCTCTTTGCGCAAGAGCACGTTTGTTCGTTTCGTACCACCTTGCGCAGGTGTTGCAGAGTGTTGTACAAAAACTTTTGCGATGCCGCCATTTTTAGTGACGCAATCTGAGAAACGTTTATCATCGAAGAGGTACTCTAAGGTAGGCGGGATTTTCCGAAGACTTTACTGTCTCAACGCTGTTGAATGATGTCTACCCGACGGCCACACATCATTTGAAGTAGGTCTAAATGAGTTTTGTTGTAATCGCCTGAGAAAATCTCATTTATTTTGCTCATTACCTCTTCGGTAGTTAGTGGATGCGAATTCGTTTTTAACCACGATATAAATGTCTCAAAACCTACAGTCAAATTCTCGTTTTGAATTATCAGACCATGTGAAATAGCTGCGAGAGTTTTCTCAGTAG
The DNA here is from genome assembly GCA_949987775.1 of Aproaerema taeniolella. Lineage (NCBI taxonomy): Eukaryota > Metazoa > Arthropoda > Insecta > Lepidoptera > Gelechiidae > Aproaerema > Aproaerema taeniolella. The sequence goes on from OX465262.1 coordinate 6,601,104, forward strand.
CAGCCAAAGATTTGTTACGATCGAACATTTTTAACATGTCATTACTTTCCAGCTCCGTAAAGCCTGGGTTCGCGAGATAGGTTTTTTGAGTATCAGCATAACGTACCTGATGCCAATCGACCGTATTAAATTGTTGCAGCTTTTCTAAGACTGCCGCGTGGCTTTCGGAAGTCTTGACACACGAAGATTCGAATGGAGGCCTAGAGGGTGGCGGTGAGGAGCCCAGAAAAAATTGGGGGGCGCTGATGTGATTTCAGGGGGCGATTGGTGATTTGTAACTTCGGCTACTTGATATTATCAAATTCACTGAAATTAAAAATACTACACAACATCCATTTATTAGTTTTTTTATTGTTTATATATAAACTATTAATAAATTAAATATTTATTATTTTTAATGTGTTCACAATGCTATTTATATCTTAAGATATTTAGTAATAGGTATCAAACACTGAAAAATATTCGTTTCTTTAAGTGTCGCAGATGAGCTGAGGTCTGCACCTCCGAAGAAACATATAAAAAATAGGTATATCTATTGTTGTTACTATTGTAAAGTTGCATTATTGTTGCTCTCTCTGGTAAGAAAAGTCTCGTTTAGAATGTACAGGGAAATTTGAATTTGAAATCCGAATTTTGCCACCGGACACAAAATTCGGATTTCAAATTCAAATTTCTCTGAAATCGCTGGGTGGGGAAGCAGAGGCACTACTTTCATCATTCATGCGGATTTTTTATCGCGATGTCGCATTGGACAGGTGAACAGCGTATTCAAAAGCGAATGATTCACTTACTGCCGTACTTGGTTTTTTTTTCACAAAATAAGTAATATTCCAGAATTACGTGATGCTCCAAGTGAAGAACTGATTCCTTTGATTACGAGCAGCAGCTTCGGTAACAATCTCCGGCCGGGGCCTAGCCGAACGTCCAGTACCAATGAAAACAATGAACTCGTATTTAAAAAAATTAGCGTCAATTCGTGTGCAAAAAAGCGGCTGCCTAGGGCTCCCAAAGACTATCGTCTATGAAATAAAGAAAAAAAAACAGATTTTTCAAACACTTCAGCTTAACGATTACAATTTATGTAAAAGTTTCTGCGAGACAATGTTACAGCGATTTTGTACGGTAACACAATCTTGTGGAGTAACGAAGCCTACTTTCTTCCGAACGGAAGTGTAAATAGGCAGAATTGCCGTTATTGGTTGCATAAAAGACAGAACTCACGTCTAAAATATCAGCAGCCTTTTCACAGTCCCAATGTGACAATTTGGTGTGCATTACTAGCAGTGGAATAATCAGACAATTTTTTTTCGAAACTCATCGGGGGTAAGCAATAAGTGTGGACGGTGTTTATTATCAGCGCTTGCTGAACAATTATTTTCTGAGAACATCTCGCCTTTACACATGGTTTCATTTCAACCAGTTGGCGCCACCCCCTCACACTGCTACAGAGACCATGGCACTTCATCGAGATTCCTTCCCTGGAAAACTGATAAGCCGTTTTGGCGACATTCCTTGGCCTCCCGGGTCAGCAGATCCCCCATTGACTTTTTGTACCTCGAGAGTAAAGTTTACGAAACCAACCCAACGACTATCGCAGCGCTTAAAGAAAATATCGTTCGCGAGATTTATATCATCCTAGCACCTTTGCTTCAGCGAGTGGCACGAAATACTGAGGCCAGATTCAAAAAGAGTGTCCAACGTGATGGACAACCATTGGATGAAATAATTTTTAAGAAATAAAATCCGCATTTCTAATCTTTATAAATATTATTGAAATATTATTTTGTATCTTTTATTTATTTTTTTATTTTAATTCCGAATTCTGCCACCGGAAATCCTGTAGGTTTAAATAAACTCAAGGCGAGACAAATATGTTATTGAGGTTTTTAAGGTGATAAACGAATTGGGGGCGCTACAAAATAACTAATTTTCAAAGTGGGCGTTAGACGAAATAAGTTCGGGAACCTCTGCTCTACCGATTGATATCTTTGAAAATTACTCACTGCGGACAATTACTTACCGTCTTTTCCACTCTTCGAAGGCGGTTGTCTTTCCTACGATGACGATGCCGACGACGACGACGTGTGGAACCCGACGATGACGAACTCGACGACTCTATACCCGATGAAATTAAAATTTCTTATAACTTTTGAACTTACGAAATTAAAAAATTTGAAAACGGATTTTGGCTGTGCAGCAATTTTAAGACGTGTGGATCGTATCGAACGAAGAACGCCAATGAAGCCCGATCGCGCCAGCCACGTGCGCTCGGCTGCTGGATTGGACTAGGGGTGGGAGAGACGAGAGAGCGAGATGGAGCTATAGTAGGGGGCGTTACTGACGTGTTCGGCGAACGAACGGATTTGCTATCTCAAAATATAGGCTTTAATAGGGGACAGAAGCTTAACTCAGGCAATCTGAGCTCAAAAGGATCCCTCGCAGGAAAGGTCTGATTGGTTTCTTCAAATTTTCATGCTTTTTGGGGTGCTGAACCGGAATCTGAGGTTTGCTAATAAAATTTCGTGATGCAACATTAATAAAAGTGCATAAAACAAAAAATCTCGGTTTTTATTTACCGGTTTATATACTCGTACATACATATAACTGGCAAGAAAGATGCTTTTTTCAACATTTTAAGCAGACGAAGTCACGAAGCTATTCTCAACTAAAAAGGAAGAGGTTCCAGAAATACCTCAAATCTTTCCTGTCAAAAAATATAAGATAGCTGGATTATGTTGTTCAATAAGTATACAGGTGTCCCAGAAATCAACATCAAGCCGAAACGGGAAAAAAATACTTGCCAGGTAGGCGTGGTAACTTTTTATTTTTAGTACAGTCAGTTAATTTTGGGATGATGTAAGAATTTTGAGTACGTAGTTAAACAAAAAGGTACTTTATTATGAGAAATTGTGTTAAAATTTTAGACTGCAATTTATATAAGAAATAATCAGGGTTACGATACAGAAAAAAACTAGAAAAGTTAAGAGTTGTACACATAGAAGATGAAAGGTGCATGACTAAGATTTCAATACGTTCTGGGCTACAACTTTATAGTTACTTGCAATCGACTCGCTAAGAAGAAGAATATTTTTCTTGAACCCGGCTTGTGTTGGGCTCGCCCGTTTTCGGTTTGACGTTGATTTCTGGTACACCCTGTTTACGTGAAGTTTTTCTCTGTCCTTTAGCTTCAAAGAAAGAGGGCTCACATATGTTATAGAGAAACTGCCTCTGGATAAAAAGAAAATAGGCATCGTGATTGCAACACTCGGGAACGCGGGCGATGGGGCAATTAAGGCCTGCCGCAGGCTCAATGTACCAGTGTATATCGTGATGCCCACTAGTGTGCCGATTTCTCGACAACAAAGGGCCTTCGCCAATGGTGCTAAAGTAATAGTCCAAGGCATGACCTTGAATGAGTCCCAAAAATACGCTCGGGCTATAGCAAGAGACAGAGGTCTCACTTACATCAACGGGTATGTGTTTCGATACTGTTTCAGTTTTAGATTTTATTTATAAAATAAAATGCTTTATTATTAATTATTAGTGTCTTTCAGACGAGATCATCCTGACTTGCTAACTGGCATTGGCAGTGTAGCGCTGGAGATTTTGGAAGACGTTCCTAATGTGGAAGCAATTCTTCTGCCAATAGGGACTGGAGCACTAGCTGCGAGTGTTGCTACTGTGGTCAAACATAAGAAACCAAGTTGTCTTGTAATCGTAAGTTTCATATTTGTATTCTTACCGCATTTGGGGAAATAGACACCAGGATCTGATCACGGGTTTTGCAGATACATGGCAAAACTCTTCAACGCTTAGAAATAGAACCGTATGAATGGTGACATTTGAAAGATTTACAATGGCATATGGGGAAACAGGAACCCTTTGGGTTTATATAAACACCGTACAATTATTCACACAACCAATAAAATAATGGCAAAAGTTACCTGATGCCTGATAAGTTGCCTGATTTGGAAAGACAAAGAGAACTACTGGCACATATTCTGGGTACACTAAAAATATTAATATTTCTATGTATTTTTATAGCCAACGTTTTTTTAAATTTAAATCTATATACATATAATAAAACTGTAGAGGTCGAATTTCTGTACATAGAAAAAAAATGCTAAAAACCGAGTTAGAGGGATGTAAGAAGAGATATAAAACAAATTACGATTTTTTTTTTGTTTCTCTGTTTGCACGGGCTAATCTCCGAAACTGTTGGACCGATTTAAATGAAATGTTGCATGGTGGTACCTTATAACCCCGGTCAACATTTAGGCTACCTACATCAAATCTCAAATCTCTCTTATATTTAGCCAGTAAATATAAAACTAACAACAAAAACCCCTAAAAAAAATCAAAGCTAGGTGTTTTTCAGTACATTTTACTAATACCATAGAAATCAACGCATTTTTGACATACATGGGCTAAAAGCATGGACATGTTGTTTTTTAAATTTATATCTTTCGAGAAAGGCAAAGGAGTTTGTGTCCATACAGCCAGGTCTTCAATATATGTATTTCTTAGCTATGTCTTCAATTTATTTCTTCACTCCTCTCATTCTCCGTAAGCCGATAGTATTTTGTTTACGAAGAACTATGGCGGCGAGAAGCACTGCCGCTGGATCTTTGTCGAAACCAAACGAAGCGGATACACTGTATCACTTGAAATTAATTTTTAACCGACTTCCAAAAAGGAGGAGTTATGTTCGACTGTATACAGGCTGGAATTTTGTAATTCCACCTGAAGGGAAAGTACCTACTCTTAATACTGTAGATAGAAAATTATACTCAAAGAAAACGTTCCTTTATTTTTGAAAAGAATGAAAACTGCTTTCAAGGATTTTCGAAAATTCGCTTGCCACACCCGGGAATCGAACCGACTAAAATCTGTAAGAATACCCTGTACTTTTATTGCGTCTATCGTTAGGGTCAATTATAAGGATGAAATCTTTCTAACAAACTTGGTAAATTAAATGAAAGAAAACCCAATAAATCTGTGAAATCCGGATTTATAAATTCAATGACTCAATACCAACATGCTAAATTCAATGGTTTAATTTAAGATGTCATAGTTTTCCTTTCGTTTAATTTACCAAGTTTGTCAGAGAAATTTCATTCTTATATTGACCCTAACGATCGATGCATTAAAAGTACAGGGTGTAATTCTTACAGATTTTAGTCGGTTCGATTCCCGGGTGCGGTAAACGAATTTTCGAAAATCCTTGAATGCAGTTTTCTTTCTTTTCAAAAATAAAGGAATGTTTTCTTTGAGTACAATTTTCTATCTACAGTATTAAGAGTACTTTCCCTTCAGGTGGCATTACAATAAGTGAGTCGGAACAAATTAAAATTATAGTAACTGTGACCCATAAGTAAATATCCAAAAAAAAAAAAACTTCTGTGCTGAACTGGCACTGAACAAAAAATTTGGGATGTGCCAGCTGCCAACCAAATACATTGCATTCTTGGTACAGAGGCCAGCGCATCAGGTTACTTCATTTTCTTTGTAAAACCGCTCTTATCACAACAGCACAGAGTGCACGCGTGTGGTAACCTGAGTTGGGGCCGTCCATACATTGCAAAATTTAGAGACTTAGTTCGGCCATTCTGCACTGTTTTAATGAACCAAATTAAATACTTATTATAGTGTTAATAAGAACGAAATTGTATAAGTATTTAGTCTTCAAATCTCAATTCGGCCCTGTCGGAGAAACTAAATGAGATTATTCTACTCAGATTAATGAAATCCATTCTGTCCGATAGATGAAGTCTATTCTTACAGGAACCTACGACTGTAATGCTATCCTGGTTACTCAAACGAAAATTTACGGACGAAGAAACAAGAAGACAATATTTTTATCACTGCGTCGATTTCATGCCGCGTACAGCCCTAACTGTCAAAAAAGTGTCAAATGCTCGTCAAAACTAATATTTTCACGGGAGTTTTCTTTGTTTCCAGAATGCGATCTGCAACCGCGCACGATGCAGGACATTTTCCTCGTCCTCAGTCCCTGTTCTGGTACACCAACACACCACAAACTTTACGAAATCTGTTTTTAAACAGCAAATCTCATTACCATCCTAACTGTATACTGTATAACTTGTGTATACCGACGCAAGTGATAACGCGACCAAATTGAAAAGTTGGCAATATTGCCATCGTAGAATTTTTAAAGTGCCTTTCTTATTTGGTAGCATGGATAGGAGTCCTTGGGAGTCGGAATGACGTTTTGGGTAGTACGGTGTGACGTCATCAAGATTTCATCTATCGGACAGAATGGATTTCATTAATCTGAGTTATTCTATCTTCAGGATGTCACTTTTTGAAAACAACAAAACGGCTATTTTTATTTTTAAGCAAAGTAATCTATGGCCGTACAGCCGGTGTTTTCAATGCATTTCTTATTTTTAAAGGCGGGAAACTCAATAGAAACTTACAATTTACATTTGTTTTATTAAAACCACTATGAATATGGTCTTTATAGGTTTGATCTATGGCTTTGATGTTCTGACATGAAAAAAGGGCTATTTATTTATTTGAGCGTAGTATTGCGTATATAATTAAGCCATGGATAAATATAATAATATATTACTATTTCTATAAGTTTCTTAGTTTGGATCAAGCACTGACACCTTTGCTTATTTCTACAGCTTAGTCATTTCTAACTTAAATTTAAATTTGTATTGAATCATTTTTACACAATTAACGCAAAGCACAATAAAAGCAGCGTGCTAGCTGAAATCTCAAATGCACGCATGGGGGTTGTCTTAGATACTGACATAGATGACCTATTTTAGAAACTTTTATTTCACTGAAAATTAAAAATAAGTCCGTAATCAGCACTTAGGAATTCGTGTGTCATTTATTGTACTTACCTAAGTAATAGGTCTTTCAACAATCAATTTTCGTAAATTTTTACTCCACATATTTTTATTATATCAAAATTGATTTTCTATACAAAATCTTTACGTTTTTCACAGAAACGCGAAATACAATATTAACCACTTTTTGTGAGATTGTTAAGACAACATAAAACTTTTTAAAGAAGTTTTAGAGGCACCACTAAAGGAGACTCAAGTGTAGAGTTAAGTGTTGATTCTCTATCTCTCTCACTATCAAAATAACAAAAACGACTGCTACTTAAGTATATATCAGAGTCTGAGTCGCGTTCTGTAATACGGATCTTAATCTATCAAAAGCAGCAAGTGTAACAATGGTATAGAAAATATATGCGATAGAGGAAACAAATATGTTTGAGCTTTGTTTTCAGATCCAAAGTAATGTATTAAGTATCAACCTAATATGACATAGTTAGCCAAGTTTTCAAGTAAAAAATATTTTTAGAAATTGCTGTTCCTTAGTTATCAATAAATGAAAATATGAACGAAATAGTTGCTTTAATAAAAAACGGCAATTCATGTATCTGTAGTTGTGTCAGTGTACAAACTCGGTCTATAAAAATACATACAACACGCAGACGATGTTGCGGGCATCAGCTAGTTTAAAATAAAATAAAAAACGAGGTTTTAGTTGCCCTGGTGACTATGTAAACTACTTTAGAGGATTCCTATTCAGAACAAACATCAGTATGCCCTTCATTCCCTAACCTAAAGGAACGTAGAAAAAAAAAAATTAGATGGCCTCAGTGCCAAAGCTGCGCTCAAGCACAAAAAGTTATTTTTGGAAAAAAAAATGTTAATTGATGTAGTAATTGTTCGGCGCCGCGCCGTCGGAAATCACAGAACTCGCAAAGGAAAAAAACTTAGTTCAATGGAGGAAGTATGTATAAGGAAAATAGCGGCATGGGTGGGGGATGCTAAAAATTCGATAGGATTGGGAGAACACGTTTTGGAACGACTGATCTCGACAGACCCAGCTACTTCAAGATTCATAATATTATTTTACCCATTTTAAAGGCTTTCGTTAAAAAATATATTTTATTGTTTAATTTTTTTTTATCAAAAGGGCGTTCAACCAGAAGCAGCGTGTGCATTTTTCAAGACTCTGGGGGAGGCAAGGGATGCTATGGCTATAGTAAACGAGTCAACTATGGCGGATAATCTCAACGTGCATGCGGTTGGAGTTAACTCTTACGCCAACGCGCAATATCTCTTGGACAAAGTGGTACGAGTACCTACTTTATTGATATCTATAGAATAAATAAATACTGGTACTACCCAGTCCATATCCTTCAGTTATTTCTCTCGCATACCAGGGTAGTTTGTTCTCTACCTCCAATACTTACGGAGCTCGCGCCGCACTTTCAGGTTTTTAAGGCATACCAGATATTTGTCAGTAAATAGAATTTGGCTTTACGACCTTCGAGTGAGTGAAAATTAGTTAGCGAAAATTAAGAGAGTGATTCTCCCACGAAACTGGAAAACTTTCTTTAAGGAAATCATATGAAAATCCAAAAAAAAACATTCGACTTTTCATACCAGCTAAAAAAGTTGTGAGTTTATATGGAAAGGCGAATATTGTTTTGATATTTAGACCTATGCTCCTTGAGGAAAGTTATTCAGTTTAGTGGGCTAATTAACATTCTCAATTTTCGCTTACTAATTTAAAGTCATCTTATATCTAATGGCTCCCATCAGTAAGTACCACCAGCTTAAGAGGCAGTTAGCCGCCGCTGGGACTATTCACTTGTCTTATTATTAATGTACTAACTTGAAATAAAATAAATTTAGTATTACGTAAGGAAAATAAAAGCCTCGTCTTTTCCATGAAAACAAGGTGGCCCCTTTTAGAACTTACATCTTCATTCTCCTCTAATACCAGTAATCCATTAGTATAGATACAATTGAGACTATTTGGGCCCACGTAAAACAGACTACTTGTACTTGTAAAACATATTTATTTATTTACTGTTTATTGTACACAATAGACATATAAAAAGAAACATACAAAAAGAAATACGACACAACAGGCACTGCTTATTTCTAGGAAGAAAGGACAATGGGCAAAAATGTATGGACCTTGGTACAACCCTCCAATAGCGATGAGCTATATGTCCCTGGACAGGTCTTTTCAATTGGAACAATAGTTACTAAGACAGCTATGTTGTAATAGTTGTCCGTTCAGAGTTATAGGTACCTAAAGATAAAAAAAAAAAAAAAAAAATTTGCAATTATTAACGTTTATTGGGGAAAATAACAATAATTTCGTTGTAGATTACAGTATTTCATAATTATTTATAGAAATATAAAGGAATTACATTGCTTAGGTCCAAAAAAAAACACTTATTTACCTTACATATATTTTATACAAATATTTTTTTTATACTTAGGGCAAGTTCGATAAGCGTGAATATAGCCATTGACAAGACACAGAGTGGGTAGGCCTCACACAAGATGCACCGATGAGCTGGTCAAGGTCCCGAGAAGCCGCTGCATGTGTTCCATCACACATTAGAATTAGTTTAATGTTTTCTCCATTTCCAAAAAGGGATTTTGAAATAAATATTTGGTTGGTGTGCCTCGTAATTCGTACATTGATTTGCTTTTTGTTGAACAATAGCCGCTATTTGTTACGATACAATGAGCGAGTTTTTATTGCAACATTGTTTTTATTATTGTAAGTATTATTTTCAGTATACACAATCACTTTTAGGTGTACCGCCTGGCCAGTTCAAAGAATAATAGCATGGTTTATGACTTTTAATAGCTGCATCTCTTTTGTTTGTGCGTTTTGGGTACCGTCGTGGTATGAGGCGAGCCGCAGGCGCACCTCGCCCCCGCTCCCCGGCGGGGGTGTGTCCGTATTCTAACTTGGGACCCTCAGGTAAGTCAAGTAACAGTCGTTCATTGGTACTGTGCGCGAGTGTTACGTTTCTTGTTTATGCAATACTTCTTAACGACTTTGACTTGGCAATCTTTTCGGACACTGATATCTGCTTATAACGTTGACCCGGCTATTTACATGGACATTGTGCTCTGATCTGTTTTCTGAACTTGGCTATCACACTGGATTATTGAACTGCTTATTGATCGGACCTCGGACTATTGTGCTCCAATGGAAGGTTTTCGCAATTGTGTTATGTGTCGGCGAGGGCTCTACCGCGGAAGGTATCAACAACACGTCTTAACGGATAATCTTCCGAGAGCGCAACCAGAGTTTGCTGCATACATCCAACAACATGCAGTATTGGAGGTGAGTATTTTATCATATTTCTAGAGATATAAATATATACATTTGACGGTGCGTCTTATGTACCTAAGTACCTACCTTGTGTACAGATAAATAAACTGAATGAATAGACATGAGAAAAACAGACTTTGGTTTTAATGCGCGTAGTGTATTTTGTTTCTGAGAAGTATGTATGTATGTAAACACTTTATTGCACTTAAACAGAGACAAGACCCTAAACTCGACACTTTTGTTTACTTTTACTATCTTAATAGACTTTGGCCATTATACTGTGCCAGATGTGGCCGTGTTACCTACCTATTATTGTTCAAAACACTTTTTGACGTTACACTATAGGGTTTTTACTGACTCGCTGCCGACGCGGTCATAAATCATAACAGATAAAGGGTTGGGAGCAGCGCAACGTCGGTATCGATATGTGTGAGTCATCGACTCAGGTAGCAAAATACCCTTACTTGCTACGTAATGAGGACCACTAAATAACCATCATAGTTGTCTAATTAACATAAGAAACGATGTTGTATTTGTGTAACGTTCGAAAATATACATTAATGTTTTGACTTTTTGTTTAAATATTGCATTATTTATTTATAAATATATTGTTATATCTTAGTATATTCATTTCATAAAGTAATAGATAAGTGTCTCAGTAATATAACTCTACATTTAATTTTAACTAACCTCAATATTCGCAAAAATGATTTTCTATCGATACTAACTATCGACATGAAAACAACGCGGAACTAGGCCAGCCCATAAGACCCCTAAGTAGAAGCGAGATAGAAACACTGATAATGATTTATGACCGCGTCTGCAGCGAGTCGGTAAAAACCCTATAATTCTCCAAAATGTTTTCGATCAATGCAACCAATATAGTATTCTAAACAATGTTGCTTTAAACGGTTTTGATTATAATCCGATTTTAATGAAATAATTATACTGTTTCCAGATTGTGTTTGATAACACACGAAGCGTATGTCATCGATGTTGGCAGAGAGCTGAAAATGCCGTTAGACTACCTGGTGTTGTTCCGGAAGTGGAAGAAGCCAATGATCCTGATGAACAAAATGTTCACCAAGTTTTCGCTCCTGAATACAAAAGAGCACCTAGTACTCCTGGGCACTGTATCTTTTCCAACTGCGGTAATGATACACGACACCGAATACCAGAAGCTATAAAAGTTCACATGTTGTGCGAATACAAGTTGTATATCCCCGACGGTGCAAGAGTATGTAGAGAACACCTCGAAGGAAACAACTGGGATGAGCTGCCAGATTTTTGCAATACCACTAATTATTTTACTGGAGCCCAGTTTAGTGATGCTTGCGACATACTGCGAGCAACCATTGCACGTGGAGCGAGGTTCAATTTTAATGTAAGAGGTGCCATGTCTAATGAAGACATGCGTTTCTGGGTTGGACTTGATGGTGATCAATTCGATTCTATTTTGGAGCAAACTCCTTCACTCAGCGAAAGATGCAAAGATCCAAGAACTGCATTAGGTATATACCTGACAAAACTTCGTACAGGAGATTCAGATGAAAGGCTTGCGTCATTATTTAATATGTCCAGGAGAAAACTGGAACGATATTTGAACATTGCACGTGAATGTCTTACAAATGAATATGTAATACTTCACTTGGGGTTAGATCACATTGACAGAAGAAATCTTTTAGACAGAAACCTAGTCATTCCAAAAAACCTTTTTGGAAATGAAGAGAATACCAAACTAATTCTAATATGTGATGGAACATATGTCTACATCAATAAAAGTAGTAACTTCTTATTCCAGCGGCTGTCATATAGCCTCCACAAGTTTAGAAATCTTTTAAAGCCATTTTTGATTGTATCGTCAGATGGTTATATTATTGATGTTTTGGGGCCGTACGCTGCCACAAAAACTGACGCGCAAATAATGCAGGATATCATGAATGACGAAGAACACCCTTTACATTATTTGCTTCAACCAAATGACGTGTTCATTTTGGACCGTGGGTTCAGAGACAGCTTGGATGCAATCGAAGCCTGGGGTTATGAATATTACGTGCCACCAACAAAAGACCGTCGAGAATCCCAGCTCACTACGGAACAGGCAAACGAATCACGAGCCATTACAATGTGCCGATGGGTAGTGGAAGTTGTGAACGGCAGGTTTAAACGTAATGATAAACTGTTACGGCAATCATATTTTAATCGGGCACTGCCGCATATGTTCGAAAACTTTAGAATTGCTGCAGCGATTATAAATCACTTCCATGTACCGATAACAGATAATGAACATGCAGAAGAGTTCCTGAGTCATATACGAGAAACATTGGATTCACCGAATCTTCTATACACATATGTCGAGAGAAAGCGCCTGAATAGCCGAAGGGTTGATTTTCAACGGATGGAAGCCCACAATATTGAAAACTTCCCAAGGCTCACCCTAAATCAGATAATGATACTGGCTTTGGGTACATACCAGCTAAAACTGGCAAGATCATACTGCGCGGAGCATCTTAATAACGGTTTATACCTTATTGAGACATACAGAGAAAATCAACTGGATGACCTGCCAGATTATGGAATTAATGAAGAAGTGTGGCTTCTGCGTGGGCGCATTCAATCTAGACACGTCCGGGCAAGAACTTATTATTGTTACATTTTGATAAAAAGTAACCAAATCGAAGGCAGCAACAACATTGTTCAACACTACTGTACATGCTTGTCAGGACGGCGTACCATGGGTACATGCGCGCATATTATATCAATTATTTGGTATTTAGGACATGCAATTCATGAAGGCTTTATTGCACCGGCAGTGTTCCTAAATGATGTTATCGTGGACGAACTGTGAACAATCAAAATGTAATTGACTCTATTTTGTAAATGTAAAAAAAAATATTTGTATAATATATTAGTATGTAAGGTAAATAAGGTGTTTTTTTTTTTGATCTAAGCAATGTAATCCCTTTATATTTCTGTAAATAATTATGGAATACTGTAATCTACAACGTCATTATTGTTATTTTCCCCAATAAACGATAATAATTGCAAAATATTTTTTTTTATTTGTTTAACTTTAGGTACCTATAACTCCGAACGGACAACTATTACAACTTAGCTGTCATAGTAACTATTGTTCCAATTGAAAAGACCTGTCCAGGGACATATAACTCATCGCTATTGGAGGGTTGTACCAATTTGCCCATTCTCCTTTCTTACAGCAGACCTAACAAGAGAGATTGGACGAAGTGAGGCGAGTACGACGTGCACAATAACGTGAAAAAGAAAACAAAACACAAAATTAAACCTCCAATAAAACCTCCAATACGATAATAATTTAATAACTAATAGGCTTTTCTGTACAGCCCTCTAAAAATGCAACCGCTGCGACGACGGTGCATAATTTTATCTTTCTGTATTCGCTCAGAAGTAGCCAAGGCGTTTGTACATATATTCTCTGTTCTATAATTCTGTTAAAGTTATATTTTTCCAAAGGTTTTAGTAAAAGAGCCCATGATAGCTCGCGCAATCCTGCACTACTACGAGAAAGAGCGACTCGTGGTAGAAGGAGCTGGTGCGTGCCCACTCGCCGCAATCATGTCGAAGCAGCTCCCCGAGCTCAAGATGAAGACGTAAGCCTACAAAATAAGGCCACACAAAAAAAAACACAATGTTTCTGTTACTACACAAAATTACGAAAACAAATATACAGGCACACGCCAAGGCGTTTGTATATAAACTTTTATATATTCAGCGTTTGTATATATATATATATATACACACATCAATACGGTCTTGGGATATTGCATGATTTTTCATACAAAAGAGGTCTGTTTGAGAAGCTTTAAAAGCATACTCGAAATACATGGAGGGCTATAATTTTCAGACAAACAAGTGCTAAACCTGAATTTTCAATTCTAGTCAATAAATTTTGTTTTACTTGAAATTTGTGAAAACGTGATAGAAATGAAAACGAAAATGCACTTTTTGCCTGCTTCTTGTATGAAAATAGAAGAATTTACGCAATTTTTTTTTCATTTTCGTCACGTCTTCACAAATTTCAAGTAAAACAAAATTTATTGATTACAATTAAAAATTCAGGTTTAGCACTTGCTTGTCTGAAAATTATAGAGCTCCATGTATCTCGAGTATGCTTTTGTAGCTTTTCAAACATACCTCTTTTTTATGAAATATCGTGCAATATACCTAGACCGTGTTGATGTGTATATTTTTTTTAACTCCTTTTTTCTTGCAATCTCTCCGGGGACATTAAGCTAGATGTTACGAATGTGACAGTAGGCTTGCAAGGTAAGTGTCCAGTAACACCTCCAATTAATATCTCCAGCTTCATAGGAGATCCTGTGGTGCTTTTCTTTTAAGTCTTTTGAATGTGTTTCTTTTACTCATAAGCTTCGCAGCGAGCTGGTTCTTGTGCTTAAAAACTCTCTTGAGGCCTATACCTCTAGACAAGTTTTGATCTCCTGTTTTACTGTGTGAATGTTCAGGTCATGGTGTAGCCGATCGTTTGTTATATACCAAGGATCATCGGTGATTATACGCAACATTTTGGACTGGAATCTTTGAAGGATTTCCAGGTTAGAATTGGCCGCGGTGCCCCACAGCTGCACACCGTATGTCCATATTGGCTTCAGTATGCACTTGTAAAGAAGCAATTTACTCTGTAAGGAGACTTTTGACTGCCGATTCAGTAACCAGTACATTGTTCTTAATTGTTGGCTAAGAGTTTTTCGTTTGGTAAAGATGTGCTTTTGCCAAGTAAGACGGCGATCTAGGTGTATGCCAAGATAGCGGACGTTGTCGTCTTGTGGGATTTGAATTCCATTTAGTGTCACTGGGGGACATGTCTCCCTTTTCGTAGTAAAAGTCACCTGGACTGATTTTGTCTCGTTTGCTTTAATTCTCCAGTCCTTTAGCCAAGTTGACATCTTGTCTAGGCTCTTCTGTGGTTTGGAAGATGCTTCTAATGCATGTTCGTGATCACACAGGATAGCAGTGTCATCTGCGTATGTACCTACCAGTACATCTTCCGTCGTGGGTAAGTTTGAGGTGAATAAGAGGTACAAAATGGGTCCCAGCACGCTGCCCTGAGGCTGAATATATATATATATATATGTATATATATATAAGGTCCTAATTTATTAGTCACTTTCCTTTTAACACGTTATTGTGTAGGTCAAAATATATCATTTGAGTCAAAAAACAAAAGCATAATATTAAATTTAAAAGGTCTTGAAAAATTTTGTTATGATATTTTTTCATTACTATGTTGAATAAACCCATCCATTCAAACGTAAATAATAATAGCAGTAGTAGAGCGGGCGAGCGGGGAGTGGACGGCTATAATCGAAAGAGAACCATTCCTTTATCTTTAAATTGAATTTTTTAAAAAAATTTTTTACAAAATTTAATTTTCAGATAATTAATTTTTATGTTGTTTTTTGGAACACTATCAACCTATACAATAACGCCTTAGAAGGTAAGTGACTAATAAATTAGGACCTTATATGTGCCTGTATATTTGTTTCCGTAATCTCACGCTCACGCTGAATGCATTTCATAAAATGTGATGTTTAAATATTCATACAATCAACAAAGCAACGCGACTAATATTTACACACAAATGGCACTTTATCAGCTGAAAATAAATAAATAAAACCGGCGTTGTGACTTTTGGCTTCAACCCATTCTCGGTGAGTCCATAGCACGACCTAAAATTAACTCATTATTAGTCAACAGGTATTATAAATTAAGCGAAGAACGCGGCTTTGTGAAATGCTGCTGTCATTTGTAACAGTGGTAAGTGTACTACACATATCTGTTTGGCAGGGTGGTGGCTATTATAACCGGTGGTAATGTAGAGCCGTTTACGTATTGTCGCTGTCTGGAGAGAGGATTAGCAGCCGAAGGGCTACTGGTGAGGTTAAAGGTATATGCTTCTTTGTTACTTACCTTATTTTTAGCGCTTTGTCTCGTTTTAGATTTAGGGTAAGCTAACGTATTACTTTAGATAATTGCTAACTGGTCATAGTTAAACATTCAGTTGCAATTAATGTAATATGATTTAATAAACATTTTCAACTTACTGATGATAACAACACAGACTCGTAAATCTTGGCAACTACCTAATCATTTGGAAGTTTAAATAGTTAAACCGTTTTTTTTTCAACAGGTGAATATAAAACACACCACGGTCGCTCAAAATCAACTGTTGCAGCTTTTAAAAGCAGGAGGATGGGCTGTGTTTGATGAGATGCAGACGCACTGCTGGTTGGAGAAAGATGAATTTTGGCTGGAGGTAAGATAAGTGGGAAAATGTATAGCGGGTTATTCTCGTAAACGCCGTGTAAGGCCCAAAACACATGACACAACTTAAAAGATAAAAGTTTAAAACGTTATAAACTACATATGTAGTTGCGACGTGTGTTTCATAGAGAGTATGGACATGACATTCGAAAAATCCTTTCAGACTGTCAGGTATAAATAGAGTTTTGTAGAATCAGAATACTTACCAAAAGATAGAAATACAGATTTCTTCAAATCCATGTTTGGTTTTATCTTTATTGCTACGTTTCGCCTGTTGATTTCAAAATGAAGTTTCCCCGTGGGTCAAGTCAGAGATTAACCTATTTATTTTATCTTATTTGTCGTAAAGGTAAGTTTGTGCTGTAGAACAAAGAACTTGGACCACGCTCTCGATCTAAAAAGGACCCTGGAAGTCGCGTACCCGGGCCAAGTTGAGTTTGACACAGAGCCTTTCAACGACAAGCGCAGCTGCCCCTGTTACATATACAAAGATAAATGTGCTTTATAAACTTGTTTGTATTTGTTTGCTTGTATCCAGATCACTCAAAACCTCGTAAAAGAAGTTGTATGCAATGCACTATTTTTTTATATTAATGTTATCTTTATTCATAAGCCAATACTTTAATTAAAAAATAAAATGACATAGTGACATTTTAATTTTATTTCAACCATAGATATAAAAATAACCCAACTATAATATAAATACCAAATAAATCATAAATACATGATTTCAACTGAACTTGTACACAGACTAAAGTACTAAACGCAGTGTTTTAAATTCTCTTTGACACAAACCAAACACAACAAATTAACCTATCTTATCAAAAATGCAGTAAGATAAATCAGGAATAAAAGTATCCCGAATCTAAGATGGCTAAGCGGCAGCAGAAGTTAAGTATATCAGTACAACATTTGGTTTTGAATGTTTTCGTTCGTTTCTATCCTTATCCTTACTATCCTCACTAATATTACAAACGCGAAAGTTTGTAAGTATGGGTGGATGTATGGATGTTTGTTACTCTTTCACACTCAAACGGCTCCACCAATGTTGATAAAATTTTGTATGGAGGTAGCTGACAGCCTAGATCAACACATAGGCTACATTATTTTTCCAAATTCCGACGGGAACGAAGTCCCGGGCGGAAAGCTAGTGGTAATTATTTCGAAACTTGAGATTGGTAACAATGATTCTTTCATAATAAACACCGATATTTCTATTTGTAAGCAGATTTTCGATAAGTTTTGTGATCCTACTAACCCCAAAAGCCTAGACTTCGAAGAAATAATGGGCTCATATGAATATACCAAAGACTTTATTGTGCGAACCCCACTTGTGGTAAATATACTTGCGTACCTTCTCCCTACTACGTAATAATTCCACGCTGGGCTGGGACAGAAAGAAAAATTCTGTCCCAGCCCAGCATGGAATGCACCAGCTGTAACTGAAATGCTGTACTGTGGGCGAAAGGCTGACAACCTATCACCACTTTCACCACTATATTAATTGTCCATATATGGCGTCTAGAGGTTTAAGAACCTCATGATGATCTGCCTACTCCAACGTGGAAAAGGCGTGGGAATATATATGTATATAATGTATGTACTGTGATATGTAATCTTCACTACAGTCAGTCAGACGTATGATTGTGTCGCAGTAAAGGAAATAAACTTGTTTATACCTGGTCTGCAGTGTTGTTAATCCAAGCTCCCCTTGCAGTGCCTACCTACGTCCATAACAGATATTTAATCTTCTATCCAAGATAGTTTACAAAGAATAAAAATTTATATTTTACAGCAATTTACATTACTCATAATTTATTGTAGGTATAATTTAAATTAAAAGCTATATTATGTCTATTTAAAAGTTTGAAAAGTAACATACTAAAACTACATTTTTCAGTATTGTCATAACAGTCCAAAGTTTGAAATGAATCTACTATTTAAACTAGAAAGCTTGCAACAATCGGGATCGTAAGTTTTGAATTTAATTTCAATTTGTAGAATAATATTATGTTATCGAACTCGACAAACACTACGTACTTGCTCCGTATTTATCAAAAAATTACCTAAAGGCAGCATTATGTGACTCCTGGATGTCTGATTTAGTGGACTTTTTCTTAGCCTGTACGGTCCCAGCAGTTATCCTACCACCTACCACGCTGAGGGTCGCGAATCTTACGTTCAACTTTGATGTTTTTCCCTTCCTTTGAAGTTTATTAAGTGTGTCTGCCTTTTTTTGAGAATCTATTTTACTTTTACAAAAACCTATTTTACTATTTTCATGAACACATTAATATGACCCATTTCATTAATGAATTATCAAGACAGTAAAAATACAATTTCTTGTATGTAATAAATAATAATAATAACTTTCGTGAAACTAAGAAAAAAGAATTTCTATCTACTGTAGAGTTTACGAAATCACAATAAAGTTTAAACTTATTGACTAAATCCACAAACAGTGCAAATACAATGTGAATAAATTAATAATGTTACCAGTTTTAAGCAGAGAGGCTTGTCATACGCATTACAAAGATTATCACCAGACGACAGAGAGAACGGCATAGTGATAGGAAGTTTGGGAAACGCCGGAGCTGCTGTTGCTTTCATCTGTCCCCGGCTCGAAATACCAAATGTTGTGGTAATGCCGAAATGGGTGCCTATTTCCCGCTTGCAAAGATGTAAGGAATTAGGCTCCGAAGTCATAGTCCAAGGCTCTAACCTAGCTGAGAGTCAAAGATACGCTCGGCTCCTAGCAAAGGACAGAAATCTTACATATATAAACAGGTATGATTCTATAAGAAAGTTGAATTACTACTATTATGTATTAGCTGCTTTATGCGAAATGAGGTGCTATATTTATTTATCAAAATACAGGATGTCCCAAAAAAAGTGAAGAGCGGAAAGCTGAAGGTAGAGCAACACTAGGGGCACTCTCGAAACTCCCCCGTGTATGTTCCACGATCTTTGTTAGTTTCCAGTTCTGGCGTTATTTCTTATTTCTCGGGAAATCCTGACTAGCTATTTCGGCTATAGCTACGTGAGCTGGGCAGTTGAGATAGTGGCGTCATTTTTTTTGTCGTCTTATCCCTGTATAGCTACCAGATAAAGAAACAATTGTTAGCCTTAAATCGTGGAAATACATAAGGGTTTTTCAGGTGCCCTAAGGTACTCCATCTTCAACCTTCCTCTTACCATTATTTTTAGGACCGCCTGTACCTAAACTGACCTTCTACGAGTGTAATTATCTCACAAGTCCATTTTAGCTATGAAAGACAGCAATTTTTTTTGAAATGCCATCCTGTTACTATTTCTGTAAAGATCGGAATCAATAAATTATTTTATAAAACATAATCGATTTATTCAGCCGTGACTATCCAGAGCTGATCGCTGGTAATGCCACCATGGCGTTGGAAATTTTACAAGATTTTCCTCAAGTAGACGCTGTATTGGTGCCGGTAGGGACGGGCGGTCTGCTAGCCGGGATTGCCACAATTATCAAACACTTCAAGCCAAAATGTCTCGTTTACGTAAGTTTATTTCGTTGCTCGGTACACTTTTTCGCTTCTATGCTCGTCCAAAAGCAAAAAAAAAAGAATAAACACGAGCGCTTCCTATCCTGTCTGTAGGGTGTCAGTAAAGGTATGCAAGATTTTTCCTGATGTTCATCCACGTAAACTCGAATCAGATTCAAGTTCCAACATAGCCAACGTTTTTTAATCTCCTCATGTAATGGTAATTGACTAAGGTTTAATCACGCGAAAACCATTTTTATATCTGTTAAGCGGATGATGATGATGTTGAGTAATCATAGATTCAATCTGTTTTAAGGATTTGTAATCTTGATTTTTTGAAGTTGCTAACAACTTTTGAAGTGGCACCTTTATTTTGCTAGATTGAAGATATCAAATGATTCGAATCTATAAAAAATGCATGTCCTGTTCGCATTTGGCCTATAAATTGTGTACCAAATAAACGGTGATAATGACAGCAGCGTGAATCTTGAATTTAGTGCAAGATATTGAATAACACTTTTAAACACAGGGCATCCAACCAGAATCAACACCGTACTTTACTAAATATTTTCAAAAGAACCCGGAAGAAGAAGTGAACGTGGAAAACCAGCCCACTTTAGCTGACTCGCTCAACGTTACTATGGTGGGCGTCAACTCTTTCAGTAACTTTAAGAATGACGAGAACCTTGTTAATAAAATGGTAATAACCGTATATAATACTCATCTGTTACACAAAATAAGTAAACCAGAGACGAACACAATCTTCTAACCCTGAGTGTCCGTGCAGCCATTGAATTGGTTAGACTATTTTAGATACTACTCACTCTATAATATCATGTACCCATAAAGATGCAGCAATACAACATGCGGCTTGCAGAGTGTAGTGCAGGAATCAATCACTTTTTACATCTAGGCACTGACATGAAACTACCTTTCCATTGCCCATCCATAGTATCTATTTTTTATATATGTATTATATGTATTTGTTTATATATATATATATATATATTGGTTATATATGTATTTGGTTATATATATTTATTATATCTTTAGTACTAGGTTTATAAAATTTTATATATGTTTAGCTTGAGTAATATTTAGTATTTAAGTAATAATTAGCATTCAATTTGTTCAGTACATCTATTTTTCTCCTATAGTACACGTCTGTCTTCCTTTCTTCTTGCTCTATCCTGTTGATACAGGTCTGCTGGTAGAAATTTCATTTTAGAAATAAGCGGAACGTTTTTGTATGTACTGTCTTATGTATGTAATTTATGTCCTGTGTGTACAATAAACGTTATTATTATGAAACACACCGCCCTTTTTTCAGGGAGGCTAAGCCTATCATAGACGATGGAGCCAATCACGATTAATGATAGTCGACATCATTCGGCACCAAGTGATTTTAGTTGAAAGTTAAACTGATATTGATTTTAATTCAAATGCTGATTTACATTTCAGTTTACATTTTTAGGTAGATTCGTACAGACGGCCGCATATGAGGTTACCGCATGCGTGCACTCTGTACTATTACCATAAGAGCGGTATTGCAATGAGAATGCAGTAACCTAATGCGCTGGCCTCTGTACAATTTCCATGTAACCTCCGCTCCGTCAGAACCTTTGAAATGACACTTGTTGTTTATTTACTGTTCAATAGCATTTGTAGCCCAGCTCTTGCTGATCTTAACCGATCAGTGAGGTTAATCAACGTACACAGGGGCAGGGAACCTGATGGGTGACCAAAGTGGTAATTTATCACGAGCGTTTCTGTGCTTCGGAGGGCACGTTAAGCTGTCGGTCCCGGCTGTTGTCGATTGACTATAGTCGTTAAAACCAAGTAAGAGGCCATTGTGCGGTTTGAAAACTCTGACATCAGGGTTAGCCAAGTTCGCCACACACTTAACTATACCTCCACGATAAGAAGAAGAAGACTGTTCAATTTATTTATTTCCAAAGGTTCTTGTGTCAGAGAATTTGATATCACTTGCGATAATGCATATGTACGACAAAGAGCAGCTCGTGGTCGAGGGTGCTGGAGCATGTCCGTTGGCAGCCATCATGGGGGGCCTAGTGCCGGAACTTAAAAGAAAGCAGTAAGTCGATAATACCGCACACACAGCATAAATTGATGCATTTTTAGTTATTTATCATATCGAAAAGCAGAACTAAAATCCACACAATGCTTTATCAACAAATGCACACAAACCTTCAAGAATCCATAAACAACACTAAAAAATGACTCCTGCGACTTTAAATGGACGTCTATCTTCCGCATCCACGACCTCTTCGCTGGTCCACTTCGTGAAAAAAAAATATAAGTAGAGATATCTCGCAAACAAAGGCACGGATATCATGTCTGTGGATGAAAATAACAACTTTAAAAAAAAAAACCGGCAAAAAGCGAATCGGACTCGCACACGAAGGGTTCCGTACCATTATCTCTATAAAAACGCCAAAAAAAATCACGTTTGTTATTTGGGAGCCCCCTTAAATATTTATTTTATTCTGTTTTTTGTTTGTTTTTATTAGGTACAACAAACAGATAGCAGAACATAAAAAACAAAGTATAATAAATAATGCAAAGTTCTATACTACGATCCAGAACTAGTGTACACAACAAGATATATAATGATTTAAGTTAACCCGCACGGTCAACAATTAAGGCGTGTGTAACGAAATAAATGTTCCAAGTCTAAATAATTAATCAGATGCACAAAAAGGAATGAAATAATAAAAATATTAATGTTAATGCTTATTTCAAATTAAAACATACTCAAATAAAAGTTAAGAGCAAAAGTGAGAACGAAGTTGTCTTTTAAATTTCTCAATATTAGAGTCAAACAAATCAATTTGAGCGTTGCAACGCCTAAGCTCGTCAAAATCTCGACGCATTCTTATAACTGGGTTATAGAACGTAGTGTTAGTTTTGTATACGTTTAAGCGAAAGAGGGAAGGGAAGCGTTTGCGTCGGTTACACCCATTAAAATTAATAAGTTCCAACAGTTCAGGGCAATCAATTGCAGAGTTAATGATTTTGTGCAAACATATGAGACCAGCCTGAGCTCTTCTATTGGAAAGCTTTTAAATTACAAAGTCTGTTTTCGTAGCAAGACAATAGTCGATATAAGCCGAATCTGCGACAGAGCGAGCGAAGGAAGGAAGCCTGTTATTATAGCTATTTGTTACCATAGCGGCAACAGAAATAAATCATCTGTGAAAATTTCAACTGTCTAACTATCGCGGTTCATGAGATACAGCCTCGGACAGACTTATCTATAAAAACCGAGCAACGAGTTGTTATAGGGCCAATAGAAATACCTCATCTGCGAAAATTTCAACTGTCTAACTATCACGGTTCATGAGATACAGCCTGGTGACAGACGGGCGGACGGACAGCGGAGCCTGAGTAATAGGGTCCCGTTTTTCCCTTTGGGTACGGAACCCTAAAAAATAAAAACCAGTATATATGTAATGACAAAGACATAATTTTCCACATTAAAAACATATGAGTCACCAACTTCAGTCCCAACAGTAGTTCGCATAAAGTAGATAACTATAGTGTCAAAAAAGGAATTCATTTATGAAGTTTCAAAAACATTTAGGAGCTATCCCTACATAATCGTGCTACTTTTGAAACTACATGGTTTTATTTCCTCGGTTTCCCTATTTTTCGCGAACTACAATGCCTATTAGCAGATAACCATTCACAAAAATGTCACTCAATTATTTAGATGACGTTTTGGTTTGAAAGGATTTTTGTTTTCAATAAAATTTATAATGGTATCACTTCAGGAGTGTGCTTTTTCGAACATCAAAATAATTTTGAAAATCTGCCGACAGTTGGCGGAGTTATCGCGTAACAAACATACAAAATAAAAAAACCTACAGTCGAATTGAGAACCTCCTTTTTGAAGTCGGTTGAAAAGTGACCTTAAACGCGACAGGCACACTATCGACGTTTTCGTTACTCATATATTTGGGAAAATAAAAAACCAAGTATTGGATAATATACAAGGTATAAAGTTGACAATACCTGAAAAATGTACCTAATGTTACAGTGTGGTTGCTATCGTGACTGGAGGAAACGTAGACTCAACCGTGTACTCTCGAAACTTGGAACGAGGGTTGGCAGCTGATGGTCAACTAGTGCAAATCAGGGTAAGCAAAACAAAGACGGCCTAATATCTACATATATGTATGTACAAAAAATCACAATGAACAAATCACAATGAATTCCTGAATTAAGAAATCTGAGGTTTCTACATGTATGTATGTATTTATTCTTTACTGTGCATGAGCATAAGTTACACAAGACGCTATATAAGAAAAACAATACAAAGACGGACTTATCCCACAAGGGGATTTCTCCCAGTCAACCCATTGAGTGTTTGAGAGGAAGGAGTAGTCGGTAGGTAGCATTAAATGTACAAGGGTAGCATGAAATCTACATACCCCAATAGAATAACGAAGTAAATAACGTTCCATTTGCGGTACTAAATTTGTTTTTTTTTTTACCTTGTGTAACAAACTGAAAACATAAAGAAACATTGAAAATCCAAATCGTACCAAACTATGTCGCTCAATCGCGCTATGAAGCTGAAGCGCCTTGTCATAATCAAGGCGCTTCAGATAGAAGTATAATGCCAAAAAATAGCACACTCGAAGACCCTTTGCGTACCTTAAACTATATACGTCGAAACGAGATATAGAAGTTGGCCTATTTAAGCACTCATAACTCGCAACAGTTACTAGTAAAATGACACCTTTTCCCAGGTGTGTATAAAAGACAACTCAATTGCGCAGACACAGTTGTTGCACCTCTTGGCATCGGAAGGATTCGAGTTGATCCATCAGTTTCAAAGGCATAGATGGACTGCAGGTACTGAGTATTTCTTAGAGGTGAGTACCGACAACATTCCGATATTTAAATCTTTGATTTTTTTATTATAAGATGGGCTAACTCTTGACCTCAATCTTTACCATAACATCAAAGATGAGGTCGACGATGGAGCGAGTTAACTCAGAAAATGCCTATAAAGGCACTATGGTACTCCCACGCACCGACGGAACACAGCAAGCTCTTTGGCGTCGGACTTCGGTCGGAGGGTGGTTGCGAACCAGACGGCCCTTTACAGAGCCTACCACACCGCATGAGACCATAGGACGACACCTCAAATTCAGAAAAAAATGAAGTGTCGTTGCCTGGGATGGATTACTAGGAGGCAGGTCTCATTTCTGTTTTCTTAGTCGCCTCTTACGACACCCACGGAAAGAGATGGGATGGTGTTATTCTCAACCGATCACCACACGGTGTCATCAGTATTTAAATACTGATTTAAATACTGATGTCAAGAAAAAAATATGTTTTTTTTTTAAATAACTCTAAGACTTAAAACAAAAATTATCATCCCTGACATTTATAGTTTGTAACTTTTAAACGGCTGTGACCATTTTAATAAAAAAACCACCTTGATCACGTCAGCTTTTAAACAAAAAACCGGCCGAGAGCGTGTCGGGACACGCGCATTGTAGGGTTCCGTAGTAGCATGGTTCAAGTATGCAGCTGGCTTCTTAATTCTACGAGCATATTGTCATAGTCGATGTTAAAATCCCTAAATACTATACATAGTATCAAAAACAAATGTATTAAAAAGTTTGTAGTTTCAGAAGTAACTGTAGTTTTGGCCTTAACATAACAGAATGGAAGTATTGAATGCGCGAGCGAGGCGAGCGCGAATTTTTTTTTTTTTTTGTAATTTTTTTTTTTTGCAACAATATTATTGTAAGGAATAATATAATCATATCGAGCTAAGCAAGTCACAAAACCTATTAAACGACACCTGAAATGTCAATATGTTACAGCTTGGCTTTCGGCTCGCCTCACTTTTAGCATGGAACCTTGTGTGTCAGCCATTTTGGATTAGGGTAAATTCTACCCTCGTGAATTATTCTACATTTTTTTCATTATAAAAATGAATGTTTCCCAAACGGATTGCTGAATCAAAAAACGTTCGTAGTAAACCCCTTCTATATTTTAAAAAGCTATCTTATGATAACCCACTCGGTGATATCGGCGAAAAAAAAAACATCGCCCTTTCACGTGAATGATAAACACCCGAAAAAATTTTTTTCCACCATTTTATTTTTTAGATCTGTCACCGCAATTAATATATATGACCATGCTAAATTTTAGCTCTGTAGTACCAAGGATCTTATATTAGTAAATATATTCTTATTAATCCCAACAGTGTTTGGCATTTAGTCGACAATTACTCGCAAACTTGAAGGACCAAGTTATGTGTGATAGTTTTCCTTTAAATTTCGTTGTACGAGTATATTCTACCAACGTGAATTTTTGACACTTGTGTTTGACAAAAATTTGCACTTTAAAAAAATATATTTCGCAAACGGAGTGCTGAATCGAAAAACGTTCTTAGTAAACCCCTTCCATCTTTATTGTAAAATATTGGCGAGAAAAAAAAAACATCGCCCTTTTACGTCTATGGGAGACACCCGAAAAAATTTTTTTTCTAAGATTTTACTCTACAGTTCTGTCGGCGTGAGTTAAGTATATGTATAATCATACCAAGTTTCAGCTCTGTTTCTCAGGAAACCCGCGGAGAGACGGACAGACGGACATGGCGAAACTATTAGGGTCCGTAGATTACTACAGAACCCTAAAAAACGCATTTAAATTGGTCCATTCGTTAAGGAGCTACAATGCCATAGCAGACACACAGATACACACGTCAAACTTATAACACTCCTCTTTCTGCGTCAGCGGTTAATTATTAATTAAATAGTACTGTGATCGCGAATTCCAATTCCACGTAGCAGAATAATAATTTCAACAAAAAAAGAGGGATGTGATATTATGAGTATGACGTGTATCTGTGTGTCTGTCTGTAGCATGATAGTTGTTTGAAAGCTAACTTGTTTAAGATGGTTCAGTCGTTTAAAAATTATAAGCGATAAATGTCGGGGGTGACGGGGGTTTTCAAGCAGCACTTTGTATGTTCTATGAAATAAAAATGTTTGACACATTTTTTTAAGTTTTAGAGTTATGAGACTGGTGAGAAATTGTGGTAAAGTATCTTTTTAATCATCTCATCTGTCCTTCATGTGTATTAATAATCTTTCAGATGTGTCTGTGTTTGAAGTGCAGGGATCAAAATCATGCCTTAGAGCTGAAACATCTCATGAAGATTGTATATCCCGGCAAAGCCAAGTTCGAAAATAATCCATTTGTTTATAACCCACCGACGAAGTGCCCGTGCCCAATAATCGAATAGTGAACTTAGCGTGCAGGTAGGTACTGACTCCAAATGGTTTGAACCGACACCACACTTCAAAGCGGGATACTAAACAGCAATTAGAATTGATTGTGTCGGACCTAGCCTTATAAAGAAAGCCTGTGCCTAATTTATCTATCTCTGACTTTCGATAGTTTAAAGCTCTATAAAGTATGGAAACGCTTGAAATTACCGTTGCCACACTCGCACTCCGATTATTTAACGAGATATGCCACAAAAAAATACGGCTGCTTTGACTGGTGGCGCCATTTTCAGTTGCTAGGTAGTTTGCAACTTTACATTCGGTTGGCGGTGACGGTGGTGCTGCTGGTCGGGGTGGTTGTCAGCAAGTTTACTAAATAGTGCTCAATTTCGCCACATGAACAGATAAAATGGCCTCCATTCTATCGACACACACAAATCGTTTAGATTTTTTTAAATATGGTTTCTATACATATCTTACTGGATTTTGGTTAAGACAGTTATTTTAATGTAAATAAACCTATTTTCAGCAAAAAAAGTGTTACTATTTCTGCAGTAAAAAAAACCTACGTTTTGAGCGCATTTTTTTTCTGTAACTTCCGGTCCACTTTCCAGGTGGATTTTGGTTAAGACACTTACAGTAACTGTAAAAAAACACACTTTTTGAGCGTATTTTTTTCCGTAACTTCCGGTCCACTTTGCAGGTGGATTCGTAAATATAGACTCAAAAAGATCATTTACAAAAAATTTGGCTGTTATGGATTTTTTTTCCAAAATTAAAGAATTGCTCTTACAGTAGGTTCTGAGAGAATCATGTATATGTCACCGGAAAATAATAAGAATCGTGGGGCTGATTTTTGAAACAATAGAATTCCAATTCGCATACGAATTGACAAAATTTGTATGAGATTCTCATGCGAATCTTGTCAATTCGTATGTGAATTGGAATTCTATCGTTTCAAAAATATGTCTCCGTATAAGTTGATCAACTTTCGTGGTAGTTTATCAACTATTGGAAAATCATACACGGCAGTTGAATGTATTATTTAACTTATACATTTCCGATAATTGATCAATTTACGGCGTCTCACGGTAAAACGATCCGACAAACGCGATGTGTATGCTGATTGGTTGAAAACTCGAGGTGTTCGCCGATTGGTTGAATGTCTCACTTAGAACTGAGACAAGTAGGTTTGTTAGTACCGTTTAGGGTTGTAACTGTAATTGTAAGACGGTCTGGTTTCCGCAACTCGACGTCAACATGCGCCTATTTTGCGTGACTTTTATTTATTAGGATGGCTGTCAGTCTAGCCACCCTAGCTCCTCCACAAATTGCAGAAGTCCCTTAGGGTCCTCCACAACCTCCGGGAGGGACCCGGGTGTGCCCAGGCGTTTGGCCCGGTAGTTGGCCACCTCCTTGCAGTTCAACACGACGTAGGCGGCCGTCTCTTCCTCCTCCATGCATGCTCTGCATAAAGGACTGTCGGTGATACCTAGAGTGTATAGGTGTTTGTTGAACATACCATGCCCTGTTATTACGCTCGTAACCGCTCGAAGTTGAGTCTTCTTTAGCTGGAAGAGCTTGCGGAAGAGACGTGTATTGATTGCAGGTAAGGCTTCCTTTGATTGTCGGCATCCCGCCAATTGTCGTTACCTTGTACCTTGGTTTGCAGTCTTAGCAGAGATCGGAGCACGTTAAAAGGCACCGGTACTATCGGTTCCGGACCAATAGCTCCGGCGTCGGACCCCCTTTTAGCAAGTTCGTCAGCTGCGTCGTTACCTCTGGATCCACTGTGTCCTTTGATCCATTGTAGAGTGATATTGTTGTTGTTGCTACATACCTTCATTATAGCACAGTAGCAGTTGTATATGAGTCCTGAGTTCATTGTATTGCTGTTTAGAGCCATGAGTACAGCTCGACTGTCTGATAGTATCCTAATTGACTGTTCGGCTATCTTCCTGTCTTTGATAGCCTCCATAGCCAGGATTATGCCCATGCATTCAGCCTGGAAGACAGTATTATACTCACCGAGTGGACGGGAGATGTTCATATTCAGGTCCTCTGAGAATACCCCGGAGCCAGTACCTGTGTTTGTCTTTGATCCATCCGTAAAAATTCTTAAACCAGTCTGATTAAGTCCTTCACGATGGTCATCATGTAATTGTATTTTGTATTTTTTGTCAAATACATACGTTTTGTGTATCCTGTCGTTTATGGCACCCAATATAGGTAACTCCTCGGTAGCAGTGCGCAGGATGACTGCGTGAGGGGCCCTGCTGTTCTTCGCCCAGAGACCTAGGGTGTTTAGACGTATCGCGGATATGCATGCTTCCTGTCTAATAAACAGGTGTAAGGCTGGTAAGTTAAGCATTACCTCCAGATGGGTGTAGTCCTCATGCTGCCAGTCATGGCCAAACAGGCTTGTCTTTGAAAACTTTGTAATTTGGTCTGTACTGTGGATAGATTAGTGCGCGGCCACCACACCACAGCGTCGTAGCAGACCGTTGGTCGAATAACTGCTGTATATAGCCACCGAATGATTTTGGGGGAAAGGCCCCATTTTTTCCCTATCATTCTGCGACATTGCCAGAACATGATACTTGCCTTAGTCAGTTTTGACTCAAGGTGTGCATTCCAACTTAGCTTACGTTTAGGGTTAGGTTGGAACTGCGTGCGACCCTTAACGCACGAACCGAGCGAGCGTAGCGAGCGTGTCGTGGCAGCGGCCGGCAAAGTGCCAGAAACTACTCGACTGTGGTTGCCTTTAAGAGATTGTCGTAACGACCAATCAGAGAACAGTGTATTATATTACAGATGTCAGTTTAACCATGTTTAACGTAAAAATGTACGTACACTGAGCAGCGATTGGTCCATTCGTGTATGATTTGACGTGTGTCAAAATCGTTAGTTGATAAACTTACAGCCAGGCAGCGTAAGTTGATGAATTAGCTAAAATTTCTTGCGTTAAATAATACATTTCAACTGCCGTGTATGATTTGCTGTTAGTTGATAGACTACCTCAAAAATTGATCAACTTACGATTCTTATTAATTTCCGGCGACATATACTCGTTTATGAACATGCGGATCGCGGCGCAAAGAGAATACAAATTACTAGCCGCGGCGTTTATAACAAGATTTCATGGGAACTATGCATCATACTCATAGACATAGAAAAAATAAGTTAAAATCATACTACACGTAAATGCTTTTGTCAACGAAACAAAAATAACATTTTCGTGTCTATAAACATCAATCATCTTGTACCAACATGTCGATCATAGACATAGAAATAAGAAAAATGTTTGGTACTATTCTCTTTGAACAATCAAAACCGTCAGTCGAAATGTGGTCGAAGTCACTTGCAAATTTCTTGTAACAAAAGTGAAAATACGTAAAGAAAATGTAAACATCTGTTAATTTCACTCTTGTTTCCGGCCACCACTTAACGCTCTTACTTACAAATCCAAACTCCAAAATACTTAGTTTATAAAATGGCTAATAAACGTGTAAGTTTTAGATTTAGAAAATTTTGTGCCTTGTTGTGGAATTGTATGGTATCTGACTCAGGGGTGCTGAAAATTTAGATCTGTGCTAATGAGTCTCAATATAATAATGCTTATAAGCTGGTAGGTCTTGTTTACTAAAGATTGCTGTTGCCATTCTTCGCAAACTAAGTGCCCCTATCGGTACACGCCAACTCCCCCGTAAGATGGCCCTCTGACCGCACCTATGTTGCACAGAATTCAGGAGAGCTCCATAGCATTGCGCAGATTATTGCGAGCAGACTTTCTTTTTCAATAAATTCTAGAGTCATAAATGTAAGATCCACGTAACGTAACACCATATTTTTAACTAAGCTTTTCCTAACAAGTGTTGTACTTTTTTCGTTTTCGTTAATTGTTATTTTGTATTGTGTTGTATGTTACTGTACCGTGTCATGAATAAATGTATTCCTCTCTTTCTCTCTAAACATTCATAATTTCTAAGTATTTGGTCTTACGTAATTTTTTTACAAAAAGGATAACAGACTTTTGTTGTTGTACAGGATGTCGATGAATTTTGTGATCCTGACAATCCAAGAAAAATCAACTACTCTGATGTAGAAGTTGCAGCTAAAATAATCGCGCCCTATGTTCTGCGAACCCCTTCACTGGTAAACGATAACCTTGATTTTTTACTAAAAATAGATTTGTGAGAATGTTTTATTCACTAATTATTATTTCATATAATCATTTTCAGGCTTCCCAGTGTCACCAACAGTTAGGAATAAATCTTTACTATAAAATGGATAGTTTCCAACAGTCTGGTAGGTAAGTTGATATTTTTATTATATAAAAGATTTTCTTGTAGATTTCGTGAAGCAAGCGTCAATTAAGTGATTCTTTGATGTTCCTCCTATGATAGTATATTCTTGCTCGTATTCAGGTTGTAAGTATACAAATCCCTTCTCGTCATCCGCTCTTCGCCAACTATTGATCTCCCCACTCAAAAATGACTCCAAATGACACATACAATGTCAATTCACATTGTAGGTGTAATTTTATGCTATCAGAGAAAGAAACGAAGTCTCGGGCGAAAAGCTAGTAGGTAAAGATAATTGAATTAAATAAAAACAACTATTTAGCCGTCTCATTGTACGGTTTCTTTACCTCTATGATCCATTGTTTCTCCGAAGAGTGTTGTATTGTAAGGTTCCTAGAATACATGTATATGTGGAAATCTTTTAATGCAAATACACGAAGGTTGTACTTTATGCCAATAGCTTTATTTAGAGCACTATATATCGACTGAGTATAGCCCAAGTTTCAGATTTCGAGTCGCAGTCCTGCAGAAATTGGTCACCCCTTGTAGTTTTTATAACGAAATGTACTTTATATTATGTTCGACAGTTTTAAACAGAGAGGAATCGTAAACATGATGCTGAAATTGCCACCAGCTAAGAAAAAACTGGGCATAGTGTTGGCAAGCTTAGGGAACGCGGGCGATGCTGCCGCCGTCAGTTGCGCCAAGCTCAATGTACCAGTGATTGTTGTATGTCCAGTTTGCGTTCCGATTTGCCGCCTTCAAAGAACTTTTTCATTTGGTGCCAAGGTCGTCGTTCAAGGTGCTGATCTAGCTGAGGCTCAAAAATATGCTAGAAGTCTAGCAAAAGATAAAGGTCTCACATTTGTGAATAGGTGAGAGATACATACTTACATAGATAGATAGATATGAAATTTATTTCCATCACAGTACATACTTACAAATAGACAGTACAGAAAGAGGCAATCACAAAAGCAACAATAGAGTTTAACATTACAATATTTTCAAATTTTTTCTAAATACAATGGATTTTGCGGCATAACTTAGTGTACAAAAGCAGGTAATCCAGTTAAGTTGGAGAATAAAAGTAACAATAGTAAAAATATGAAATTTAAAGTAATTCGAATTAAGGATTGGTTAACTAGACGTAAGTTCCACCAAGCTAAGAGTCAATCCTCTATTTTCCTATCATACAGCGAAATAAAACATTACCGATAAATCTAGTTTAGACACGACTATCTGTTATAGGTATTGAAACTATTCTTAGTTGCGGAAAAGATCAGGCCCCGTATTCGAAACCATATCCGATTCGCCCAATGCATCTCTCTCGTACTATAAAGATGACAGTGGTAGATACCTGGTATAGCCTTGTGGAACGTCGTAGGCGATTCAAATAAGAAGTTAGTTATAAAGCACGTTCTGTTTTAGTCGTGACCAAATAAGAAGTTAGTTATAAAGCACGTTCTGTTTTAGTCGTGACCACCCAGACATACTCACAGGCTACGGCACTATAGCGATGGAAATTTTGGATGACACTCCCAACATAGACGCCGTGTTGGTGCCGGTAGGGACTGGCGGCCTAATCTCAGCGGTAGCCACAGTCGTGAAACAGCGGAAGCCTAGTTGCGCAGTTTACGTAAGTAATATCATCATGCGTCTTAGAGGAGCTTAGAGAGGACATTCGTGTAATCGGGTATCTATTTGTTAAAACGTGTGAATGTACACGTAAAATAATTTACGCCAAAGTGGCAGTACCCCTAATTCAATGTAATCGGACCAGCGATAGTTGATGAAGTCTGAAGTCTTCTTCAAATAACTATTTGTCTGAATTTTATAAACGGCGAAGAACCATGTTGATCACACGTTAGCTTTGAAACAAAACACCACATCAAAATAGGTCCACCGACAGTTACGATGCCACATACAGAAACACAGTCATGTATTTTCGTTAGAAATTGAAAGCAGTCCCGTCATTTTAGAACAGTGAGCAATTCCACTTTGTTTATTGATGAAAATAACATTTTCTAACGAAGGGTATTCAACCTGAAGCTACACAAGCGTTCTTCAAGACTCTGGAGAAGAAACCAGACGAAGAATTGGAATTGGAGAACAGGCCAACAATTGCCGAAAACCTCAATGTTACTGCGGTCGGCGTCAACTCTTTCTTTAACGCCAAGCCGCTTATCGACAACATGGTAACATTATTTTAGCATTATTTTATTGTATTTAGAACATAACAGAACACCGACTAAAATCTCAAAATCGTTTATCGTACTAAACTGATTCATCGCATGGTCATGGATCGCATTTCATGTGAGACTACCCTGAAAACTAAAACGAAACAAATAAATTAACGAACCAATTTTCATACACGGGATTGATGAACTCTATACTTGGAACAAAATGAGTACTTACCTGCTATCCAAATCTGTTAACAGCCTACCAAGATATCGACAAATCTATGAAAAACCAGTTTATAAGTCTATTTCAAAGAAATTGAAAGACAACTTAGTTCGGTTATTAATAAAGTGAAAATTTTGTAAGGTACGACATGGTAAAAAAAATCTCAAAACAAAATAATTTGTAGTGATCTAGAATTAGTTCACTTGCGTCGATTTATACCAATTATGTACTGAGATAGTTTTCTACGTTAAAAACGTATGAGTCACCGACTTCAATCCTAACAACAGTTCGCACAACAGTTGAACATACATTTAAAAAGAACATACAGTCGAACATAGAACCTCCTCCTTTTTTGAAGTCGGTAAAAATGATTTTCACCGCTCTTGGATTCACGTCAAAAAACACTTCAAAAACATCGAGCGCTTAGCAATATTCCTTTTAGGGTGGCCAAAGCTAAGGGCTGTTGAATTTTCTACGGCGTAGCAATTGCTACGATTTCTTTGTAGAAGTCGTCTTCGTAGATACACGTAGTCATTTTTAAGTCATAATGGGGTTCTAAAATGGGGAAAATTTTTAACTGACGTATAACTGCTTTTTACCCGACTTCTAAAAAAGAGGAGGTTCTATGTTCGACTGTATGTATTTTTTTATGTACGTTCATCGATTTCTCCGCCAATTATGGACCGTTTTTTAAAATTCTTTTTTCGTTCGAAAGTGTATACTCAGAGGTGGTCTCACATAAATTTTATCGAAAATGATTCGGCACTTTTAAAAAATATACAAAAACAAAAAATACTACTAACCAGAACATCATCTAAATAAATGAGTGACATTTTCGTTTGTGGTTATCTGCTAATAGGCATTGTAGTCTGCAAAAAATACTAGTTATCTACTTTGTGCGAACTGTTGTTGGGATTGAAGTCGGTGACTCATACGGTTTTTTTAACGTGGAAAATTATTTAATATATTTTTTAGAAAATAATTCACGAAAACGTCAATGATCACCAAAGAAGTAATGAATGGTCCATTACTTTACTGCCGCTTAAAAAAACTAACTCACTCTAATCAATGCTCAGTCTAAGACCTTAGACCACAAAAGTTAAAATTTTACACATGGGTTCCTTGGTGGTAGCCTGTTGATTATCCGTATTAATTTCCAAAGCTGCTGGTAAAAGAGGAATGGCTCGCCCGTGCCATGACGCACATGTACGACAGAGAGCGACTTGTGGTAGAGGGAGCTGGAGCATGCGGCCTGGCGGCCATCTTTGGAAGCCTTGTACCCGAACTCAAAACGAAAAAGTACGTCTAACAATGTTTATTTTATTTTTGTACTAGTCTCTTAGAGCTAGCTTGCTAACATATTACAAACTTGGACCGCAATATGGTGGAATGTTCGTTACTAGCTTTTTGCCCAGGACTTCGTTCCCGTGGGAATATTTGAAAATTATGGAGCCTATGTGTTATTCTGATGTATCTTGTAAAGTTTTATTAAAATCCATTCAGTAGTTTATGCATGAAAGAGTAACAAACATCCATACATCGCAACATCCATAAACTTTCGCATTTATATTAGTAAGGAAAGTCAGAACAGAGGTTGACATAGAAGGTAGAATGCACGGTACACTAATAGAGAAAAAAGTTAAGAATTTACCCACAAAAAAGAAAGAGGAGCAGATAGGTCTTACGTTAAAGATCATAGGTAGTCAGCATTTAGGACTTGTAAAGACTAGACGTAATACGATATTGATATTGCAGTGTGGTGGCCATAATAAGTGGAGGGAACACAGATGTGACTACTTACTGCCGCACGTTACAAAGAGGATTGGCTGCAGAAGGGCAATTGGTGCAAGTTAGGGTGAGTTCAACTATTTAACAAGTACCCACTACACTTGATGAATGCACAAGGGGTAGTTTACATAACGGATTGTTAAGTAAAATAAATGTAGTCGATACCGTAAAGCGTTTATTGCACACTGAAGTAAAAAGCACATCATACATGACATACATAATAACGCCGATAAGTTGCGTTGCAACATAAATACGAGTAAAATGATAATGTCGAGTAAACTCGTACAAGTTTATCTGGTATCGGTTGGTACTGTGTCAGTTAAAAATATATTTAAATTAGAAATATTTAAAAAAATGGATCTTAAAAATGCATTGCGTATCCGTAAAGGTATCGTTCGGAGACTATTTTTTACCATATTTAAAGTAGAGGAATATTCACAAATAATGACTCGAAGCCACGAAAGCTCAGTTGGTTAGAGCACCAGGAGATCT
Organism: Aproaerema taeniolella; assembly: GCA_949987775.1. Taxonomy (NCBI): domain Eukaryota; kingdom Metazoa; phylum Arthropoda; class Insecta; order Lepidoptera; family Gelechiidae; genus Aproaerema; species Aproaerema taeniolella. The sequence goes on from OX465262.1 coordinate 6,637,347, forward strand.
AATCCGGGGCCGTGGGTTCAAGTCACATTAGCACCGAAAAAAAAATTCTTTCCCTAAAAAACATACCTACAAATGAGGCAGTCTAAAGGAAATTTTCCAACCACGTTAAAATAAAATGACATAATGACTGACACCAAGATTCACGTAATCCGTTGCCTGCTTACGTCACTGCAAGGAAAATGCGTGCGTGCGGGCAAGAGCAATGACGTAAGCTACAAAAGGCATCTGAAACGACAACCTCGTTTTAATGAATCATAAAATAAAAAGTTTAAAACGAACTAGGTCACATTACTGAAAACTAGTTTCGAGCCGACGATCTCGATCCTATACGAAGCTGTTTAAAAGAACCAAGGCTGGTCATTGGATGGCTGGCGTTGTTGAGTCATGTACTTACCGCAATCAAAACGGTGTAACCTGATGCACTGGCCTCTATACAACAGTTAGCATTAAATAAAGAAAATCAGTTTAAGTAACTACCCAGCCACCACCTGATTTGCTCGTAAGTGCATAAATTACACTCATCTTCATCCTAACCTTGGTGTCAGAGTTTCCAAACAGCCAAATGTTCTGACTTGGTTTAACCACTGATGTAGTCAATCGACAACAGCCTAGACTGTAGTCAATCGACAACAGCCTAGACAGACGGTTTTGCCAGTTTGGTCAGATGTCAGTCTAAAGGACCTGGGGCATTATTTTTGAATCACTCGTCTCATTTCGAGCGATATCTTTCGTTGATTTGCGTCGATGCTATTGATTTTTGAATTTTTTAACTACTAAATTCCATGAGTGCTAAGATCCTTTCGCTGAAGTGCAATGATCAAAAAGTTCGGAAATCAAAAGAATCCGCGCAAATCAATAAAAGATATCGCTCGAAACGAGGCGAGTGATTCAAAAATAGAGCCCCTGACCCGATGTAGGTGGCTTTACTGATCGATGCCGATCAACAAGCGCCAATGGGCTAAGCTTTGTAAAAAACTAACAGCGTAACCACTATCCCCAGATCGGTATAAAAGACGAAACTGCCGCTCAGACTCAGTTGTTTCGTCTCATAGAAAAAGCAGGGTATACCTTGATCCACCAGTTTCAAACGCATAAATGGACGGAAGGTACTGAGTATTTCTTGGAGGTGAGTACTTGTAAAACGTACATACGATCACATCACAAAATCGCGAGACGTATCGCCGCTGCCGGCCATGTGAAAGCCTAATAATGGATAACTATTTTTACAAACTTTTTATTAACTTGCAATGTAGGTATGTAAGTGTGTATGTATGTTCGTTCGGGTCAAATCTTGCAACTGAATTTTTATGCAGTTACCCACAATCGGTTGAAGGGATACATACGGGTTTAGTTTGGATGACAATGTATGGTTAGTTAAGTGAAGTCTTTCTAAATCAGGCAAAACTGACTGTGGTTGGTTTCAATTTCGAAAAATTATTTTCGATCATCAGCGTTACAGTCTGAATATTATTTTTTTTGGTATTCCAGATATGTCTGTGCTGTAGATGCAAAGACATGTTGCACGCTTTGGAGCTAAAAAGGATCCTAGAACGAGCCTATCCCTGCACTGTCACCTTTGAAACTGAACCGTTTACAGACAGGAGATCATGTCCATGCTATGCACACAGAGATTGTACACATTAAAAAACTTATTACTAATTATAAAAAAAATCGGCTCAAATCTCTATTCTTACCTTTGATATAAATTGTTCTAAAAGGATAAAAACATCGAAAATATGATAAGCAAAAACTACAACATAAAAAAGCTGATAAAGAGATACCCAATATCTAGTCTACAATATTCATAAGTAATAAATATTTTTAAATAATAATCATATGGCGTTTAATTAATTATACGAAAATGAAATAAATACATATTCCAATAACAATAAATATATTTTCTGGCAAGTATGTACTTGTATTGTCATAAAATACAAAAGAATAACCTTATTATTTTAAAACATTGGCCCTTAGGTTGTTATATTAATACATCACAAATTAAAAGTAAACAAAGTCATATTTTGTAGCTATTTGTAGATACTGTCCATAAAAGTGGCCATTTTGACATCTCGTTTACTAAGGCCATTGACATCATGAGATGATAGTGTTACCTGTAACAAGAAATGTGATTTTTTAAAATGCTCAGTGGCAGAAACATTCAAGAAAGGTAAATCTTATTTAAATGTAGGTAATGCCATCGGTTTACGTCAAAAAGACAAAGTGACAGTATAATATTTAAAGTAGCATTAACTTTAATGGACATTTCTGCAACTGGTTGTAAGGTTAACTACTATTTTTGTCCTGCTAACAGTATTCAACATTTTAGCAGTTGTAAAACAGCACAACAGAATATGAGCCATTAATAAATTAATAAAAGTGAAATAATGCACAAAGGAAACCTAATATGACAAACTGATGTTTATTACTAAGGCTGTAATATACAGAAGTTAATCTCTAGTGATATTAAGATCAGTGAGTAGACAGGCAAGCTAATAAACACAAACTATCAAGACTGATCAGCTCTTGCTTGTACACACAACAGCAAATCAAACTATATGTCTTAAATGCAAATCAAGATATGCTGCTGCCTTTGGTAATAAATTAATTACCTGAAGTTTGTTGTAAACATTGAACCATTCAGGGTGGTGGTCCATTTTGTCTGCAAGGAGAGCCACACGGGTCATGAACCCAAAGGCCTCGTTAAAGTTCTTGAACATGAACTCCTTTTCGATGGCATCCCTGTTGGCCTGCACTTTCCAACCAGCAGTTAACAGAGGCTGCAGCTGGGTGTTGCGGTCTTCTGTTGTCAGTTTATCAGCCTGAAAATAATAATTAACAATTTTATTTATTTTTAATTTTTTAATTCAATTTTCCTTTATTTAGATCTAACATATTTTGTTTTGCAAATCAACAATTCGTCTTCGTCCAATAACATTCATAAAACACGCAACTTGTTAAGTGAAAGTTAAATTAAGTGCATTAGCATTCCAGATAAATATGTAGGTAATTTACAGTAACTATCAGTCAAGGTCTTATAAGAACATAACTACTTAGGTAATAGGTAATTAAGTCATGTAAGTATGCTTCTAATAATACGACGATAATAACTATAATACGTCATTCAAATTCAACAGTTTTAAAAGTATTTGTTAAACTAACTTTATAGTAACCATTATTAACACTATCCTATTTCATGTTCGTGACACCTGTTGTTACAAGGAAAAATGATAGCTCACCATTTTCCTCTTGGGTGTAGACGACGGAGCTGATGCAAATCCGGCGGCTCGGCAATCATTGATTGTGGCTGGCGCGCACTGGAGCAACAGGCGCGACCCTGACCCCGTCGGGAGGTGAAAGTGTATCAGCGTTGAGACCGCCCGATTCAAACTTCGTAATGTCATTGCGTTGCGGTAAAAGTTTAATAAGTTTAAAGCAGACTCTTTTTCCACAGTAAACTCATTTTATTCATTCAATTTCTCTCAAAATTTCTCTCTTTCTTTCCACTCCAAGACACTTTCTTTCCTACTTTCTTTTCAAAACCAAAACAAGGCAAAGGATTTTTTTTTTACAATTTCCCATACACACCTTATTTTTTCTATGTCTATGTCCATACAGCAAAATAAAATAAAGGACGGATCTCGCTCTACATACTCCTCCTTTCGTGTTCCTTGCTTCCAAGGAGTATGTAATCACTGCGTTTTCTTGCCTGTACTGGAATTGGGATTGGGTCGTGAGCAGCAAGATTATTTGCCATAGATACGAAAAAATATACATGTCAGTGTCATTGTCAACAACAACCTTACAATGAGCGCGAAAAAAGTAAACACTGTTAAATGATTTCGTTTTATTTTAGAGTAATGAAAGTAAATCAATGAAAACTACCTACCGAGTATACTGATGAACTTAAACAACAGTAACCTGTTCAATCATGGATCTAAAAATCCTACTACCATCTAAAATATATGAAATTATAGAAAGGGCAGGAATTTCAACTCCCAAGCAAGTGTTGTTACTATCAGTGTGGGATTTTAAAAAACTGACTAATCTTTGCACCGAAGACATAAAACTAGTGAAGAACCTTGTTTCTAATTTTATATCCCCTCCAAGTATAACTTGTGACCAACTGTATACACAACAACTGTGTAATATTTCCACAGGATGTGTAAAAGTGGACAAGATTTTAAAGGGAGGTTTCCGACGAGGAACCATAACTGAAATTTACGGAGAAAGTGGTTCAGGAAAAACACAGATAGCCATCCAAACTGCAGCTCACAATTGGTCTAGTGGAACCGTATTCATATGCACAGAAGAAGTATTCCCAGTAAAAAGATTTGATCAAATCAAAAAATCCATTGCTGACTTCAATCCTGACGAAGACTATGGCCAGAACACTTTTATAGAACACATAACTGAAGCTAGTGACCTAATTTCTTGTCTACGAGTACGCCTTCCAAAACTTCTTGAAAAAAAGAAATTATCAGCTGTAATAATTGACTCTGTAGCGGCTCCTTTTAGGTCAGAATATACAAACTACATACAAAGAGCAGAAGAGTTAAGAGAACTGGCTGTTGCATTAACAAAATTAGCACAGGAATATAAATTAGCAATCATTTGCACCAACCAAGTCACTGCTTGTTTCGATGGAAATAATAGTGTTCTGCCGTGTCTGGGATTAGCTTGGTCAAACATGATTTCTACCAGGTTATGTTTAAAAAAAACTAATCAAATGTTGGGTATCAGAAACTTATCCAGCATCAGTAAAGTATCACAAAGTGAATACAATACATTTGTGAGGGAACTATCTATTGAATTTTCACCAGATTTACCAAACTCAGTTGTAAATCTAGTAATCACTTCAAATGGAATTCAGTGTTTGAAATTTTTGGACCAAAACTAATAGTTCCATGGCTGTAATTTTTTTTTTTAAAGAAACCTTATGATTTTGACAGATGTAACCACATTAGAAAATGAACCTTATTGTTGAACTATTAAGTTTAATTTGTGTTATAGTTAAGTGTTGTGAGGTTTACATTTGTGTTGTAGATAATAATTCTTGTAAAAAATTTCTAAAAACCAATCAATGTCCTTTAATAAACATGTCTTGCAATTCATGTGCTAAACCATTTTCTTTGCTAAGAAAAGAGGTAAATATTTGAATTTAGATAATGTGTTTTAAAAGTAGCATAATATACAACTTATGAATCTTATGATGATTTTACTTTTAGAAAGGTTGCTCTAATTGTGGCTTCAGTTTCTGTTCAAAATGTTTGGAATACAAAATGTTCATACCAAAGTTGAATGCAGAAGCAAAGGTATGTAAAGTTTTTTTTAAAATAAGTACATATTTAATTTTCAGTACTTCATACTGAACCATTGATTATTTAATACTTTTCAGGTATGTATGAAGTGTAAAAATGCACCCCAAACTAGTGACCCCAAGAAGATTGAACCACCGGATGCATATTACAAGTAAGTTTCAACTATAATGACAACGATTGAACCAATTTTTCGTATAATGAAGGTAGGTATGTTATAGAGAAATTAATATACCTTATAGCAGGGGTGGCCAACCGGTTGATCGCGATTGACCGGTCGATCGCGACTGTTAGTCCAGTTGATCGTGGCAAGGTGAAAAAAAAAGAACATTCAGATTTATGTTTTTTCTCTTAATATAATTTAAAAAAATACTACATGATTAGGATTATGCTGTTTTTGTTGAACTATGCTGTTTCATTTAAGATTTCAAGAAGTATGTAAGTGGTAGATCCCACAGGGTTTCGTTAGTAAACAGGAGATCTTGGGTATAATCAAGTTGGCCACCCCTGCCTTATAAAATAACACTCATTGTATCATGGAGAATTCCTAAGATTTATTGATGGCCTCTCATTTGTAGATGTATTTAAGTAAATGTACTTATTACCTATTATTCCAGAAGAATTAGTGCTATAAAAAGTAATTCAGTAGATACATCAGATGGTCCCTCAAGAGGAATAACAACTATAGACCAAGAGATACACAACAGACTTTCAAAGTTAAAAGAAGGCAAGCAAACTATACCATCTGACCAAGAGATGGCTGAGAGATTACAGAAAATAAAAGGAGATATATCCAAAACTACTGATGAAGAGTTACAAGAAAGGCTGGCAAAGCTTAGAGGAGTTCCCGTCACCACAGTACAAACTCAGGTATACATATTTTTAACTTACAACAAATGATAAATGGAAACACTATTTCATCTTCATTATCCCGTTTGTTTCAGAAAAAGAGATAGGTATTTAATTAGAAATAAAATAAAAATTATATATCACAAACTACACTGAAAGCACATGACTTTTTCAGTCCATGTTACCTGCACCCGACCTTCGAACTGAGCAAGAACAAGCTGATGATTTGATAAAGCAATTCCAAGACCAAACCAAGATTAACACTAAGTACAAGGATGAGTTTGACAGCCTTGTAAATAACATGGAATCTAGATTAGGCAAGCTGAGAGGAGGAGAAGGTGGTCCTAGTGGTCAAACTGCAATAACAAAAGATGAAGTTGAGTCAGAGGATGAAGAAGAGATTGTCAAAAAAATTGTCCAAAAGGTAATAAATGTAGAATCATAATGTCAAGAAATCATATTTTTTAAATAGTTATTTTGATAGAATACAATTTAAATACGAAGAATTTGTTACAGATAAAATTAGAAGTTTCTATAGATGATGATGAGGCGGAGATACCAACAGGTAAAGATGATGAGCTGCCATTTTGTGAAATTTGTAATGAAGATGCAAAAGTGCGGTGTTTGGGATGTCGTTATTTGTTCTGCAAAAGATGCTTTATGGACCACAAAGATGATGATGATGGCTGTAACAGATATGAACCTTACACTGCACCAAAGGGCTCTAATATTTAAGGTATAAGATTTACTACACATTCAGATTAAATATATTCTGTGCAAATGATTGGTTATTATAAATAAATACAGATCTACTTATTTACATTATCTTTTTATTTTTTATTACTATGCTCTTCTAGAATGCTAGGTAACAATTTCACCAAATCTTTAGAAGTTTGCCTGTACTCATTTTCGATCCAGATATCTTTAAGCCTACTTAAAATACGGCCATACATTCTTCCTCCAGGTACTCCATTATCTTTGAGTTCTTTTCCTCCAATGGGAAACCTGGGTATTTCCCACTTATCAAACTTTTCTAAGAGAACTTCATCTCCTCTGTACTTTAGTACTTCACGCACATAGTTAATTGCATCATTTTGTTTCTTTGTCGTATTTAAAACCAATTTCTCGTAAGGTCTGAAAAAGATAGTTATAAAAATTAATATCCAAAATATCAAACTCTAAAAATTAATATCTAAAATATCAAACTCAATTAATCAGTTGTGCAACAGAACACTCAGCAATTATATATGTAAACTTACAATAATGGTCTTGTAGAAGAATCTTTATCTCCTCTATGTTCAATGAGGAAGTATGTCATGTCTCGGTCATATCCTGAGAACTTTAGTCTACTGTGCAAAACAGTTACATCATCCATGTCCCTCAGCAGTGCTGCAAGGTAGCTCATTGGATGCAATTGTAAATGCTCTGCTCTCTTTAATACCCTCTCTAATTCCTCCATATTTGGCTCAGATGGTAACCCTTAAAAGAAGTTTTAGTCAATATGAGTGCAGTATTTATCAGAAATTGTTTGTTTTGTACAATTTACGGTAAAAAACTATGTTGTTACACATGCTTACCTATGAATTTTCCAATGCCAGCATTCAATATAACTTTCAACAGACTCCCAGCAAAGTTTCCTTGTAATGTCTTCTTCAGTTCGGTCCATATTCTTTCTCCTGATACTTGCTGTAACCCTTCTGCATTCTCCTTAATTACCTTGAGTGTGTACTCCTCATGATTATTAGGTTTTTCTGCTATCCTTCCATAGAAGCGAAAATAACGCATAATCCTGAGAAAATCCTCTTTTATTCTAACATCAGCATCTCCTACAAATGCAATTCTTCTCTTTTGTAAATCTTCATATCCAAAGAAATAGTCATAAACTGAGCCATCAAAACCTTAAAAAATATACTATTTTAGACTGCTGTACATTTTAAGTCTGCAAAAAACCAAGTAAATGAAATATAAGCATCTACTCTTACCCAAAAACATTGAGTTAATAGTGAGATCTCTTCTATTCGCATCTAGCTTCCAATCAGTAGTGAACTCCACTTCAGCATGTCTTCCATCAGTGACAACATCCACCCTGAGTGTAGTTATTTCAAAGTTCTCTTTATCATTAATTCTAGGTGTGATAGTGCCATGTTTTTCTCCACTCATGTTGATCATACGGATGTTTTCTACTGTGAACATTTCTTTCATTTGTGTTGGGGTTGCTACAGTCGCAAAGTCCAAGTCTTTCGGCTTCAGGCCCATTAGAAGATCTCTGAAATTAAAATTTTTTACTAGTGTAAACAAAGTGCAAAAAAAATAGAATGGTGAAGAAAACTGCTTATGTTAACTATAAAAAAATATATTCCAATACTCAAAAAATAGGTTGCGATTACATTTTTGTAAAACTCAGGCAATAAATACAATTTTTTGACAACCAGCTAAGTGGTAGTTACTCTACCTACTAATTATCTGTTCTGTCTGGTTTCCCAAATTGTTAAAAAGCTGATGAAAAGCTTTAAAACAGTGAGACCTTAATTATATTAAGAAAACTAAGCTACATACCGCACAGCTCCTCCAGCTATCCTGATTTCATACTCATATTTATCAAATAATTTCTTCAAATCCTGAACTTCCGGAGTAAACATACTTTTGAATTCAGGAGAGTCCAGTTTGAATACAATTGGGTTCTCCCGACATTTTAATTCCATATCTACTTTAGGTCTAACTCTTCGGCGATCCGATGCTGCTGGACTAAAACTTGTCTGGAAAAAATAAATTGGGTCAGAGTCAGAGGGTCATGCATGATATTTCACTTTACCTACCTATTTTTTAAAGAGGAAAGATTTGTACGTTTGTAATGAACAAATTCCTACTGGACTGATTTCAAAAATTCAATATCTATTAGAATGCTACATTATCCCTGAGTAACATTAGGCTACATAATTTTACCGAATTCCACGAAAACGTAAGAAGTTATGTATAAAACTGACCTTAGTACGGTATACTTTGAATTTCTTAACAAATCTAACTAATAATGCTTCTGAAAAACTGAAATTCATAACAATATTTCAAAAGAATCAGGCTACTAAAAATTAAATTTTCGCTGAAGTAACTAAACTATTTAACTATCATGGTCACAGAACAATATATCATGGTTAGAATAGAATCTTGTATTAAGGCAATCAGGTTAGATTTTGATATAATTAAATCTTATGTCAATGCCAGTGATTACTTCCGCAATAGACTTGTTCTATGTCTATGGTTACTCTCAATGAATGATTGTGCATAGTATAACAATATCGGTGAGTCAGCTCAATGGTTTCCCTTTTTTTAATCGTCTGAGGCAGAAAGAGATCCTTATGACTCACTTTCTATGGTCGCTGTTCATTTCAACTAGCTTTAGATTAATTTCGCTAGTTGATTAATTTCGCTAGTTGTAGGGAAACCATTGAAAAATTAAGGACTATTCCTTTAAAAAGACGAAAACGCACCAAAATTCTAGGTTAATTTGCCCTAATCGGGAATCGAACCCAGGATCCGTCGATTCACAGACAGCGTTACTAACCATTGAACCTAACTAATGGTATCTTTTTAAACAAATGAAAAGACATCTTTACATCCAGTTCTTTATTATTAGACATTTAGTACATATTTAATGGAGTTTAATTACACAGCTAGGTACATTTAATTGGTGCCTTATAAGTTAATCTAGTGTCATTTACCACCCATGAGACTGTTCATTCCGCTGGAACCCTGTTGCAATTGCCGCATCATATTGTTGAGACCAGACATGCCGCCCATTTGCTGGAGGATTCGGGGGTCCATCATCTTTGCCATTTGTTGGTTTAACTTCGCCATTTGGTTTTGATTTACATTCTTCGCGATATCACCGCCTTTGAACAACCCCTTGATACCACCCATTTTCTTAACGACGGCTGCGAATTTAGTATACTGAGCAATCAAGTCTTTGACATCTCTTTCTGTAACTCCAGCTCCCTGAGCCACCCTGGTGATACGAGTCGGTTGTTTGGAGAACAGTTTAGCGCCATCGCGGTGATCCAGTTCACCTTCGTTCATTGAATCCATGATCGTCATTAGTCTTTTCAGTTTAGCCATCGATTCTTGTTCACTGCCTTTCGACATTAAGTCTTGGGAGAAGCCTGGGATCATACCCTGTAAATATTTAGTTCAATTAGTGCGTCATTCGACGATCAAAACTCTATACTAGGGCTAGAGCATTGCAGTACAGCCAAGCCTCATTCATTAACCATTTTAGCGCCAAGAGTTTTCGTCAAACACGTTCACCACACGCCACGAAATTAAAAAATAATTATTGATGTCGTGGCGTTCACCACACGCCACGACATTAATAATTAGAAAAAATACAGTTAAATTGGTAATTTTATTCGTCTGATATATCAGACTTTGGCGGCGAGGGCACGAAATTTAAACGTCTGATATATCTGACTTTTTTAGGTTAAATTACTCAAACTTATACACCTCAAAGCTCCGCCATATGGCCAGGCCTCAAGGACCACTAAGTCCCTTGATACATTAGTAACAATATGACTTAAAACAAAAGACTTAATAAAATTTACCATAATCTGCGAGAAAGGACCCATCTTCATTATATTTTGGAACTGTTCGTACATGGCTCGTAGTGTGAACTGACCATGTTTTAGCTTTTCAATGAGTTCATCATTGTCATCCAGTTTAAGTTCATTCACTTTGTCGAGTAGGCCTTCTATGTCGCCCATACCAAGTAACTTGTTTATAAATGGTTTGGTTTTAAATGGCTCCAAGTCATCTATGTGCTCTCCTGTACCAATGAAAATGATAGGACTTTGGGTTGCTGCTACACTGTAATCATAATAAAATAAAAATTTATGGGCTTTCCTTGGACTGTAAATACTTTTTCTGCATTTAACCTCTCGATTGGGCCACTGTGCACGAATGTAATGAATGACTATCTAGGACTTCAATTAATATTTAATCTAAGAGATTAACAGTCCAACTCCTTTCAAGGAGTACATTTTAGTAAAATGACAAGATACTTTTTTGCCTTCTTTATTGAAAAGGGACTGGATAAGGTCAAAGAACAAATGGGCACCAAAAAAAACAACCCTATAAGACACTTACGCAGACAATGCACCTCCACCCTTAGCATGTCCATCCAACTTTGTTATGATAACTGATCCAATGTCTACCTTTTCCTTGAAGGCTCTGGCCTGTGCCTCACAAGCTTGACCAATTGTGGCATCCATCACAAAAATAATGTTGTCAGGTTTCTGAAACATACAAAAATATTTTTAGACAGGGTTAAGGAAAGACTTTATCCCTGAATTTGTATAATAATTAGCCGAATTTTATGAATAGTATGAATAAACTTAATTGAAAAATCAATTTGTATTTGAAAGATGTTATTACTTACCACAGCATTAGCAACTGCCAACATCTCTTCAAAGAGGGACTCTTCTTGTTTATGTCGTCCGCTGGTGTCTACAATGATCATTTCGAAGCCCTCTTTCTTAAACATCTCCACACCAGTAGTTGCTATCACTACTGGGTCTACTTCTGTATAGCTGCAATGAGAAGATAATAAGTGAACAATAAATAAAATTAAAAAATGGCTTGCACTTTGAAATAAGTGTAAACTATGCTTGTATAGAATTTCACTATCCGATAAGTTTCATTTGATTTGGTAGTTAATATGAACAGTATAATCCTTCCAAATTAGATGGGCATTGTGTTATATTAAAACAGTAAACAAGAGTGGTGCCCACTATTTTGTAATGCAATAGCCACTTTCTTCCTTCTTATCTTACGCCGAATTTAGACAAGCATTACTGTTCATTTTTACAATAAAAGAAATTTATCTAGTAAGGGAAAGCAGTAAAACTATAAGAAATGACAAACAGACCTTCCATAGAAAGGTATTCTGGCTTTAGTACAGTTCTGCTTGACTTGATCATAAGCACCAGCTCTGAATGTGTCAGCACAAACAAGGCAAGACTTCCAATTCTTCCTTAGGTAGTGGTATGCAAGTTTAGTACAAGTTGTAGTCTTCCCAGAACCCTGGAGACCTACAAACATGATGACATTGGGCTTGCCTTTCACTGGCTGGTAAGGTTTCACTCCAGGGTCAACTAACTGAAATAAAAGAGAATGATTAAAACTGTTGATTAAACAATACATCCATTTGTTTTTCCATAGACATAGACAGTGCAACAACAAAAATTATAAGTATTTTTACTGAAAAGTGTATTATTGATCCTTGGTGCAAAGTTAATTAAAATTATTGAATAAATTGATTACTTTGCCCAGCTGTGGGAACAACCATACTAACAAAAATATTAAATTTTCATTGATGTTAAGTATTAGTGTGTATTTTATTTTCAAAGAGCATCGAACATATTTGTATGAAGCCTGGTATACCTAAACTTCAAGGTGATCATCCGAAGGAGCCCCACTATGGAAAAATGAAATGTTGGCAGCCACTAATGAAACTTGCGGCAATCGATAGAAAAAGATATCACAAAACGAAAGTATTGACTGAAAAAATGTCGAAACATGTATACTTTCGGAGATATAGAGCTTTGAAAATGAAAACAATTAAAAAATAAAAAGCACTGTTTTACCTTCCTTATTATTATTATTATTTAACTCTTTATTTGCACACACATAAATATAAACAGACAAAAACAAACAAAAACAAGAAAGTATACAGAAGGGCGGCCTTATTGCTAAAAAGCAATATCTTCCAGGCAACCATGTGGTAGAGAAGAAATAATAAGAAGGTAAAACAGATGCGGGTGGTGCAAATATTAGTACCTATTTAAAATACGTAGAAATACAAATCAAATATAAGTATATAAAATAAATAGAAGTATACACCTATCTATAACAATAAATAAATATATATATATATATATATATACATACATAGCGTAACAAAAAGACGCGAGAAAGACCAGTTGATAAAATAAAAAGACAATTATATCTTAAGGAAATGCGCTTTAAGGCGATTCTTAAAGGATTCCAGAGAGGGAGCCCGCCTCATTTCTTCTGGCAAAGCATTCCACTTGCGGATGGCTTGGACTGTAAAGGAGTGAGAGTAGAAATCAGAGGAATGGGAAGGAATATCGAGCGTCAGGGTGTGCGAAGTGTGCGATTTAAAGAAAAGGATCGGTAAGAGAAACGTTCTTTGAGGTAATTAGGAGTGGAAGGGAGCATTAGGACAGAATAGAGTGAAGAAAGGATATGACCATACAGCGTTAGTACTTGTTTTAGCATGGAAACGCATTTTTTATTTATTTTCATTATCATATTTAGGTAGGTACAGTCCACAGCACGCTAAGCTTGACACTTTTAACTTTGAAACGGTCCTGTGTTCTATTGCACGCATTGTATATCGGAGCTCAGCTTAAACTGGAAGTCTAAAGCTAGACTTGCTCTTGACAGTACGGTCGGCTAAAGAACGTCGAGCGGCGGCGACTCCGTATGAAAGACAGCTATATACGAAGGTATAAGTCTAATCTTGTCGCACAATAGACATTTTATTACCTGCGCTTTATGTCCTTTGTGTGCCATTTTTATTATATTGTGAGTACAGTCGGCTAAGAAGCGTCGAGTGGCAGCCACTCAGTACGGAAAGGATAGCTATATACAAAGCTATAAGTCTATTGTCGCCCAATAGACATTTTATTAAGTACCTTATTTCTCAACTTATTTTGGTTTGTTTGGTCAGTTTGCCACTGTGCCTTCTACTGTGTGCAGTTTGAAGCGCTCGTAGCCCAGTGGCGCTCGCTGATCTCACCCGATCAGTGAGGTTAAGCACCGTACACAGGCAGGGAACCTGATGGGTGACCAAAGTGGTAATTTATCACGAGCGTTTCCGTGCTTCGGAGGGCACGTTAAGCTGTCGGTCTCGGCTATTGTCGATTGACTAAAGTCGTTAAAACCCAAGTCAGAGGCCATTGTGCGGTTTTAAAACTCTGACACCAGGGTTAGCCAAGTTCGCCACACACTTGACTATACCTACACGATAAGAAGAAGACTGTGTGCAAGCGATTTATAGTCAACTTTCTCTATCTATGAGACGTTTATTTGTGGATTTTTTGTTATTTTGTTGAAACCAAAATAAGTTGAGAAATAAGGAAATAAAATGTCTATTGTGCGACAAGATTAGGCTTGTAGCTTTGTATATAGCTATCTTTTTCGTATGGAGTGGCCGCCGCTCGACGTTCTTTAGCCGACCGTACTGTCAAGAGCAAGTCAAGCTTTACACTACCAGTTTAAGCTGAGCTCCGATATATAATGCGCGCAATAGGTTTCAAAGTTCAAATTGTCAAGCTTAGCATGCTGTGGACTGAACCTACCTAAACATGATAATCAAAATAAATAAAAAATGTGTTTCTACGCTAAAACAAGTACTATAGAGTTATCTAATGCTGTAAGTAAAACAGTACTTTTTATTTTATTTTTTCATTTTCAAAGCTCTATATCTCCGAAAGTATACATGTTTCGACATTTCTTCAATCAATACTTTCGTTTTGTAATATTTTTCTCTATCAATTGCTGCAAGTTTCATCAGTGGCCGCCAACATTTCATTTCTCCAGTCCCCACTCCTTCGGGTATCCACCTTGAAGTTTAGGTATACCAGTTAGGTTGGATGCTCTTTAACTCAATTTTAAAACAACTATCAAGAGAGTTTGAAGAGGCACAGGGTTAAGCATAAGCATCATTAATTGATACATTTGCAACATCATTACAAATGAGTAATAACTCTTAGAATGTATGAAACAAAATGTTAGGTAGTAGAAGTGTAGAGTTTAATTAAGAAGAAAAAGCCCCAGTGACCAGAATAATAGTTAATGTCTAACCTTCACAAGTTCTTTGAAAACAGCAGACTGGATCATCCGCCGTTTGTTAAGCCCTCCAGCCATCTCATCAAAGTCAATAACGGCGCGGACATTTTCTCGAAGGTTCTTTACCAGCTTAATATTTACATCAGCTTCTAGCAGAGCCGCGCATATTTGCTTCAGCATAGAGTTCAACACCTGCACAATGAAAGGAAAGTACTTATGTAAAAATGCCAATTAAAAATCAATCGCTTTCACTTATAATCAACTTGTTTGCTTACCTCTTCATTGATAATAGTTGCTCTGCTAAGGGACTGCAGAGCAGTTGTTATTTTACGACCTAAATCTGCTAAAACCATCTTGGAAAGCTAGACCTACTTTGGGAAAAATTAATTCACTACGAATACTTGATCAATACACAGTTTACACATGAAAAGTACAATAGAAAATAATGTGGTTTTGTGACATTTTAATTTGTTATTGTAAATTGTAACACGCTTCAAATTACTTTCCTTTTCGTTAATTTACACAAAAAATTGAGAAAATTTGACAATAGTCGTACACGATGATTAGACACGTCAAATTTGCGTTTCGCTAGTCCAAGTCAACTACGACTAAGGACTAACTAAGGACTAAGCATAAGCAAACGAAAACGAAAAACCCCAAATAGAAGAAACCGGTATTAGGTTAAAACTTCTTAGCTCTATTGATTGAAAGTGACAAATCTCCAAAAAAAAAAAGACAAGACACGAATATCATTCACTCATTTCATTTTTAATCTGTGAAAAAATTTTGCTTTGTAATCCTTGCAATTTTGTGATTTTTATTAGAATTAAATTAAAATAGGAGATTAAAATGGTATGTACGATACAAACACTGATTTAAATAACAATTTGTGTAAAATAAAATCCAGGTTATTGTAACTCTTGTCTCACTTTTTGTTAATAGGGTCAGAATCAGTCTGGCGGAGGAAGCGGTGGGGACAAGAAAGATGACAAAGATAAAAAGAAGAAGTATGAGCCTCCAATTCCTACTAGAGTCGGTAAGAAGAAACGCAAGGCAAAGGGCCCCGATGCCGCGTTGAAATTGCCTCAAGTGACCCCTCACACTCGCTGTAGACTGAAGTTATTGAAACTAGAGAGAATCAAGGATTACTTGCTTATGGAGGAAGAGTTTATCCGTAACCAGGAAAGACTGAAGCCCCAAGAAGAAAAAATTGAGGAAGAAAGGTCGAAGGTAAACAAAAACAAATTTTAAAATATTTTGTTAACTTCTATTCATGAAAAAAGTATGTCCTCATCTAACTAAACTTGTCTTTATACATTAACCTTTCCAGAAAATTTTGAAAATTTCTTTGTTGTTTGCCTTTTTCTTTGTGTATTTGAGGGTCAGTCAATTCCTTAATGAGGCTTGCTTACCACTTGAGTTCCTTTTTATCAAAATGTACCCTTATAAAGGAAACATGTTGAGCAAGTTGCAATTTATGTTTTACTATTTAATTTTTTTATTACAAACTAGGTGGATGATCTCAGAGGGACTCCCATGTCAGTAGGCAACTTGGAGGAGATAATAGATGACAATCATGCTATAGTGTCTACTTCAGTGGGCAGTGAACATTATGTCAGCATCCTCTCGTTCGTTGATAAAGATCAGCTAGAGCCTGGGTGCTCTGTGCTCCTTAACCACAAGGTAAGTCTTTAAGTTTGATATATTTATTATTAAGGTAGAGTGATAGGTTAAATAGTTTAAACCCTCGCATGATGTCTGCACACCCGTGTATGCAAGATTTATATCGCATGCGGCGTAAAGAAGCGTGCGACAGGTTAAGGCACTAAAGGTAAAAGGACTGACATTAACACCAGTCCTAAACAATATTTAAAGTAGAAAAAAAAGTAAGTTTATTGTATGTATTCCATTTTAAACAAACTGTACTACAATAACAAACTGGGCTATGTGCAAGATTTTTAAAATAATTTGATTTTTTTATTTAATTCAAATAAAAAATATATCAAATAATTTTGATCTTAGGTAGAAAAATAATAATTTTCAAGATTTTGGTTACGATTTGTTACTTATTACAGCATTCTACAGATAAACTCTTTAATTACTTTGCCAAAATAAAAAAAGATGTTTAACAGTTGGTCAAGGAACTTTCAGTTGTTTGACACAGTATAACCTAACCATTGTGTTTTTGAGTTGTTGGTTGTTGAGTTTGTTTCTGTTTCGTGGTTTTGATTATTTGGATATTTACTGACGACTTGGCTTTGCTACCTGGACTCTACCGTTACCTTCTGTTACGTTGCTTTGATTATTTGGTTTTGATATTTACTGACGACTTGGCTTTGCTTTCTGGACTTTCGAACTTTCGCAATACACTGGATTCTGACACTATGGATACCGCTCAGTTCGTTAGAGCTGATTCTACCAACTTGCCTGAAGTTACAACCAACCAAACTCGGAAATAAACAACCAAATACAAAATGAAATATGTTATGTTTTTTTTCTTAATTGACATGACAGCTTGGCAAGAAATACGATTGCATAATGCCATACTCAGGATTAGTTCACCATACTGAGAATCTTTTGATTATTATATTTTTATTTCAAAAAGATTTTTTTATTATTTTTTCTTAAGAAACAGGACCTTATTCCTTTATGTTAAATAAGAAATTAAACGAAATTAAGTATATTTTTAAAATGTCATAAATAGCCCATTCTTTGTATAGAATACCATTCAAATAAATTGCACAATAATTTTGTAAAACCAACTTGTTTTTGTGGCCCATTCAATGCAATCAATATAATGTTGTATACAGAACTAGTAGCTTTGCATTTATTGGTCATTTGTTTTTGAATGGATGTTACATAGAGTGAAGACAGCAAATGGAAAAACATACAAATACCAATTTATTTATTTAGCAAAAAACAAAAACATTTTAATGGAAATTACTTTTACTTTTATTCTAATAGAACTAAAACAAAAAAAGATATACAGGGCTTTAGGTAAATCACTTTCAACCTCTCGGGTGGTAAATCAGTCCATGAAACTGAACAACTTTTCCAGGAACAAAGGTCGAAGTATGAAAAAAAATTTTGACTTCCCATACAAAGTGCGCTATCAGCTGATGCAGTTTGTATGGGAACTAAAAAATTTTTTTTCGTATTTCGACCTTTGTTTCTTGGGAAAGTTATTCAGTTTCATGGACTGATTTAACACCCGAGAGGTTGAAAGTGATTTACCTAAAGCCCTGTATGTATATTATAAAAATTTTCATTTTTGTGTATTTAGTAACAATTCAACAAACACAAATTCATTTATCCACACACTGAAATAAAATTAAATCATTTTTATTGCTAAAGTTAAATCTATGATACAAAAACTAAATTAACAGTAAAAGTAAGAACTAGATTCACCGAAGCAAAATGAGTCAAGTTTATGCATTGTGCAGATTGTGCTGTACAAAAAACTGTACAGTGCTGGTTTTCAGCACAGCAAAGTTGCTCCACAGGACCTAACCTAATGGAGCCAGAACAACAACAATATACAGTGTGTCCACTGGGAAAGTTCAATTTTCAATAGTAATAAAAAGCAAGCATTTTGGATAGAACAAAACATTTATTTGTATAAATAAAAAGTTTAATTATGCAGGTTTCATTTTTAAAAGATGATGCCGTCTATTCGTACAGGCTCCTGTAAGCGAGTCTGTAAGGTGGTGAAAATTTTCCTACAGAGCTGTGGACAATTTTTTAAATTATTCTTGAGCCAGAAAGTGCGCACCAAACAGTCACATTTGGACTCTCTTTGTCTTTGGAACTGTCTCTGATGCTTCTGTTTTGGGTTATCTGGGGCCCAGTGTCTGCAGTTCTGTTTGTTAACGATATTGTAGTGAGAGCAGAACTTGCGCCTAGCTTCGGCGTACGATTTGCCACTCGTCAAATAAGCTTCGATTACAAAAGCGCGATGCGGTCCACTCCGACGCTTCATCGTGACTAAGCAACCCGCATATTCGACACGTCGACGTCCAAGCCCCTTCCCCGCTCTGTCGCCCATGCCACCGCCCCACTAAGTAATTTTTAAATATGAACTTTCCCAGTGGACACCCTGTACATGCATAACAACAACATACATTCATATCTCCCGCCAAATGTTGAATCTCACAGGAAATGAAAAGAAAACTGCAAAAAAAAACATTCCACACACAAACTAAAACATCTCACTGATTTTTTTTTTACTTAGTTACACAGTTTATTCTTAATTGCAATTAATTAAAAGTTTTTTTTATATATTCTACATGCACTTTGATTGCAATTAAATAGAACAAGACAGACACTAGATCACAAAAAAAAACTTTTTTCAAGAAAATAGTTCAAATATAAGTCTTATTGTTAGTAGTATAAGCTGTTGTTGTTATTTTTTCTTATTTCTATCATTTATTTAAAATTAATTATAGCTAACAGCAAGAGCCAAGGCACTATAACATTACTTGATATTGCAGATAGGTACATCACAAATTAATAATAAAGATACAAAGATAAATTAAATGTCAAAGAAAACAATGTCAAAATTAATGTCGGACCATACAATATGATGTCAATACAAATAATATATCTTTACACATATCCATTTGTTTTTATATTTTTTTTACAAATACTTTCAAAATTCATAATTCTTTATTGTATCGTGAGTTTTTTAAGGTGTTACATCATTAAAGCACATACACGAACCCCGTTGGGGCACTACAACAATGTTTTTCTTATATGTATAATAACTTTGGTATGTTAGGTGCATGCAGTGGTGGGCGTGCTAGGCGACGACACGGACCCCATGGTGTCAGTGATGAAGCTCGAGAAGGCGCCCCAGGAGACCTACGCCGACATCGGCGGCCTCGATACACAGATCCAGGAAATTAAGGTAGGAACACTACAAGTTTTTAAATAAATTAGTCAAATGTACAAATTAAACTTTACACCAGTTAGTAATTAGAAAGAAATGCTTTTCTCATAATCTTTTAATTTTAATTAATTTTGAAAATGTGATATCATCGAGCATATAACCAATAGAGAAGCATTGAACATAACTTAGTTAGAAATAAATTCTCACCTATAACTTAGGTAAGGGGACGACGACACGTCTTATCTTGTTTGCGAGAGAAAGAGAAATGGAACTAGTGGTGTTGTAAATATCAGTGAAAAATCACTGAAGTGTTGCAAGAAACAATCGCCCTACATTGCACCTCTACTGGTTAAGTGCTTTTCGTGTGATATATATGTGTTGAAAATGTGGCATGTGTTCAAGAAGACACATGAATGTCATAATTTGTCGAAATTCTTCCCTGTCCATCTCAGGTGGTCTTATTTTCATAAGATCCCCTTGACTGGTGTGACATAACAGTTTATTTTATTTTTTCATCCAGGAATGATGGAGTTACAGCACTGTAATCCAAATTTTATCTTTGATAAAATATTATTTTTATGTGAAATCAGGTTAAATTTTTTAAAATTAATAAAGCACAATTCTGCAGAACAGTTAAGGTTAAATGGCCAACAAAATAATTTAAAAAATTTAAGGAGTTACCTTTAAATTTAAAATTTCCCGTGTACGGTTAGTTTCGCATTACGACGCATTCGAAAATAACGCTTTAGCTATTCCATACAGTAGTCATGTGTGGTGACTTGATAAACCCATGACTGCAGGTACATACATAGATACTAAAGATTAGTACCTAAAACTGCCGGAATCAGAATTATCAACGTGTAAATTCCCCAGGAATCAGTGGAACTGCCACTGACGCATCCTGAGTACTACGAGGAGATGGGCATAAAGCCGCCTAAGGGGGTTATCTTGTACGGTCCGCCCGGCACGGGAAAAACTCTGCTCGCGAAGGCCGTCGCCAACCAAACCTCTGCCACTTTCCTTCGTGTGGTCGGCTCTGAACTAATTCAGAAGTATTTGGTAAGTCTTGAACTTTGTCTTAATCATTGTCTTAGATAAACTATTTTTTAAGATATAAAGAGGTAAAGAGAGTGCTTGTTGAACGCTCAACCGCGCGCGTGTATTGGATTTAGGTAACCACATACGTCGCAGTACAATATTTTGTATTCGAGCATAACGCAGCAAACGCCCTTAGACTTTTTAGAAAAGGCTTTATTTCTTAATGTGTGTTAACACTTAATTGCACGGCTCTGTGTGAGGGAAAGGGAAAATAAATAAATAAGTGTGATTGCAATTACAAGACGAATGTCGCTCTCACGGCTGTATTTATGAGTACACCTTTTTAGTACACCTTTTTAGTTCTTATAATGAGAGCTAGAATATAAAAGACTATACACAATAATGTATGCGTGTTAAACCAACACGATTCATTTATTTTATCAATTCTAGATTTATCTAAAGTAGGTATGTGAAAACTTGAATATCTTTATTTTTCAGGGCGATGGTCCTAAACTAGTGCGAGAGCTGTTCAGAGTGGCTGAAGAACATGCGCCCTCCATCGTTTTCATCGACGAAATTGATGCTGTAGGGACAAAACGGTGAGTTTTTATGCTACATAGTGAAATGACATCCATTTCCATGCTTCACTGGAAAAGAAATATGAAGTTGCTTTTCTTGAGCATACTGTATGAGTCGGCAAAAGGGGATTGATGGTTTTGTTATTTCGTATTCGTAAAGTTGGATAAAAGAATTAAAAAAAAGAAAAGATATAAGGAACTAAAAATATATTTTAATACCAATGAAACCAAGCAGACAAAGGCTTGAAATTATTTGATAATTTCCAATTAACCGTATTCTCAACCATTGATTTATTACTGAAAGTTGGAAAGGGTCAGTACATTTTTCTCTTGCACAATGTAACCTTTCGACGCATTGTGCCAAATACGCAAACCGCCAATGCACACATTTTTAGCAAATGGCCATATAAGTTCAGCCCTTTGTCCCATTGGGGTAGGCCAAGACCACAGATTGCCACCTAGTACGATCTCGCTATTTCTAACCTATCACTCAATCTCACACTACACATTCATCTCAAACATCTCATTTCCACACCAGTTATTCTATTTTCATGCATCTTTTGCCATATAAATACCATCAAATTACATATTTTGAATACTCTAGAAAAAAATCAGGAGTTTTATGTCAATTGAGTTCCTTGTTAAGAAGTAATCGTATAATCTAGCTTACTCCGTTTCATTTATCACAACATGCACGATTTAAGAGCTTAATTAAAGTTACAATATGTATTTTTCATTTTCTAGTTATGATTCTAATTCTGGTGGAGAGAGAGAAATCCAAAGGACGATGTTGGAGCTGCTGAACCAACTTGATGGGTTTGATTCCAGAGGCGATGTTAAGGTACCTGTACACTGTATTACAAAACTAGCTCTTTCTTTTGCGCAAAATTGTCCAATCGAAAGGATGTTTTTGATATCGTGCGGATTTCATCACGCACGCGGCGATTACAATAAATACATGTATGGAAAAGACACTTGCGGGTGTCACGCATGCGCAGCGACTGATCAAGAGTTTTGACCGCCCTAGGCTAATTATGAGGACGCGCCCGCGCCCCCAGGTGTATTACGGACGACCTAAAAATTGCGAGAACTAGGTTGCACTGTTTAAATTCCGAATTTCCCATATAAATTTACGCCCGTTATTGCGAGGCGGATTAAACAAAACTCGCCCTACTCTGTTGCCAGCTCACCCACTCGCTCGACCACCGACTGATTCGAGTAACGAGTCAGTGTTTGTTTTACACGCGAGTCAGTTTTGTCTCGGTCTTGTTGAAATATGTAGGGTAGATGCAATGATGCTAGATTAGACACGATTTTAGCGCCCCCCCCCCCCCTAGGCTGCAGCCTAATTAGCCTAAGGGTTAATCAGGGCCTGCGCATGTGCGGGGCAATCCCGCATGCGTGGTATCCGCACGATTTTAAAAACAGCCTAAGTGCGGCCCGACAAACATAACACACACAGTACTTACTACCAGCTTTTTAATAAAATACAAAAACCATCGAAAAAAGACAAGAATCGAACTTATTTCTTGAATCATAAAACAGTATTATGTAAAATTAGTTACCGAATATTTATAGCGTGAACAATTTTCTCTAAATAATGTTGGTTAAAATGTGAAAAAAAGTTCTTCAGTTTGAGATCAGTTTGTTGCCGTAGTATTAATTGAAAGTTGAAGATTTCATGTAGGTTCCTTGAGCAAAGCTATAGTTTCATGAGGACTGAATAGGGTGACCTTAGAATAAGATAGCAAAAGTTAAAATAGTTTTCAGTGTTAGTCACACCCTTTCATCTATGTATATTTACAAAGGGTTCGCTCCTCAGGCACAGGTGGGTGATCTGATCACTTATGTGGGCCCGTTTGAAAATAAGAATAATTTATTTGCATGAAAAGGGATGTTGACTAATTTTTTTTATTGTTTATCTTAAAAAGTTACTGAATCTAAAACCCAAAACCGAAATAATTTTTGAAAACTATTGAGAAATAAAAAAGTTACAAGCTATTAAATTTCAATAGAGGGGGAAATTGTCAAACAACGAAAAAGAGATGCACTTACAGACATGTGACGTCACCGACATTTGTTTGCGTAGGTAAAAACGAGATAGCTAGCTCTCCCCTCAAAACGAGATAGCTAGTCCTTACGTTTATATAAATGCTAATAACTTGTTAATTATAAAACAATTTTATTGCTGTTTTCGGATGTTAGTATATTTCTAGCATAATCTTTTGTTTCACATGCAATCTATACTTCTATATCTATATCTATACTAATATTATAAAGAGGAAAGATTTGTACCTATTTTTGTACGTTTGTAATGAATAGGCTCAAAAAGTACTGGGCCGATTTAAAAAATTCTTTCACCATTAGGATGCTACATTATCCCTAAGTAACATAGGCTACATATTTTTTCCGAATTCTCACGGGAACGAAGTCCCGAGCGGGATGCTATAATTCATAAAATCAAACACTGTCAACATCCCTAATAGGATCTAGATGGAGTTATAGCCCAGTTGGTAATGAGCCAGACTTGTAATCGGAAGGTTGCGGGTTCAAATCCTCGTGCGGGCCTGTACCACTAAATTCCTGTTTTCGGATTTATGTACGGAATTCTAATTATCACTTGCTCAACCGTGAAGGAAAACATCGAGATGAAACCCGCACGTCCAAGAAAATTCATTTTCGAAAGACGAGCGGTCCGCCAACCCGCATTGGGCCATCGTGAAGGACTATGGCCTAAGTCCCCCTCATGTTTCGAAGAGAGGCCCGTGCCCCTCGGTGGGGACGTGTATGGGCTGGTAAAAAAATCGACTCATGTATCCAACCTGCACAGAAATTCACACTTTATTCACATTCTCCTTGTTAACTCCATTCATTTAAATACGTTTTATTACAGGTTATCATGGCGACTAACCGCATAGAGACTTTAGACCCGGCGCTGATCCGGCCGGGCCGTATCGACCGTAAGATTGAGTTCCCGTTGCCGGATGAGAAGACCAAGCGTCGGATCTTCACCATCCACACCTCCCGGATGACGCTCGCTGATGACGTCAACCTCTCTGAATTGATCATGTCCAAGGATGACCTATCTGGGGCTGATATCAAGGCAAGTTTTAAGATAGTTAATAGTACTTCTATTTTCTTAATGTCTCTCGGCAAACAGTGTCTGTCTCGTACTTGTCATTTGAAAATCAATTTACATACATACGCTCACGCCCAAAATCCCTAACGGGGTAGGCAGAGCATCAGTGGTTCTAGAAACACTAGATGCCACGTTTGACACAAATTTTGAGGGTTATCAGATGGAACAAGTTGCATAATGGTGAGAGGTGGTCAGCCTTTCACCCATTATACAGCAAAACCCTCGCATTCCTCCTGCAGACTTTTACTGTATACCTGAGAAAATCAATTTACTTATTCGAAATACGAAATTAGCCGAACACCCGAACACAATAAAAAAAATTGACACAACTATGTTCCGCTTTTA
This sequence comes from Aproaerema taeniolella, assembly GCA_949987775.1. Classification (NCBI taxonomy): domain Eukaryota; kingdom Metazoa; phylum Arthropoda; class Insecta; order Lepidoptera; family Gelechiidae; genus Aproaerema; species Aproaerema taeniolella. Next base: position 6,662,361 of record OX465262.1, read on the forward strand.
TCGTGTACTAGCTCTCTGCCCGTGACTTCTTTCGCATGAAAGAGTAGCCCTTTTGTGCCTCCGGCCCTCCAGCTACACCTTTGCAGGACTAATTAATAATAGTAATGTGTCTACGCTAAGCTATTACACAACTGCAACTGTGCGGCTTGGCGTTGTCATTTTTAACGTGACACTGATTTTTTAAAGACTCAAAATAATGTTATTTAGCCATTTATTCCATATAAAACCTGGTAATTTTGAGCCTTAAAAAAAATGTGGTCGCGAACCAGACGGACCTTTACAGAGTCTACAACACCGCATGTGACCATAGATAGGATTCAAAAAGAATTGAGGTGTCGTTGCCTGGAGAAAGCAGGTCGCATTTGTGTTTCCTTAGTCTCCTCCTACAACACCCATGATGGAAAGAGATGGGGTGGTTTTATTCGTAACTGATCACCACACGGCAAATGAATAAACTTTGTTATTGATTTTACAGGCTATTTGCACTGAAGCTGGTTTGATGGCGCTTCGAGAACGACGCATGAAGGTCACCAATGAAGACTTCAAGAAGTCCAAGGAAAGTGTCTTGTATCGCAAGAAAGAAGGCACACCTGAAGGACTGTACCTATAGTTTTCTCATTAATCCTATTATATTATGTATTGGCGTAATCTCTAATATTTTTCAAATAAATAGCAACTACACACAGGTTACTGATAATTTGGAAAATATTATTTATTGCAAAAAAATAAATCCGTATTATAAAATATGTAAAAGTTATCTTTTATTTTTCTTGGATTATTTTTATTTCCTCCTGCGTTTGGAAACTATGAGAACTTCAAAACCGGGAGAACTAAAAGGGAATGTGACGTTATGTTTGTTCCACGCTGCCTCTGAATCAACGATTCCTGCGTTCGATCCCAGGTTGGGGCAAAGAAACTTGTTCTCGGGTCCGACTAAGGCCCGTATTGCAGAAGGACACTCAAATCTTGACCTATACTTTAGTATTGATTGATCTTTCTCTCACTATAAAAATTGCAAAGACGACTGCTACTCAAATATAGATCAGAGTCTGAGTCGCGTTCTATAATACGGACCTTTCTCAAAAGACAAGACAATACCCAAAGAGTATAGTTATCTAGGGGGATACCCCTGAGTGTGCGATATACCTTACAAAAAAGTGACTCACATCATAAAAAGATCGACCAAGTGCGAGTCGGACTCGTGCACGGAGGGTTCCCTACCATTATATGTATATTAAAACAAGACAAAAATCACTTTTGTTGTAATGGGAATGGCAGCCCCCTTAAATATTATTTTATATTGTTTTTAGTACATATTTGTTGTGAAAATAACTTAATTAATTAATTATCTAATATGTACTCGACCGGGTCTCAACAATGTTAAAAACTCATGGTAACCTTTTTAATCCGGCCGCCGCGATACAAGCTACGCTTAGTGCGGCGACCACTGTTTCTCATGTACCCTCTTTTCAATTGATAAAAATAAATTATTCTTAGTCTTGTTATAGCGGTAACAGAAATATATATACTGTGAAAATGTGAACTGTCTAACTATCACGGTTCATGAGATGAGAACAGCCTGGTGACAGACGGACAGCAGAGTCTTAGAAATAGTAAACGCAGTGACATACTCTTTGAGTAATAGGGTCCGGGGTCCCTTTTTACCCTTGGGGTACGGAACCCTGAAAATTACCCATCCTTAAAAAGAAATCCACGACATATGCAAGAGAGACAGAGCTATACAGATGCATTTCTTTTATCAAACGAACAAATACTACTTTTGTGCAAAAAAATCATTTTTGACAATTAGTACTACACAGCCAAATTAAAATGTTTGTTACGTGTATCAAAGTGAAATAGCTGATACCAAAAGTACTTAAGTGTGACAGAGATGGCAAACCTTACATCACACCTTTCAACTATGCCAGATTAAAATATTACCTTACCTGCAAAAAAAAAACGCGTCTGTCATACGTTTCGCATAATAATTGAAGAAAGCGTAATTTTCGTTAAAAAGTGGAGCATTTCATTATATATGAATACAATATCGTGTTGTTTTTCTCAAAATGTACGTTGTTCTTTGGTTTAATGAATGAGTGACACGGATAGCGACTCAGAGGCGGCAACAGAGCACACGGCGCTCATGGACGGCCACATTGCTGAAGCCCGCCCCGATAGGGAGATAGCTGAACGGATTGCAAGAAAAAGGAAAACTAAATCCGACAGCCAGCGCACCTATGGCGTGAGTATTGCACTATTCTTTCTATTTTCTTCACTATGAATTGCTGAAGAAAGAGGTTAGGAAGTGTTATACTATTTTTTGTAGAACCTGTAAACACCCACTCTGAATCACACATTTGTTTATATATTGATACATTTGTACTGTCAATAGATAAGATTTCCCAAGAAAATACTACTGAATTTACCAATATTGTAATACTTATTTTATAAATATGATGAATCATCTGAAATACAAATATTAGTACATAAGTGGATGACACCTCATTCACGCCATCAAAGTTTTTGTTCTAAATTAGGGATCAATCGGCTCATTAGTACCAATATTATGTTATAATAAATAGAAACATTTGTAGATTTTTATAATTATATGCTTTTAAATTAAGTAAAGTTCATTGCATTTATTTCTTCAAATATTTGCCTAGTTGCAGAAACTTAAAGCATATTATGCCATCCTTATCTACTTCATCAGGAAAGAAAGTGATAACACTATGGTTAAATCAGCTTAAATTATAACTTTAATTTATGTTTTTGTTTCTGATGCGTAAATCTAATAAAAGATGTCTCCAATTTACAGAGTGTGGAGCGATCAGAAGGCAGTGGTTCGGTGGCAGGTGGGGAGTCAGGGCCTAGCAGGCCTCCGGTACCACCCCCCGAACCCCAAATTGAGGAGCTGGAGCTGAAATATGGAGCACGGCATGTTATCAAGCTGTTTGTGCCCGTCACGCTGTGTATGCTTGTCGTTGTCGCCACCATATCCTCCATCAATTTCTACTCTATCAAAGATGTCTACTTGTAAGTTTTTATTGTTTTTAATATCTTTTCATTTGTCTATTAATTCGTTTCAACAGCTCTACAGTACATTACATTTCTAATATGAACAGTACATTTCTATTTAGCATGTATGTGTGATTCATTAAACTGGGAACCTAACAGCTATAAAGTCAATGATATCTATGGGCAAAAAAGTGGGCGATTTTATAAATTATAAAACAAATTTCTTTAATAATTTAATAATTAAAAGGTCTTAAATTTTTTTTGATTTTCAGAGCTTACACACCTTTTCACGAAGAGAGCCCATCAGCAGTAACAAAAGTATGGAATGCATTGGCCAATTCCATGATACTGTTAAGTGTCATCGCACTGATGACGGTGTTGCTCATAGTGTTGTATAAGAAACGGTGCTACAAAATTATCCATGGTTGGCTTATTCTGTCTTCTCTGATGCTTCTGTTTCTTTTCTCCTATTTGTATATAGAGTAAGTATTATTTTAAAAAACTATTTCGTATTTTATATAAAATATAATAATAAAACTACTACTTGTATTTAATATGATATGATAAGGATGATAATGAGTGAAACATGTTAAAGTGAATCTGTTTCAAAGATTTATAGAAATCAAATAGGATGCCTTTTTAAATTTGTCACGATTAGACCTTAAAGCTGCATATTGCTCCATAAGTTATAGGAAAAAATCCTTTATGAATTCATTCAAAACCATAAGAATTGTTAAAAAACTTTTGGTTGATTTTCCTATAAATTTCTTTTTCAAACAATTTGGTTTCAACATTATAATATGAGTATGTATAACTTACTATTTTGTTTGTATTTAACTCATATAGCTCAACAAATTAATCATCTTCATAAGTTTTATATTCAAGCGAGGCTGTGCCTCTCGGTGGGGATGTATATGGACTGATGTATTTAAATCGTTTAATGTATGTTTGTATGTATTTCATTGTAATCTTGACTTGTTTTAAGTGACATCCTGAATGTCCTATAAAATAAATATTTTTCTATTCTATTCTGATAAATAAAAAAGGTTAATTACTCCGAAGTTGATGTAAATCGAAATCAGTTGGTGTAAAAAAATAAATAAATGCAAGTGTTTTATACCGAAATATACATAAACATCTTTATGACTATAATTTTACTTATGATTTCAGAGAAGCATTAAGAGCCTACAACATTCCAATGGACTACATCACACTGGCATTCGTGATGTGGAACTTTGGAGTAATGGGCATGATTGTGATCCATTGGAAAGGCCCCTTGCGCTTGCAACAGGCCTACCTTATCTTTATTGCCGCATTGATGGCGCTAGTGTTCATTAAATACTTGCCTGAATGGACCACATGGGCTGTGCTTGCCGTCATATCTATTTGGGGTAATTACATTATAAAATCTTTTAAATAAATATAATTTTGTGTCCCTTTAGCTCCGACATCGCAAACTAAACTAAATAATTTTCCCCATCCTATACAAAGTTTGCAAAGATTGCTTCGAAGTTTCGGATCAAATGCAGTCATGTGATCTTAAAAATTAGCACATAAATGAATAAACTATTGCTCCCAGTGCCTTGCAATGGCAGGGTTGAACTTAGGCGAAAATACCAACAACTAAAAAGTTTATAGATTAAAATGCATTCTCTTTTTACAGATTTAGTAGCAGTGCTAACACCCAAAGGACCACTGAGAATATTGGTTGAAACTGCTCAAGAAAGAAACGAACCGATATTCCCTGCTCTTATTTACTCATGTAAGTTAAATATGTTAATTAAAAATGTTAACTTTTGTTTTTATTCTAAAAAAATGTTAGTCAAGGAACTCAAACAATAAATGAGATGTGTTATTTCCAGCTACTGTGATGTACTGCTTGGCGGCGACAACGCCCCCGCCGGAAGGTGAGCAGCAGCCCCGGGAGCTCCGCCCTCTCAACCCCTCGGGTCCGTCCCCATTCCCATTACCCACCGAGCTAATTTATACTTACCTATAAGATTTGCCCAGTGCTGGGATCCCTGCATTTTTAGTTCGTTGGTTTTTTGAGTAGGTTTTGATGTAGATGACTCCCTAAACGGAATGCGACGGGGGAACTTTGATTATGCGCTATTGGTTCGTCAGTTGGAATTTGTTTCGTTTGTTCCCAGCAAGAAAAGGATAAACCCATAACCGACATTGATAACGTATAACAATATAATACCAAAATCTATACCACATGCGTGTAAAGATGTCTGGGTCTTTGTACATGGGTTTACAACTTATTTTAACAACTAGTTCACAACACATGCAACGAAGGTGCGATAATTATTATCCCATCTTCATTGCAAACTCGTTTGAGAATGCATGCTTATGGGAACCTGCCGGATATATGCAGGCCGATTCCACTAAACAAATGCAACTGCATTACAGCGCGTCGACGTGTCAAACTGAGCGAATTGGCCTTTTTGACGCCTACACGCACACACATGACGTAATGTGCTGAATAAGGGGTGGTAAGGGGATGATAAACATAGCCGCATGACTTAAAGGCACGATAGCACAGTTGGTTAGAGCACCAGAAGATTTAATCTTGTGGTCGTGTGTTTATGTCCCATCCGCGCATTCGTGTGTTATTTATGTCCCTAATATCATTTGTGAATGGGGCAGATGACAAAAAAAAATTGTTTAAATTGATGCTTCTTTACTTTATAAATAGCGGGATGTAATTAGTTTTTAAATATCTTTAAAAATAAGAAACATATGAACTTTTTATTCTCTCAATTAGACAGAGAGGGTAATACTTAACGATGGCGTCACAGTTGAGTACTGCCATATAAATTCAATACAAAATTTCGTTTTGTAAGAAAGAGATGGTCAAAAATGTTTGATAGGCTATAAGTTTTTATGTTTCGTTCAACCATTTTCGAATTTTGTTATCATATTGTGTATGTTAATATGTTATAATAAATATATGATATTCAATAGGGGCCATTCAAGTATTACGTAAGTACTATAGGGGGGCGAGAGGTCTTTGCTTTGCTTATTTTTGATGACATGGGGGATGGGAGGGTACACTTGCATATATGTACCAATGTTTACGTAAGCATCAACATAAATCTGCTTACGTAATACTTTTTTTTATCTAGTCATGCCAGCCTCATAGTTTTAGGCAATGTTTTAATTATTATGTTTAATTTGAAGCTACGTAATACTTGAACGGCCTTATATCAGTCGTCTACCCAATCGGCCTGCTGAAATGCGGCTCTTTGATTGAAGGACAAGGAGCGCAAGAAGAAAGGCGAGCGTCAGGCGACGGGGGGTTCGACGCGGCGTGGCGGCAGCGGGCCGACGCGGGGGGAGCGGGCGGGGGCGGAGCGGGGGGAGGGGGGGCCAGGAGCCTGCGGGTGCACGCTACCCCCCCCGCGCGGTACACTACCACGGTAGAGCGACAGCCGCCGCCGCCGCAGCAACACGACGATGAAAGTCAGTCACTCTTTTAGTTTTAAACCAGCTTCATTTCAAAAAATAAATGAACGCTATACACTCAAAGGCCCACACTAAGGTTTTCCCTTATGTCGTGGATCCCTTGGAACACACATAAAGACAGACACGAACACCCATGATCCGAGAATAAACATCTGCTTTTTACACAAATATTTGCCCCGACTGGAATCGAACCCATTACCCGCCGATCAAGAGGCAGCGACACTACCAGTCGATTAAACCGGCCGTCATAATTTGGGAAAATTGTGTAGCCTCTGTGTTAATCCAGGGTGTCAGCTACCTCCATACCAAATTTTATCGAAATTGGTCCAGCCATTTGAGCGCGAAAGAGTAATAAACATCCTCACAAAGTTTCACATTTATAATATTAGTAGGATTTAATTGCACAAACATAGTTATTGAAATCAATTGGAAAAAAAAAGTGTACAAAGGCGAGCTTATCTCTAAAAGAGATCTCTTCCAGCCAACCTAGTTAGGTTAGGTCATTAGTTAATGAGAAATAGTAAAAGTAGAAGGGGTAGAGATTTGCGCACAGAGCTTACAGAAAAAAAATTATACTAAATAAATACAACAATAAAAACGATACTGATTACAATAAAATAAATACATAAATATAAAATACGTATATTATATAATACATATATTTATTATATGCTCATTAGAGTCTCGAAAGAAAGTTTTCTTTTAATCTTTTTTTAAAAGAGTGAATAGAAGGGCTTTCCTGAATAGGTCTCGGCAGTCTGTTTCACAGTTGTGTGGCTCGAACAGTAAATGAATTAAAAAAGAAATTGGTGTTGGCCAAAGGACATTGTAAAGAAATTGTGAAATGGGAGCGACGGGGATGGTGACCCGGATATCATCTGGCCTTGCAAAGAACTGATTTACCTTCGAGCGCCTGACCCACCCAAATAGTCTTTTCAGCAACAGTTACAGGTCTACCATACTGGTGTGGGGAGGGCGACACTACCTCTTTAAGCTTGACAACCGTCACAGCAGCAAGATGATGAGGGTCACTCTTATTATTGTGTGTTACCCCTCCTTTCAGAAACGAATACATAAAGCTGCGGAAAGAAGCAACCCTCATGTTGTCACAATGATACCTCTTACGTTACCTCTCTTCCTAAGTCAAAAGCTAAGGGGTACTTGTCTACGGCTTTTATAAGTCGAAACGGAAATATTCGTTTGCATAAGAAAGCGCTAACTAAAATCGCTTAGCCACCATTATCAAACGGGACACGTACGCAACGACTAATAGCGGACGGGCATGTATCACGAGTACTTTTGTGCCGACAACGTGACGTGTCTATGTATCGTTTCAGTTAAAGTATTGGGAACTGACAAAACCTACTTTTCCACGCGAATGGAGTCTATGCTCTTTACATTTTCGTCTTATTATTTGATTGCAGAGGGTGTGAAGCTCGGTTTGGGCGATTTCATATTCTACAGCGTGTTGGTCGGCAAGGCGAGCTCCTACGGCGATTGGAACACTACGCTCGCCTGCTTCGTAGCTATTCTAATTGTAAGTCACAAATTCTTACTCTCTTTCCTTCGTAACGGAGTACCTATCGACTTTAATTTTTCCATAAGATAGTTTCTTTCAGCTTGTCTGGGAGTGAAAGAAAAACTTGCACAATATAGCATCCAAAAAGTAAGTAATTGGGATGTGAGGTTATTTTTGTATTGTGGGCGAAAGGCACAATTAACCAATTTACCACTATTCTCATGTTCCATCTAATAACCCTTACAATATATGTCATATGTGGTGTCATAAGCGGTTCAAGAATCCCGACAGGGATATAAGGCGTATGTATATAGTTGGGAGCCCGACGGTGACATAGGCTACATTTCCTTACGGGACGACCCGGTAGCCATATCGCTACCGTCGCTTTCTTTGGCCTTTTAATGTCACCCAATCATTATAAAGACGTCGCTTTTTGTTTTTATGTCGTTCTCAATCCAGCGAGATTTTTTAAAATAGAAGTACGCAATAAATGAGGTTACAGCAGTATACCAGTGTTTTGTCCTTTGGATAAAGCTTTTACTGCAGCTCGAGCACGATGGTGACAAACTCGCGCAGCGCGCCACTCGGCTGACGGTGAAACTTCACTTTGATTGCGCGAGGGCCACGCGCAAAGGCTTGCTTGCCCTCTGGCGTAGTCAGTGTAGTGTAGATATTTTAACATGGGACCGCGGCGCATTACGCGCGCTATCTAATCGTATTCGAGCTGTTAAGCTATCTGACACACACACACACACACAACACTCTATAATAACTTTGTAACCTTTTTGTTTATTACGTATATTTGTACCTGTGGTTGTTTTGTATGTTAAGTGTATGTTTTAAAACAATGAATGAATTCTTTATCTATCCATATCTAGGTATCTAAAATGTGTACACTTTGTCCCCAGGGGTTGTGCCTAACACTGTTACTGCTGGCAATACTGAAGAAAGCTCTGCCAGCTCTGCCTATCTCCATCACATTCGGCCTTATCTTCTACTTCGCTACGCGGTGCGTCGTTAAGCCCTTTGCAGACGCGCTCGCAGCAGAACAAGTCTTCATTTAGCTCCTCCAGGCACATATAGGTATTTAGCTAATATTAATAATATTTTGAGCGTTCTTTAATCAAAAGGGTATTTTAATTGGCTTAGGTACGAAATAATTTAAAACCGGAATGATACAATTACAAAGCTAGCGCTCAGACTACCCCATTTTTGTCTTAAATCCATCCTTATTGTAAAAGTAGAGTGCACGAGTGTAGTAACATCAAAAGAAAATGAACTCAGTAACACGGTTGAAAGTGCTATTGCAATAAGAAGAACTACAATCATGCTTGCTCAAGCTGAATTGTATTTTATCTGTGGGTCGCAAGAGTGACTTCAAAGACCGAGTTTTGTAAGTGAGCACCTATAGGTATTATTCTGTACCTACTGAAATATACACAAAACATGTAAGTTTTTCCGTCCATCACTCGAACACCAAGGTGGACGTATGGTAGGTAGTGAATGTATGTTCATTTCATATACATTTTTCTAAAATGTATCGTTATTTCGGCGCCATCAATCCATTCTCAGTGACGACCTGGATATGACGGCGGTGGGAAAAGCCTTAAAGTGGCGGTTCCCCATTGCATTCAGTCCGAATTTGTGAAATCGTCCAGAGCAAAACAGTGCTATTTTAAGTTTTGTTGTCGCTTTTAACTTTGACCTGCCATTGAAACGGCACTGTGGCCATTTCGAACACTATTTTTATGGATTCCGATTGGACGCATTGCGAAACCGCTCTTAATAAAATAATATATGTATCTTTTTTTTTCGCCATTTTTTATTAGCTTTACTCCTTATCCTTATAATAATTATAGAAAGACAGTCGAAGCCAAAAAATGCTTTGGCTGGCCCGTTTTTCATTGGCAATTTGTAAGGCGACACTCATTCTAGACAAATAATTAGCTTCTAAGCTCTTATTACAACTAAATAAATAATAATGCAGGGAGGAGTTGGTTCAATGATGGATGATAATTAAATTAATCACTTTATCAAAGCGTAGTATAGGTATCCATATAATCTAAAAATGGCGCCTAGGAAAGTGGTATTATTATTATCACAAGTAAATGTTTCGACTGATCTGTAATAACAGTTAGTGAAACGAACTAACAAAATAAAATGTAGATAATAGGATTATAGAGATAGTATAAAATTGTGAATTGAATTTATAATGCAATAAATTTGGATAGACACCGATAGAGGATTTGCTATTAATTGTATATAGTAATTATCTAGTTTTTCATTTTGTATGTATTAAGAAATGAGACTATTAAAATTAGGATTATTATTGTGTAGCTCAGGCCAGCAGACCCACGGAATTTAAACAATGAATTTAGGTATTCTATGTATGCCAATACACAGTGCCTTCCTAGTGCCTATTGATGCCAAAAGAACCATATCTAGTGCCATCATAGTTTAAGAAATATAGGTCGTTGTTTGTGGGTCTGCTGGACGGATATCAGCCCAGCAGACCCACCTCTCGTACACGGAAACGGCTAAAGTTAGAGACATGGTTCTAGTTCTAAGCTTTAATGCTTTACTTGGTGCCATCGAGAAAAAAGTTTCAAACCTAGTGCTTCAAGCGTTTCGGAGCTATAAAACGATCTTGGTGTGCCTGCTGGGCGGAGGTTCAACGCAGCAGACCCACCTCTCGTACACGGAAACGGCTAAAGTTAGAGACATGGTTCTAGTTCTAAGCTTTAATGCTTTACTTGGTGCCATCGAGAAAAAAGTTTCAAACCTAGTGCTTCAAGCGTTTCGGAGCTATAAAACGATCTTGGTGTGCCTGCTGGGCGGAGGTTCAACGCAGCAGACCCACCTCTCGTACACGGAAACGGCTAAAGTTAGAGACATGGTTCTAGTTCTAAGCTTTAATGCTTTACTTGGTGCCATCGAGAAAAAAGTTTCAAACCTAGTGCTTCAAGCGTTTCGGAGCTATAAAACGATCTTGGTGTGCCTGCTGGGCGGAGGTTCAACGCAGTAGACCCAACACGATAGCTCCATAACTAGAAGGTAATTGGTATGAAATCTCATATCAACGTTTAGTGTGTAATTAGTGCCTTAGCTTAACATAAAAATATCTGTTTAATTTGACTTCCAAACATAACAAATAGCCTCTGAAAGTTCTCCATACATTTTAACAACCGAGGTACAGTCACGCTCAAAACTTTATTTATTAGGTTACATATGCCAACATATTTTTTGAATGGGGTAATAAACTGCCAATTTCTCACTTCAGATGTCGCCTCTGTTGACTGATCCTAAAATTTTACGTGTAGCTGTCATTCTCCATATTAATTTCGTAAAAAAAACAATTTATTTATAGTAAATTAATGAATTTTGACAATTTGCACAGCTATTAACTGCAAAAATACGGTGTAGGTACATGTATTCCCCAAAGATCCAAAAAAAAAGTTTAAAAAAGTAGCTTTTCTTTTACTCAACTCTTCTTTCAATTGAAGTACACATCTTTGGAATTTGACTTTAATTTGAGTAATTATTTCCGCAAAAAAAATAAAAAACACTTGCTCGCAATCTAAATAAAATGACAGCGCCGCAGCTTGACACGGAACAGTCAACAATGCTGCCACCTCTAAAGAGCTTTTAGTTTATAACCCCATTCGTAATCGTTCATGTATCCTAATAGTAATTAACTACATACCTATTATATAGATATACCAACTTATTTTGTAAAAAGGTAAAAGGCGACTAGGCAATAAATTTAAAAAAAATAGGCTACGCATCTGCATGTTGCTTTCCCAAACCAATAGATGGCGCTACTGTTTTATGATGCGTTGTCTCACGATAAGATTGTTAATGCATTTAAGACTATGCGCGGCCTATGCGCTAATAAAGGGTAGATGACTTTCAGCACTTGACTATGGTTTAGGTTTAGGTTGAGTAAGGATTCTATGAAATCAGAAGTCTATTGAGAAGATCGGTATTTGGTTTGTTAGCAGACCAAATTTCAAAAATTTGCAATTTCGTTATCTCGATAGCCGAAATTAAAAAAAATTATGGGGGTCGCAAAAACCCTCAGTAAAACTAAATTAGATCTAATAGCTATAAGTATAAGTTTCATTGTGATGATAAACATTTCATAAAATAATGTTATGAAGCATTATTTTATGATTTTTGTTCCATTGACTTTCAAACATTCAAAACTTATAAGTTTATTTCATGTCGTCTTTGATTACGTTTAATTACACATAATATTGGTTACGACTTTGAAAACGTTTGAGACCCAAACACTATTACAAATTAAAGAAAATACACAATTATATTAATAATTAATTCTTCGCATAAATTGACGGTGCAAAATGAGTACCTACTCGGTTGACATCGCGATTTCAATATTTTTAATTTTATTTGTGACCTACCCAAAACCAAACAATACATTTTATCGTGTTAAGTAGTAATTGAGGACAAATAAAACATAAACTTTTAGTGCCTGAGATAAACTTCAAATTTTGAATTAAATTCCGCTAGATTGAGATTTTCTCAGTGTGCGACGCTCGTTTAGTTACTTAGTAATTCGTCTCTTAATTCAGATAATAAGCCAGCCAACTTAGGTGAAATGTTCAGTTTGCCTAATATGTAAATTTAGCATCTTACATAATTTATATGATATTAACTTACCCATTAAAAAAACATTTTTCAACTCTTAAATTTTTTAGTCCCAATCTTATACACAGTCACATAGTACCGAGATATATTTGTATTCTGAATATAAGTTAAGACGATAACGCACACCTAATAAAACCTGAAGATATATTTTTATCATATATCAAAATTAAACTACGTAATTTTTGATTTAGGTACTTAGCGCTTAAACTGTGCTAATAACTAATAAACCCCGCACGCAGGCAAGGGGGAAGACTTAGTAAGTACATAAAAGGTCACTTGGTGGACAAAAATCACCTTTACGAACATTGAAAATAAAATACAAGCTTGTAAAAAATACATTTAATCCATATTGTATCAACAATTACGTAAAAACTATTGATTATGTACGCGACTGTATTCATTTTGAAATGTATGCAGAACTTTCAGAGGCTATTTGTTATGTTTGGAAGTCAAATTAAACAGATATTTTTATGTTAAGCTAAGGCACTAATTACACACTAAACGTTGATATGAGATTTCATACCAATTACCTTCTAGTTATGGAGCTATCGTGTTGGGTCTGCTGCGTTGAACCTCCGCCCAGCAGGCACACCAAGATCGTTTTATAGCTCCGAAACGCTTGAAGCACTAGGTTTGAAACTTTTTTCTCGATGGCACCAAGTAAAGCATTAAAGCTTAGAACTAGAACCATGTCTCTAACTTTAGCCGTTTCCGTGTACGAGAGGTGGGTCTGCTGCGTTGAACCTCCGCCCAGCAGGCACACCAAGATCGTTTTATAGCTCCGAAACGCTTGAAGCACTAGGTTTGAAACTTTTTTCTCGATGGCACCAAGTAAAGCATTAAAGCTTAGAACTAGAACCATGTCTCTAACTTTAGCCGTTTCCGTGTACGAGAGGTGGGTCTGCTGCGTTGAACCTCCGCCCAGCAGGCACACCAAGATCGTTTTATAGCTCCGAAACGCTTGAAGCACTAGGTTTGAAACTTTTTTCTCGATGGCACCAAGTAAAGCATTAAAGCTTAGAACTAGAACCATGTCTCTAACTTTAGCCGTTTCCGTGTACGAGAGGTGGGTCTGCTGGGCTGATATCCGTCCAGCAGACCCACAAACAACGACCTATATTTCTTAAACTATGATGGCACTAGATATGGTTCTTTTGGCATCAATAGGCACTAGGAAGGCACTGTGTATTGGCATACATAGAATACCTAAATTCATTGTTTAAATTCCGTGGGTCTGCTGGCCTGAGCTACACTTATTATTTTCGCGTAAGAAATTTTGTCCCCCCGCAGTAAGAAGCTTATCTCAGTGAGTATTTATTGTAAACCTACACATTTGTCTAGATTTTTCATATTTAATTATTTTCTTAGACTAACGTCGTAATTAAATTTTAAAAAAAATTAAAGATAAAATAATGGAACAAGTGATTTTGTACTTTAATACATACTTCGTTATTCTGTATTCTAGCTGTAAAAAAATAATTTTTCAATTTTATATAGTTTGTATGGTTTAGTTATATTTCCAATACTTACCTATATTAAATTGGTGTAAAAATATAAATTAGAAATCCCATCGGGGCGATGAATTGGTCTACCGATCGGACGAAAGTCCCAATCTCTATCGCCCAGTTCTGTCCTTTTGACGTGAATACGGACAGCGTTACATTTAAAGGAGTTTTAACTATAATGAATGTTTATGCAACTGAGCGTAAATAATTTCCTTACAAGATTACTAAGATAAGCATCTTACCACGACAACTGCAGTTGAAAAATATTTAAGGCTAGGAAAAATATTACTCAAGAGTGGCAGATTTAAAACAGTTACTGGCAAAAGTCAATTTTGAATTTGTTTTATAGTTAAGGCTGCACAGAAGGCGTACAATAGACAAAAACGACGAACAAAATGTAAGTTTTCTATGTCGTTTGGTTTAAGTTATTCGCATACGTACAAAAGTACGCCGCGTATGCGTGTGCAGCGCGACTTGTGGTTAGTAACTAGAAAAAAAATGTGGAAAATCATTGTGACCATTCTTACTACGATAAAAACAAAATTACATTCCGAATGCACAGAAAGCTGCGCGTGCGCACGCAGCTTTCTGTGCATTAAAACGCGGTTATCCACGTTATAATTTTCTATAGTATGTCTATAGGTATACACGTTTTCTACTGGGTGACTTAAAATTAATTTCCCCGAGAAACATAGATAGATAGAAATTCTTTATTGCACACAGTCACAAAAAAAGTTTCACATACTTAACTAAACAAAAGTGCGCAAAGGCGGCCTTATCGCTAAGAGCAATCTCTTCCAGGCAACCCTTGTTTTAGGTCAAAATATGAAAAAAAATTGCCTCTCCATACAACTTCAGCGATCAGCTGATTGTTTTAGTATGAGAAGTCGAATTTTTTTTTTGAGAATTTCATGTAGGTTCCTTGAGGACAGTTGTTCAGTTTCATGGGGAAAATCACCCCTTTAAGTTTCACTAGCTAATTTTGAGTCACCTCTTATACATAGTATACCCAAAATTCAACGTCACAAGTCGCAACACCACGCATTTGGTGTGGCCCGCGCTTTATAAGCTTTTATAGCGATGTTGTCACCGGGGCGCGGGGTAGGCAGAACATCATGACGCCACATTTGACATTTATTTCGAGGGTTGGTTATTTGAAGGCACGTGAGTATAGTTGTAGTGTTGTTTTGTAATTTTTATCTTATTTTCTTTTAAAACGTGTAAAACGTGTAGTTTCCAACCTCGATATTGGCAAAATTGTCTTACTTTAAAAGGACAGAGCCATATATGCACAAGAATAGAATAGATAGAATAAAGTATAGTTGCGAAAAGTTGTCCTTTGGCCCACGATACAGAAAAACCCTCGCGTCCCATGGCTTCTTAAGTGTGCCTAGGATGTTTTATAGCTGACACGTTTTTCTTTCACTCCTAGTCGAGCGGTGGTTACTCCATTTTCTTTGAAAAACCGGTCTTGTCGTAACAGCACAGAGTGCAAGTGTATGATGCGCGGCCCTCTGCACATAACGGTTGCGTGCCTTTTTAGTCGTGTACTTATCGATCTGTGCTCAGACGACATGTTTCAGTTTTTTCCCTATTAACAATCACTACACTAAACAAGTAAATCATGACAATTGTATGACATTCCATTGTTTTTGTTACGTTAGTATATCTGTTAAATAATCCACAAATACCTACATAATAATTTTATTGTTAGAAATTAACCCGGAATAAAAAGTTTTATAACCGATTCTTTTGCTTTTTATTTAAGAACCTAAGCAAATAACGGATTACCTATTTCAAGTCGAGCAAAAAGAAACAAGTTGTTCCACCAGCGCCACGAACTCCGATTTGCTTCATAATTTACAGTTTGTCAATACTTTTACAAATCGAGTAAAAGTAGACTCAACTTTTTCACTTCAAAGATATGAGAAGGGTTCCCGTCTATACAGTGGCGCTGCCGAAAAAAATTCGCCTAATTAGTACATAACTGTGTGATGTCTCGATGCATTTTTCTGTACGTCTACCGGTTCAACGTCTACCTTACGTGGAAAAAATTATTAAGTCTACGAAAAACTTCAATTAAAACATGTCGCTGCAGGCAATTTTTAAATTAGTCTACCATTCCAATTTCGATAGTCGTTCCCAATGTATTTATACTGATATTATAAAGAGGAAAGATTTGATTGTTTGTTTGCATTGAATAGGCTCCGAAACTACTGGACCGATTTGAAAAATTCTTTCACAGTTAGAATTTCATTATCCCTGATGAGCATAGGCTACTACATAATTTTCCCGAATTCCCACGGGAACGAAGTCCCGGGCGGAGTGCTAGTATTTAATATAAATAAAAATAATAAAATCATAATTTTTATTGCTTATACATAGAAATATTGATCAGAGCAAAAAGTGAAAAAGTAACGACAACAAATTACAACATACAACATAATCATAATTGTTCTTAATTTACAAAAAATCTTTAAATACACAAAGGTAACTTTTTATTCGTAAAACAATGATCATCATTGATCACACAGAGTATTATGATAAAAAAACATTCTATTGTAAATAAAATAAATACATTACGATGGAAACAATGTAACAGCCAACAAATCAGATCATTTTATCACAAAAATCTGAAACTAAAGTTTTTTTTTATCCTAGATACTAAAGTTTTTTTTTAAATCCTAAAGATATCTATTAAGGTGTGAAAAATAACAATGATCCGATGTTGCATATAACTACGATTTCAATAATTTGAAAAATAATAATTGTACCCATTTTTCCAAGTAAATAATGAATTTATGTAAATAAAATTTATACTATTTGTAGACAACATTTTCTTCAATTTCTTAGCTTCCCATTGAGTATTTCGCGTATATAATTCAAATGTTTGACCATGATCTCGAGATTGTATTATTATTACATTATTTGTTACTGTGTCAGACTTATTACGCAACATGAAGATTATCCAAGCGTGTCACTTTTTACCCGAAACCTCTTAACACTGTATTTGTATAATTTAAAAATACAAAATTTCTACGACTTTCAACGTAATTTCGTAAAGGGCGTTGGAAGGAGCAGCGTTTCAAAACTAGCTGCATTTTTAAATGTTTCAATTTTAAAAATTGAATTGATTTTTTAATATTAATAATAATAATAATAAATCTTTATTGTAACTTAAAACATTGATAAGGAGACAAGCCCTGCAGCCTGTGCTAGCTTTGAGTAAAGTTGTGTTACAGACTGCAGTAACTTCCTCTAAATATTCGTAGAACAAAACTTAATAAAGAAGTTATGAGATTGCAGGTAAACAAAAAGTAGTCCTATACAATCGGATCTGTTTTAGTAGATCCTAAGTTTATGGAGATCACGTTGTTACTATAAAATTATAAAAAATAGTTATAATGCACGACACAAAAGTATAAAAACAGCACATACTCAGATATGTATTGCTACAATTCCATTGGTCATAAAGATAATAGTAATTATTTGCATTCGTTGCATCATTGCAGTAAAATAACTGGACTTGTGATGTTTTCAGCTTTGTTCAGTTTGGAATGTAATTTTCGGAATATTTTATCAATAAATGAAGTTTGACTTAAATAATAAGTCATCCATCACATATAACTGTGACTTTTTAACTTAAAAACTTCTATTTATTTACCTAGAACAGCATTCTATGTTGTCTCCTAAATACTTGTTCTATTCAATATACAGGTTGAAAAAGAACCTCCTAGCTTTATTGAAAATCCTGAACCAGTACCACTTACTGAACACTTTTTATTTTTGGGGGGGACGTAGACACCACTCGGGTGCACCCCCGAAGGCTTCCCGCACCCTTCGCGTGCCTGGTGTAGGAGTAATGTCTACGTTTAGGCAAAAAATAACTATTCCCATTGAAAAAATATTTAAAAAAATTTTTTTCATAAATGTGTTCTTTGAGTGATACTGGTTCAGGATTTTGAATATAGCTAGGAGGTTCTTTTTCACCCAGTAGAAAAGTCTTTCACATAACACCACAATCACCACAACCATGAATACAAATTATTTACAAAGGATTGGGGATCTCTGTGGGTCCTTCTTTCTTAATTACTTTCAACTTTTCTTTACTCGGCTTAGCCGTATCAGAGGGTATTTCCTCCTTAATTGGTATTTCTTTGGGCTTTACTGGCTTCTCTTCAGGCGTTGGTTTAGGCTTAGGTGCGGTTTCCTTCGCTTTTTCAGGTTTTACCGGTTTGGCAGTTTTGGTTTCAGTCTGGGGTTTGGCTGTTGGAGCCTTTTCAGCTTGTTTAGGAGGGGGTGGAGTCGTCTGCGTTGCGGGTTTTGGTTTTTGAGATTCGACAGTGGCCTGTTTCTCAGCTGGTTTCGGCGGCGTCGCTTTTGCAGGTTCAGCGGGCTTTGGAGTTGTTGCTTTCACTGGTTCCGCTGGCTTCGGGGGAGCAGCTGTCACGGGCTCAGCAGGTTTAGGTTTAACAGGCTCCGGTTTCACTTTAGCTTCAGCGGGTTTAGCTGGCTGCGCAGGTTTTGGTGGCTCCTGAGTAGGTTTTGCCGCTTTTGGTACCTCTTTCTTTTCTTCTACTTTTATTTCTTGAACTTTTGGGGTTGGTTTCGTGATAGTTTCTGCCGTTTTTGGTGGAGGTGTGGAGTCCAATCCCGCGTAAGCCTTCTTTAGGAGCGGCGGCGCTGGTACACTGCCGACGAAGTCTTGCCCATGAGGGCTTCCGGTGTACAACCTGTCTTTGACTACGATAGCATCGCTGATGCGACTCAAACTGCCGTCAGTGTTGTAGTAAGACGCCACGATGTTACCGTTCCAGTCTACTAGTAGTAGCGCAGATACTTTAGGGATGAATGCCGCGAAGCTCTTGAAGCTAGCAATCTATAAAAAAATTAAATTGCGTTATATTTCTCTTTATTTCACGAGACTCATTATGGATCCCATAAAAAAAACGCAAATGTTTTTACAAATAAAGAACAACTGTTTCATATTCGGCTCGTTCGGAAATTACACTCAGGATGAATGATTTAACAGGCACTTGCACGGTATAATATTAGTAAGGATAACAAAGGACCCAACCTATGATCAGAACCATTAATTTTTGTTTACTTACGTTATTCGCTATATTCTCAATGACGATGTTCGGGAACCAGGTGTCGAGTATCTCGAAAGGCTTTACAGCTAAAGAGAGCATGCGAGCAAGGAACTTCCTCACGATTGGTGTTTTCGCCATGGACTTGGGGAGCATAGGCGCATCCTCGTCGAAAACTACGTACAGCGCCACTTGCAATCCTGAACCGTCGGGTAACGCTCTCAAGTTGTCTGGCGACCCTACAAATAACCAACATGCTGTTTTTGTAGGTTCTTTATACATACAAACGTAAATAATTCCCCCAAACCCTACCAGTATGTATTTTACGTAGTATTTTTAAAAGTTACAACATTTGACCAGCGACAATATTATATTTAAAATATTGAAATATTCATTCCAAGATCGAAGCGTTCAACTGTTATAGAAGACACTTGTGCAAACAATTCTCTAGTACGCACAACTCAGATAATTTTGTCTGACTAAACACACCAGTCAGTAATAAAAGAATTTACGACAGCATTTGTACAAATCGAAAATGTGCATTTACATATTTTTCCCCGTTTTAATATTTATTTCGAGGCAGTGCGCCGGACAAGAAATAGTGTACGAAAATGACATGAACTTTAGGATTGAGCCAGGAGCGACAACATGTTTCTTTGAGAAGGGAGAAGCTGGTCAACTGATGGAAGCAAAGTATCAGGTCATCGACGGACAGCACGGGGACTACGACATTAGCTTTCGAGTGACGGATCCAAACGGCTTGAGGATCGCCGATGATTACAAACTCTCCCACAATTCTATCATCAAGGAATTGACCGTTACCGGCGACTACGTGTTTTGCATGGACAACACGCACAGTGTCATGAATTCCAAGCTGGTATTCGTGTACGTCGTATTCGAGGGCCAAGCTAATAGCACGGATGAAGTTCAAATTAATGTCATGGAAGACGGACAAGAAGTGGAAGAGGTTTTGGAGTGGGTGGGGACTGATGAGAATGGAGAGCCGTATTACATGGAAGTGGCGGCGATGGCTGACACACTCACTCGCACGCTGAAGCATGTCGTGAAAGCGCGCCACGACCTCAATATGTACAGCGCGCTCAAGTCCAGAGACAGTTACCTCGCCTTCGAAGACACATTTATTGTGGACATCTGGTCAGGATTCCAGATAAGTTTCATGTGTTTGGTGGGTATGCTACAAGTTTACATGATCAAAAAGCTATTCAACCGGCCGGGCAACGCCCCAGTTGGTTTTTAATTAATACAAATTTAAATACAATTTATTTCACTGACAATTTATGTTTATATTTTTCTTACCTGGTAACCCAGCTAAGAAGACTTCAGATTTTCCCTTTTTAGGTCCATCAATGTAGTACTTCAGTAACCTAAAGCGGGAAGTTTCAGCAATCACTAAGAACTGATTGTCAGGCGACATCGCTATACCGTTGGCAAACCATAAGCCGTCCAAAAGAACCGTGCTTTCATTTTTAGCGGCATTGTAGTATAGTAACCTGAAATATAATTTATAAGATACTGGTGGCTTCTTGTGACTAGAAGTTGAAATCACATTCTTAAAGACCTAGCAGTGAGACTTGTTTGGGTTTAGTTGATGATGAATTCTTTATAAATACGTTATTAAGCAGGGCTTGAATAACCGAAAAAATTTCGGTTGAAACGGTAGGCGGTATGACGTCATACCTTTATATTAAAGGTACCCATAAATATCGCTACCGCTATTTTTCTCTACCGGAAAATTTCGGTACCGTTATTTTTAGCGCTACCGAAATTTTAAAATATAGGTTTTCTTTATACCTACCACACCGCGGGCTGATTTTTTGCGAGAGATTACGAAAGAAAGTAAGTAAACAAATTCTATTATATTCACTCATCGCGGGTGATGGTCGACTGCGTGTCTAGCACACGACGTACAATTTGTATATTTTGAAAAAAATCATTATTCAATTAAGGCGACTACAGCACCTGAATTACGATTTTATGATGCGATGATAAGCATGACGCACTGCATTAAATCGAAGAAAAAAATACTACGGTAATATTCAGGACATAAACTAGATAAGTAGTTTGCTGAAAACATGATTCAGCACTTTTGGTTCGATAGAAAAAGCTCACAAAGTCACCTCTAAATACCAATATTGTGTATCTTTTAAGCTGTAAAAACGATAGTAAAATGCACACAGGAACTTGAATTTGCTATCAAAATATTCGTGATTGAATACTCTCGATAAGTAGTTAACGCATTTTTCGATTTAAGTTGTTACCTTTCCATAAATCTAATTTTTCTAACTTTCGAACATGTTTTTACGCACGCACGCTTTCATAGTCCGTAAACTTCGTGTATCGACACTGTTCGCACTGCCGGCCCAGGCTTGTTGAGAGACGGAGATGGCACTATTCCTATGTGTGCTGCCTTTATCGGGTGCTGTAGTCGCCTTAAGTACTTAAGTAGGTCGCCTCATGGATCGCCGCACAATAGATAAAAGTAAGTTTTTTCGTATTTCTTTACTGTAAGTACTTAATTAAGGTTGTCTTAGTGCCCATACCTACAATTCAAGGACGACGTTATTGCCAATTGCACGGACATGCCTACTAAATCTCTTAAAATGTAGGAAAGGATGAGATCGGCAGGTATCTTCTGACGTATGACGCGTAGTAGGTAGGGTAGGTATAATTTAGAGCTCAGCTTTTAGAGTGGTGGTAGTGTAGTGTAGAGCTAAATCTGTCTCCGAGTGTAAACTAGCACAGACGACCGGATCAGTATGAAAAACTCCACAAAATGATTGATATCGATTATCAGTGTTCCGTAAGGTTCACGTACGAAAATCGTATCTTCATAGTCTTTGAAGTGAATTAAGGATCCAGCGCAAAAGCTCGAAATCATTGTACATACATAGTCGAGATAAGGACTATAAACAATCACAGACAGTAGTAGCTACGGCGAACAGTCTTCAGATAAAGACGTATGGCTCTAGCGTCTGTAGGTAGTATGCAGTCCTTAACTGCTGTAAACTACATTAACCATCTGTAAGGTGGAATATTAAGTTGGGGTACCAACTATAAATAAATATAGGTAAGTTTTACCGTCCTTTTAGAGGACGAGAAACAGGCAGTAGTAACTTCGGTGAACAGCCTTCGAACGCATTACGGTTGGGTCACCAACCTTAAAAATATGTAAACATAGACAGTAGTAGCTACGGCGAACAGTCTTCAGATAAAGACGTTTGGATCTGGCGGCTGTAGTTCCAGTCCTTACCTGCTGTCAACTACGCTAACCATCTATACTCGTAAGATGGAGTATCAAGTTGGGACACCAACTTTAAATAAATGAAGGTAGGATTTTACCGTCCTTTTACAGGATGAGACACTGGCAATAGTAACTCCGGTGAACAGCCTTCGAACGCATTACGGTTGGGTCCTTAAAAATATGTAAACATAGACAGTAGTAGCTACGGCGAACAGTCTTAATATAAAGACGTTGTGCTTGGCGTCTGTAGTTTGCAGTCCTTACCTACTGTAAACTACGTTAACCATCTTTATGATGGAAAATTAAGTTGGGGCACCAACTATAAATAAGGAGTGATCAAAAAGTAGTGATAATGAAACAGAAAATAATATATTTTTTAAATAACAAAAATTTGTTTTTCAACATAGTCTCCTTCTCTATCTACACACTGAGTCCAGCGTTTCTCCAACATTTTTAACCCTTTAAAAAAATATATTTCTCTTGGCCTTCCAAAAACCCTTCCACGGCCTCTATCACTTCATTATCATCGGCATATCTATTACCACGCAAGTATTCTATTAGTTTTGGAAAGAGATAAAAATCACTGGGGGCCAGGTCCAGCGAATAAGGTGGGTGATCCACTAATTCGAACTCAGCTTGTTAAATGGTATCCAGTGCAACAGCAGAAGTGTGAACCGGCGCGTTGTCCTGATGAAACAAAATGCCTTTTCTGAGTTTGACATGTCTTTTCTCTTTTATAGTCTCTCTCAATTTAGCTATTGAAGATGCATAGTAAACGCCTGTTATTGTATGTCCCTTCTTAAGATAATTAACTAATAATATTTCTTCGGAATCACAAAAAATTGAGGCCATGACTTTGCCTGCCGATGCTGTGGTTCGAAATTTCCTTGGAGTTGGTGACGACGGTCTTTTCCACTGTAAAGATTATTGTTTTGTTTCTGGATCAAAATGGTGAATCCATGTTTCATCCATAGTGACAAATCGAGCCAAAAAATTGTTAGGATCCACATAAAATCTGTCCAACCAGCGCCTTGAAAGATTGAGTCTGGTTTTCTTCCGATCTTCTGTTAACATTCTGGGTACCCAACGCGCCGAGGCTTTTCTCATACTCAGATAATCTTTTAATTTTGATTGAACACTGCCATATCAAATGCCAGTTTCCTGGACTAAATAACGCACTGTAACACGACGATCGTCTAGAACAATCTTTTCGACTTTTTCAATGTTTTCCTGCGTAACTGACGTCGATGGCCGGC
Organism: Aproaerema taeniolella; assembly: GCA_949987775.1. Taxonomy (NCBI): domain Eukaryota; kingdom Metazoa; phylum Arthropoda; class Insecta; order Lepidoptera; family Gelechiidae; genus Aproaerema; species Aproaerema taeniolella. The sequence continues at coordinate 6,686,144 of OX465262.1, forward strand.
CCGAGCGGTGCTGATCTTCTGTCGATGTTCTTCCAGTCTTGAATTGAGGTGACCATCTTGCCACAGTAGAATATGATGGAGCAGACTCACCTAAAGTCTCCACCAAATCACGATGGATCTCTTGCGTCGTTAACTTTTTTAAACTGAGGTAATAATAACGGCTTGCACTTCGTTTTTCTCCATAATGATATTTTACGTCGGAATTCGTCAAACAACTAGACACGGTTTCTATGTTTCTTAAAATTAAGACCTAATTTTTTTTATCCTAACCTAACCTAACCTCGTAATTAAATGATCTTTAATTATTGGTATGAATGAGTAAATTATGAATTGTACAAGTGGGTCATTATCACTACTTTTTGATCACTCCTCGTATATGTAGCTAAGTTTTTACCGTTCTTTTAGAGAGCGAGACACAGGCAATAGTAGCATTCGCGAACAGCCTTAGAACGTAGTTAGGTTTGGTAGGTTAGTTTGATAGGTTCGATTTGATAGGTTCGTTTTGGTAGAATAGGTTAGGATAGATTAGGGTAGATTAGGTTGGGTAACCAACGCTAAATAAAAGTATCCAAAGGCAATAGTAACTTCAGTGAACAGCCTTTATAGTTAGTCGAGATAACAACGATAAATAATCATAGGCAGTAGTAGCATTAGCGAACAGCCTTAAATGGATATAAAATCCACGAATGAAAATAAGCTTTGGTATTTTATATCTTAGCAAATCTCACATCAAATATAAGAGACGTTAGTAGCATGAGCGAAAGCGTTTCATATAAAGACGTTTGGGTAGCGTCTGTAGTTTACAGTCCTTACCTACTGTAAACTGCGCTAACCATCTATATGATGGAATATTAAGTTGGGGCACCAACTATAAATATATGTAGGTAGGTTTTTACCGTTCTTTTAGAGAACGAGAAACAGACAGTAGTAACTACGATGAACAATCTTCGAATGCATTACGGTTGGGGCACCAACCTTAGAATTATGTAGGCAAACATATGATTCGTCCTTTTAGAGATGTATATGATAATTTTATATAAAGGCTTCAACTTGAAGACTTCAACTACAGGCGCCATGCTACGCACGCCTTTATATAAAATTATCATATACATCCCTAAAAGGACGAATCATATGTTTACCTACATAATTTTAAGGTTGGTGCCCCAACCATAATGCATTCGAAGACTGTTCACCGTAGTTACTACTGTCTGTTTCTCGATCTCTAAAAGAACGGTAAAAACCTACCTACATATATTTATAGTTGGTGCCCCAACTTAATATTCCATCTTATAGATGGTTAGCGCAATTTACAGTAGGTAAGGACTGTAAACTACAGACGCTACCCAAACGTCTTTATATGAAACGCTTTCGCTCATGCTACTAACGTCTCTTATATTTGATGTGAGATTTGCTAAGATATAAAATACCAAAGCTTATTTTCATTCGTGGATTTTATATCCATTTAAGGCTGTTCGCTAATGCTACTACTGCCTATGATTATTTATCGTCGTTATCTCGACTAACTATAAAGGCTGTTCACCGAAGTTACTATTGCCTTTGGATACTTTTATTTAGCGTTGGTTACCCAACCTAATCTACCCTAATCCATCCTAACCTATTCTACCAAAACGAACCTATCAAACTAACCTACCAAACCTAACTACGTTCTAAGGCAACTACACCATAGGAGGGAGCGCTGGTCGGAGCTTCCTCCCTCTTCACCCCCAAAAACTATATGCTTGTCTAACCAAAATTGCTTATTCAGGGGTGTTGAAGAAACCGGTAACGAATAAGCAAAGATTGAGATACCAAAGTACTTAAAAAGGCTCTGGGTACTATATGACGAAAAATAAACACAACGTAGAGTTCCTCGGGAAAGATCATTGCCATTGCCAATGACTACAGTCATTGGCTATTTTATAAAGAGATTAAATAGTCTCTAGAGAGAAGGAATGGAGACATTGATCCTTGAGAAAGATCATTGTCAGAGCCAGCGACTACGGTCGTTGGCTATTTTTTACGAAAGATTAAATAATCTTTAGAGAGAGAGAGAATCTTGAAAGTTTGCTGGACCTTCAAGTTAACAATTATTATATTGTGGAGAAAGGAATTAGTCACAAGTTAGTTTTGTGCGAAATATATTTCTCAATTAAGTAACCTTCTGATTTAAAAAAAAACTGTGACTGGATCTGACCTATACCTAGTTCAAGAAATACATTTTTTTGAAATTGAAATTTGTTCCAAAAGGCTGGTATTAGAGGGGCATCCACCCTACGTAGATAAGTTTGCTAGATAGGCAGGTACCTACTAGGTTACTTATCACATGTCCTAGGGCATCGTAAGTTACTAAAAACAAAACCATCTACAATACCTAAGTACATAATATTGTTAATGAATATAAATAAGAAAATATAAATTGAAATAAAATATTGACCTTGATGTTTGATTGCCAGATCGAACAATTAGATGAATTTGTCTCTTTATTATAAGAGAAGAAAGAGTACACTGCATTCTTTATTTTCCTTCCCTTTATTAGTTTGGTTTCTTTCTAAAACTTAAGTAGGTAAGTAATTCAAAACAACACTCGTCACTCGATGCGTCAATAAGCGAAAGAAATGTACTATGATTAAGTAATTGACGTGAAAGAAAAGTCCTTTGATGTGCCGAACGCATTGCGAGCAGAGTGGCAACGTCGCACGCTCGCTCTCTTGTTTTTTCGGTACCGAAATAATTTCGGTTAAGGTATCATTAAAATAGAGGTATAAAGGTAGAGAAACAATATAAGGGTATCGTTTTTCTATACCGGTACCAGAACCGTTATTCCCAACCGTTTCAGCTCTACCTTTAAATCAATACGATATCGAAATTTTATACCGGTACCGTAACCTCGTACCTTAACCGAATTCAAGCCCTGTTATTAAGTTCTTAATAACAAAAAACATCTTACAGAATATAAGACTGAGTATGGATATAAAGTTATTTTAAAAAAAAGCCTGTCAAAAAAAGTTTTTTAAATGATTTATCGTTGTCTGAATCTCAATCACCCGAAAAAAATGAATTGCTTTTTTTGTTACACCACATTTCATTAAATTAAAAAAGATTTTCCATACCTTCCAGAGGGATCAGCAAGCGCAGACATAACGCCTTGATATAAACCAAATTCGCTACTCGAGTGTGTCCAGTAAAAGTCTCCGTTTTTGGCCAATGCGATGGCGTTAAACAATTCGGGTCCGTGGCCATCTATCTCCACATTTGGCGACACTAGAAGCTGTTTCTTGTCCGTCTTGAGGTCAACTTTCCAGATGCCATAGTATGCGTCAACTACGTAAAGTTTGTCGTTTTTCTCGTCTATAGCGATACCCAAAGGCCGCCCGCATATTGGCTCCTGTGCGGTGCCCTCTGAAATGGTTAATTAAAAATAGTTTCTTTTTTTAGAAATTCATTGGATTTTGCGCACAACACTAGAGGGCTGGATAAAGTAACATATGGATATTTTTTTATGCGCACGATATCGCGGGCGAAAAACTAGTCATAAATAAAGTAGGTAGTTTATTTAGTTACGATGTTTAACTACAACACAATCGTTGTCAAACATGCGACTTTGAAACAAATCGTGAATTGAACATGTAGATTGTGTTAGATCAATACGCCTAAGGCTCAGAAACATGCAAATGTGGGTGGATGCCACCATTTAAGTATTTGCTACACCCAGTATAATTATAATATAAATAACTAGCTGATGCCCGCAACTTCGTTTGCGTGTAATATTTTTTTTGTACAGACTACACATACAAAAGTTTTTTCCCGCTAACTCCCGTTCCCGTGGGAATTTTGCAATATCCTGTTGTAACTAAGCTTTAAGTTTACTAAGGTACCTGCATGCCAAATTTCAAGCGTCTAACTTAAGCGGTTTAGATTTTTCATACAAAAGGATTTTCCCGCTAATTCCCGTTCCCGTGGGAATTTCGGGAATTCCTTTCTTAGTGCACCCTTACGGTACCTAAGCTACGTCCCTTCCAAATTTCAAGTGCCTATGTTTAGGCTGTGCGTTGATATGTCAGTCAGTCAGTCAGTTTCTCCTTTTATATACGAGGAGTGATCAAAAAGTAGTGATAATGACCACTTGTACAATTCATAATTTACTCATTTATACCAATAATTAAAGATCATTTAATTACGAGGTTAGATACAAAAAATTAAGTCTTAATTTTAAGAAACATAGAAACCGTGTCTAGTTGTTTGACGAATTCCGACGTTAAATATCATTATGGAGAAAAACGAAGTGCGAGCCGTTATTAAATACCTCAGTTTAAAAAAGTTAACGACGCAAGAGATCCATCATGATTTGGTGGAGACTTTAGGTGAGTCTGCTCCACCATATTCTACTGTGGCAAGATGGTCACCTCAATTCAAGACTGGAAGAACATCGACAGAAGATGAGCACCGCTCGGGCCGGCCATCGACGTCAGTTACGCAGGAAAACATTGAATAAGTCGAAAAGATTGTTCAAGACGATCATCGTGTTACAGTGCGTTATTTAGTCCAGGAAACTGGCATTCCATATGGCAGTGTTCAATCAAAATTAAAATATTATCTGAGTATGAGAAAAGCCTCGGCGCGTTGGGTACCCAGAATGTTAACAGAAGATCGGAAGAAAACCAGACTCAATCTTTCAAGGCGCTGGTTGGACAGATTTCATGTGGATCCTAACCATTTTTTGGCTCGATTTATCACTATGGATGAAACATGGGTTCACCATTTTGATCCAGAAACAAAACAACAATCTTTACAGTGGAAAAGACCGTCGTCACCAACTCCAAGGAAATTTCGAACCACAGCATCGACAGGCAAAGTCATGGCCTCAATTTTTGGGATTCCGAAGGAATATTATTAATTAATTATCTTGAGAAGGGACACACAATAACAGGCGTTTACTATGCATCTTAAATAGCTAAATTGAGAGAGGCTATAAAAGAGAAAAGACATTTCAAACTCAGAAAAGGCATTTTGTTTCATCAGGACAACGCGCCAGTTCACACTTCTGCTGTTGCATTGGATGTCATTCAACTAGCTGGGTTCGAATTAGTGGATCACCGACCTTATTCGCCGGATCTGGCCCCCAGTGATTTTTATCTCTTTCCAAAACTAATAGAATACTTGCGTGGTAATAGATATGCCGATGATAATGAAGTGATAGAGGCCGTGAATGGGTTTTTGAAAGGCCAAGAGAAATCATTTTTTTTAAAGGGTTAGAAATGTTAGAGAAACGCTGGACTCGGTGTGTAGATAGAGAAGGAGACAATTTTGAAAAACAAATTTTTGTTATTTAAAAAATATATTATTTTCTGTGTCATTATCACTACTTTTTGATCACTCCTCGTATTTAGATGAAATTCGTATACAGGGTGTTCGGCAGATCGTTGAACGTACGAAAATGGGGGGTAGGTTACCTATTCAGGCTATTAAAAAAATCCTGGCCAAAACAAACAATTCAATTAAAAAATAATATAAATTTTTAAAAACTGGTCGATATGTTAAAAGTTCAATTAAAAAATTTATAGGATTTTTAACCGACTTCATTTAATTGAACTTTCAAAATTCCGTTACTTTTGGCATTTTAAAGCACAACAAACAACAAAATTAGTAAAAACTTAACAAAACGACCCATAATAACACAAAGCTTTACATTATTTTAAACTTTGCATAGATACATTTTGCAAAATATGCAACTTTTAACATAAGTAGAATTTCGTCGAAATGGTCCAATTACGTAAAAAAAATAATAGGTCCAGTTAAAAAAAAATGGAAACAAATAACATACCGTTAGAAAACCTAGACATAAGAGATGTTTTTAAAAAATCAGAAGCCTTCAAATCAGAAGAATTAAATAAAACTCAATTTCTTTAGGAACAACTATCCCCTAAGATTCTAATTTTTAAAAAAATTGGGCCCACCTATAAAAAATATAAAGTTATAAGGATTCAAATGTACGAAAGTAACTAAATTTTAAAAATTCAATTAAAAATCCCATAAAAAGTTTTTTATGACCAGGATTCTTCGATCGACTATAAAAAACTAGATAAACGTTTCATACAAAATAGTGACCAAACTACAATACGTACTCTCGGACCGGGCGAATGCTACTGAGCGAAAAGACAACCCAAAACGTCAAGTGGGCGGTCATTTAGTGAGGACGCTTTTTTGTTGTGGATTGTGTAGGTATCTAGTTTTTTATACTTAATCGAAGCCAGGATTAAATATCCTGAATAGGTAGGAGATGACCCCACCTACCTCCGATTTTCGTATGTTCAACGATTACATACCCCCCATTTTCGTATGTTCTCTTTCACAAACAAGTACATTAATTATTTTATATTTATGATTGACTGATGTTTAAACTTAATACCTAAACTAAACAAGTTTTTTTTAATCAGCCCTTGTAAGACTCCACCAAGGGGTTTACGAAGGGAGGCCCGCATCTCTTCAAAACGCGACATACAAACAGTTAATGGCAAATAAAACTGGAAAACTTATCAAACTTGCTTTTTGAGTTATTTAACACATAAAAGAGGAAAATCAAATATCTGGTCAGTATGATTTGCTTTTAGCAATCAAATCCAAAATGATAGTGAATTTGTATGTAAGAGAATTGGTCAATTTAATACTTACCACAGGGTTGGCCAATTTTGGTGACAAACGTAACATGCCCCCCGGGTGACAGTTTAACTACTTCTCCTGTGCCCAAACTAGTGTACACTTCTCCTTTATACAGCTGGAAACATTCTGGACCTACCACTTTTCTATTATACAATGGTTCTGCATTATTCAAAGCTCCATTTTCTGACAAAGGTCCTACTCTTGGGAGTGTTGGTTCGATTCTAAAAAACAATTTTAGATCAAAAATGGTACAAAGTTTCATCTATCTTTGGAGTTTTCTTGCAAGAGAATTGCTAGTTTCATGAAAAAATTACTGTAGTTACTAAGCTTGTGTTTACAAATTACAGATTTTAAAAATATCCATTGGAATATTAAAATTTGAGACTTTACATTAAACCAACAATCATCAAATCTCCCAAGCCTGTGGTGCAATCTCTCCTAAATTAAAAAAAGGTAATTAATAGATTAAGATACAATAAGTAAGCATATGAACTTAGAATAAAAATGTGTACTTACTCAATACTCGAAAACTTTGTGTAGGGCGGCAAGTTAGGAATGATGGTTATTATTGCAACAAACAAAACAAAATAGATTGCCAACTTAATCAGCCGCCTTATAAGGCCAAATATGAAGCCCATTGTGATGTCGTGTTTCCTAAAAGCATAAAAAAATCCACACAGGTTAGTGTAAAGCAACACAGACAAAATTAGAATATTGGATCAAAAAAAATCAAACAGATGCATAAAAACGACAAACCCAGCTTCAAAAAACAGTGACTCATTTAACTACCTATAGCTCTAAGATTTTGAAACCTGTACCAGCTAATAGTCTGGTCTTTTTATGAATTTACAACAATTGTAAAAAAAACAAGCCTTTTCAAGTTTGAGTTTAAATTAACCAAATTTTTTAAACGCAAATATAAGACTTGATAGGCAAAAACAATGTTATATGCAAAACAGTTTTATGAGTGGGTAGGTGTATTTGTCTATTAAATTATTAATGTAAACCTAATGACATCATAAATAAGCAGCTGGACTATGACCTTTTATCATACATAAACAACTCATAATGAAACATGCTACGGCAAATATTTACTTAGATGGTATTCAAAAGATCAAGTAGTTAAATTGCATTCAGTATTCCCTGTAAGGAGAACAATAATTCAGGCAAATAATTCTCTAAGATATTTGATAAAGTCCGTATTACAGAATGTGACTCAGACTCTGCGTGAGTTATACTTATAAGCAGTCATTTAAGACATTTTCATAGTGAGAGAAAGAGACAATCAATACTTAAGTATAGATCAAGACTTGAGTCTCCTTCTGTAATACAGATCTAAGTCTGTACCTACTTGATGTATTTTATTAATTGATATTTACTTACTGATTTATTTTTAACATGACCCTCTGACCAAATAATTTTCTACTAAAATACCTACTGGATCAAATTTATAAATACGTAGTATATGTATTTAACAGTTCATATCAAGGAATTTGGTCAGTCATCTTAGGTTTACATTATTTTAAACTTTAAATACCTTGGGATCGTGTTTGGAGATTGCAGCTACCTACGGCTGAGATAATGCAATCAGAGCAGCGCCCGATAAGCTCGTAATTATCATAAAATATACACAAAACTCATATGAATACAGGACCCACTAGGTATACGGATTATGAAAGTTATTCGATACTTATGGATGATAGTTTTTATAACTTAACTAGTTTTAGCTGCTATATACTCGAGCACTGTTCCAAGTCCAAATTTCCAGAATACGTGGAGCTTTAGTTACGACACGGCAAAAAACGACAACGGAATGTCGGCATCAAAAAGCTACGAATTTTACAGAATAATCAATACGTACACCAGCCAGCAGCAACAACAGCGTAGTGCACTATTAAATATAACTAATTAAACGCATTTCATGTATGCAAAATTGATTAATTACCTTACAATCCACCTGAGTGACCACCTGTGAAAAGAGAAAGAATATTAGCTTAGCTCTCAGAAATTTAAGTGTTGTATATAAAGCATCCAGAACGACATCGATAAACTAAAATATAGTTAGTTATTTTTGATTTAAATGTGATTTTTTTTTGCTTTATTCAGAAACAGAAACAGAAAATATTTATTTGTATGAATACATCTGTCACACAGATAAAATTCAACCTGCAATTTTGCAGGTGTACAAATAAGTGCAGCTGGCTTATACGTTCATACAAAAGTTTATTCAACAACTTGACACAGCATGTAAGGAGAATTTATAGAAAAAAATGGAAAACATTTATTTTTGGATCGATAAGTTTGTCAGGTTTCCCTATTTGTTTTTATTGGACATCACTAACGTGTCATTGACCTGTCATGTCAAGTCAAGTTTTTTTTAACTTGACAGGACAGGTACTATTGTGGCCTGGATACTAGAAGTTCGTGAACGATTCACTCAAAATAAAGGATTGGTTAACGGTTTTCACAACTCTATTTCTGTCAGTGTAGTGTAGAGTGAATGACATAAGAAACCATTCATTCTTTTTAATCTGTGCGCGCGCCATTGTGGACGTGTTTCTCATCGCTCTTGTGCGAAAAATAAAATTTCTCGAAAATGGGTCACGCTAATATCTGGTATTCTCATCCCCGCAGATACGGTCAAGGTTCCCGTTCCTGGTATGTATTAATACTTCAGAATCACAAAGCTAAGCATTAGATTTTACTTGTTTTGGTTAGAATTGAGCACGTGTTACGATGATTTCTCGGTTTATTTCAGCCGGGCTTGCTCCAACAGACACGGCCTTATCCGAAAGTATGGCCTAAACATCTGCAGACAGTGCTTCAGAGAATACGCTAATGACATTGGATTCAAGAAGGTATGTACCACCCACATCTACAAGAACATGTTGTGGTTCAGAATTCCGTCTTTAGTCGTAATAGGCGTTAAAGTTACTCTGTACCTTATATTTATAAAAATGGGTTTCGTTGCAATGGTTTCTACTTTTCTACAAAATCTGCGGTTAGAGTGTCGCAAAAAGTATAGCCATACATAAAACAAACAGTAAAAGCGGTCTGTGGGTCATGTTAGGGGCGGTTTAAGTTTTAAAATACTAATTCTAAGTCCCTAGGGCTGCTCCTTTTTTAGACACGCCATCCTCTGATTGTTTCTTCTGTTAATTACAATAACTTACAATCTTAGAAAAAGTTCCCTTTCTAGCCCTTCATAGAAGAGAATGTAAATCTACTTTATTATGTACTAGCTGACCCGACAGACGTTGTCCTGTTTTCTTTTTTTTTTTCAACTTTCTTAATTTTTTCTTTCATAAGATCCTTCTCCTGATAATGACGAACAGAACAAAAAAAGAATTAGCGAAATCGGTCCAGCTGTTCAGGCGTGATGCCGTGACCAAGGGAAATAGGGATTCATTTTTTTAAATATAGATTGTCACATCATTTTGTACATAATGCACAAATTCTTATTGCTTAATTGTCAAAACGCTCCTTAGAACCCATTTTCTAATTATAAAACATCTAACAAAGGGATAATTCTATATTTCTGTCCAATTATATAATTTCTTGTAATTTCTCAAGTATAAGATAATTATAAAGTAAACAAAAATTAATTATATTTTCTACTCTTCACAAATCTGGCTTGCTAGTCCCTAGTATCCTCTTACCAAAGATTTGGTAAAGGCTAATACCAAACTTTTTTTTGTTTCAGCTGGACTAAATGGATTCAAATAATGCTAATAAACTTTAAGTTTAAGTAAACTTTTTGTTTCATTTAAGTCACTCAAATACTCTTACTTAGCCCTCTTCAAGGTCCACAGTTAATTTACAAATATTCAATGGTCATTGGTCACCTGATATTTACCAGTTGGTATTAAAAAAAAATAACACTGTAAACAAAACTATAAAATATTTATTTAACTGTACAAAGGTATAGAAAAATAGTATCTACATGTAAGATTTACAAACGTGGCTAGAGTTCACAATATTCTAAGATTTACTTCTATTGGCGGCTTGAGCTTGTCGCAGGTTGCCTATGGTGTTGCCAACTCTCTGAAAAGATTTTTTTATTAAATTTGTAGAATCATAGGTATGTAAATAAATAATGGGTAGGTAATAAACACTGCTATGGTTGGAAAAGTCCACCTTAGTACACACGGCAGCACACAAGGATAAACATATTGACTATTATGTCCACCTTATCTTGCTTGTATTAGCGCTGGTTTTCATAGTGCAAATGTGTAACTGACATGCTATTGTGTGTACCATTTAACATCATCTGTAGATATCTTGTATCATTGGTTGCAATGAAGTTTTAATGTACAGAGGACAGCACAAATTTAAAACATAAGGCCTCTCAAACTGCAGTTGTTACGATAAGGACCTGATGCACGGCTCTACATGGATTTACATAAAAGAAAATGTCTTCACCTGTGTCACTCCGGCAAGCAAAGCAAATAAACTGCGTTGCGGGGGCCGGCAATGCTTCTTGCCGCCCTCAGCACAGCACAGGTTGGGGAAACAATCTACTGATGAGGTGCACTTCTGCGGAAACAGGTCGTACTGCGGCGGCGGCGTGCATTGTAGATATTGCTCAAATGAACGGACCGCTGGAAAAAGAAATAAGTATATCTACAGTATACGTAACTATCAACTTGCGAAATTTGACGATTTTTTCATGCAAATCTAATTTTGCCTAAGAAACACTCAAGTCGTCTAAATTGGAGGCAGTGTTGCCACATGAAGTAGACGTGAAATCTGTATTTTCGTTACGAAAATCCGTATAAAATCCGTATTTCTGATTTTATTGAAATTCCGTATAAATATCCCGTATTTTGATTAAAATTCCGTATGGATTCCGTATAAAAATAAAAGTTACATTTTTGAGTCAAGATTTAAATCAAAAGAGGGTGATTTCCCTAAAAGTGGTTTAGTAGTAGAGGGTCCGTTATCGTCGAGGTACATAATTTATTTCTTAGTTTCGTCTTCATTAAAGAAATTTTGCTGTATACTGCCGCACAACAGTAGAGCAAACTCACCAGCGTTGTGACGAAATTGGTCAAAATTTGGTAAAGAAGGTTTGAAAACGGGATCCTTTTGGCTAATTCTGTGTTTAGAGTAAATCCGTATAAAAATCCGTAATCTTGATTCATCCGTATTGAACTTGCAAAATCCGTACAAATACGGACAAATCCGTATATATGGCAACGCTGATTGGAGGCATTTTTTTTTTTTTTTTTTTTTTTTTTATTGTGGCACTTCGCGGTCAGCGTTTGGCCAATGACACGTTTATGACTTATGTACAATTAAAAGCGAGGAAACTTATAGAACACGGAAATAAATTAGGAAGGTAGGAACGGAATTTGGAAAAAAATTTTTTTTTTTTTTAAGGATCAGGATAGGAAAATAGGAATATGATACAAGGATAATTATATAGGATAGGAAATACGTAAAAATAGTGAAAAATATATTTAAATTCTAATATTATTCTGTTCAATGAACTCCGAAAGGCATTTGTATACCGAAGGGTTATCATTAGTTAAAAGAACTTTAACGGACGTAGGAAGAAAGACGTTTATGTGTAGCAGTTTTTGAATAAATGAAAAGGTGTCAAACTGCGGGCAGTTGAAAAAAATATGGTCTACATCACCAACTTCTCCACATTCACACAAATTACTAGGGACAATTCCAAATCTGAACAAGTGAGCGGGAGCACATACATGTCCTATTCTCATTCGGCTGAGTACAGACGTTGCTCTTCTGCCCAACTTAACTTTGCTAAACCAAGGTTTAAGAGGAATAGAGGGCTGAATATCCCTGTAATGTTTGCCCCTGACCCGACCACTCCGTTCCCAATCCTCAGCCCAAGTTTCCTTAAGATGAAGACCAGGAACCGATGCCAGATCATGAGCATAAATTTTCAAGTATGCTACATCACCACAATTCACAGCATCATTTGCTAGTTGGTCAGCACGCTCATTTCCCAAGATTCCAGAATGACCCGGCACCCAAGCAAAAACTACGGAATAATTTTTAAGAGTACATTTTAACAACAAATTTCTTATCTCTAAAATTATAGGAAATATCGAATTTGACTTAAATGGAAATTTTAAAAGAGCCTGAAGAGCACTCATGGAGTCAGAAAAAACAACAGTTTTCGGCAATTTAGCTATAAGAATGTACTCTACAGCCTTAAAAAGGCCAAAACATTCTCCTGTAAAAACTGAACACTCTATAGGAAGCTTAATTTTTTGCACAATATTGTATTGTGCATGTAATACCCCAACACCTACATTTCCATCAAGTGAGTGTTTCGACGCGTCACTATAAATGTAATGCCAATCATGAAAATCTAAATCTCTTACGAAATTAAAAGAATGTGTAGTATCAACATGATTTTTATCAATTCCCAAATTTAAACGAGCATCCGGAATTAAAGTTAATGCTTCGTATGGAACAGTAAACAGGGGATGATATAGGAATTTAGCAATAGGGGACTGAAAGTTTAAATATTTACGATAACTAATAACTACACAGGGTATCTTTTTATGAAGCCAATAGGAAGAAACATTAATTTCCTCCGAAAGACAATGCAATAAACTGAGTAGAGGATGATTAAAAAGTTGCACACGACGAAAGAGAAACTTGTCTGACAAGTACTGTCGCCTTATGTTAAGAGGGGCATCCACAGCTTCAACTTGCATTGCATTGATGGGGCTACTTTTCATAACACCCAAAATAATCCTTAATGCTTTTGATTGAACTTTATCTAATTTATTAAGTGTAGACATATTACACGGTTCTAATAAAAATGTACCATAGTCTAAATGACTTCTTATAAGAGCGTTATAAACCAGTTTTAAAGAAAAAGAGTGAGCACCCCACCAAACACCCGTTAAACATTTAATAATGTTCAAATTCTTCTCACACTTGGCAGCTATGTACTCAGAGTAAGGAACGCCAGACAGCTTAGAATCGAGAATGACACCTAAAAATTTAATTTTCGTTTTCACTGGGATTGTACTGTCACCATAACTAACTATAATTGTTGGAAGAATCCGCTTCCTTGTGAATAAAACTACAGCACTTTTAGAAACTGATAATTCAAGGCCATTACAATTGAGCCAGCACTTAAGTTGATAAAGAGAATTTGATAATGTGTCGCTGGCTTTCTTAATATCATCATTTGAGGTATAAATAAGTAAATCATCAGCATACTGAAGAACTTTGACGGAATTACTAAGTGCAGACTCTAAGTCATATGTGTAGATGTTATATAGAATGGGGCTAAGTACGGATCCTTGAGGAAGGCCCTTCCAGATGCATCCGGACAACCGCGAACCGTCTGGTAGATCTACATGAATGAACCGTTCATACAACATATTAATAATGAAGGAAGAAAGTATTATTGGGATACCTAGATCATGTAATTTCTTTTGCAAAACCGAAACCTGAACATTATCATACGCAGCACTAACATCTAAAAAGGCGGCAAGTAGAGAATTGTTATTAGTAAAAGCCAGATGAATGTCAGATATTAAGATACTAACATTATCCATAGTACATTTACCCTTTCTAAAACCAAACTGTCCAGCGGTCAATAATCCGTTACTTTCCATAAACCATTCTAAACGATTCTTAACCAAATGTTCGGCAAGTTTGGCCAGAACAGATGACAGCGCTATTGGACGGAATGAGGAGGGTTCTGAAGATGGCTTCCCTGGCTTCAAAATAGGGATAACAGTTTGAGATTTCCAAGACGATGGAACATTTCCAGACAGCATTATGGAATTAATAACCTCAAGAAAATACATAAGGGTGGGATCACTGCAGTTAACTACAAAAGAATAAGGTATTCCGTCATCACCAGGAGATGAATCCTTAATACACGTCAAAATACCCTTTAATTCTGATAAAGAAAATGGAGAGTTAAGCCCTGTAAAATCACTGCAAATGGAAGATGGAACGGAGTGTAAAATTAAACTAGATTCAGGTGCAAAAGGAGGGGCTAGATTGTCTAGAAACTTATTAGCTAAATCAGGAGATAGCTGAGAGTGGGAAGAAACAGTAGTGGCCATTCTAAATCTTCTAATATTTTGCCAAACCATAGATGGAGAAACATCAGGGCTTATTGATGCACAAAAGCTCCTCCATCCTTCAAACTTCTTTTTCTTAAGAAGCTTTCGGGTAGAGTCTGCAACTTGAGTGTATATCTCAAAATTCTCCGATGTCATAACCTGACAATAATTTCTTTCAGAATCCTTTCTACGTTTTATTGCTTCAGTGCAATCTCTGTCCCACCAAGGAGGAAAAGGTATTCTACGGCAACCCCCATTTTTAACAGGGAAAATTTCATCAGCCACCTCAATTAATATCTTAGAAAAAGCTTCGGAGCATTCAGGGCCGTTGTTTAGACTGACGGAAGGAAGCAATTGGATCTTTTGTTCCACCCGTTGAGAAAATATTGTCCAGTCTGTGGGAAGCCTATGTCTTAATCTTGGTTCAGGCTTTTTACTTATAGGACACAATGATGGATACGTTATTATAATAGGAAAATGATCACTTCCACAAGTAGATTTATGAGTACACCAAGAAAGAAATGTAGCCAGATCAGGAGTGCATATAGAGAGGTCAGGTGCACTAGGGCCTTCACCAGGTCGGCTAAGCCGAGTTGGGGAGCCGTCATTTAAGATACATAGGTTTTGTGAGTCTACAATATCCAGCATTTCCTCACCATAATAATTAGATTTATGGCTACCCCAGCATTGGTGCTGGCAGTTAAAGTCTCCCAACAATAAAAATGGCTTTGGAAGGATAGACATTAATTGACTTAGTTCGTAATAAAGAGCAGCAGAAGGATTGGGAATATAAATAGATATTATACAAACATTATTTACAATAATAGCGATGGCTTCAATGCCATCACTAAGAGTGGGAAGAGAAAATGATTGAAATAAGATGGAATTTTTGACAAGTATGGCAACACCGCCACCCTCGTCGTCTCTGTCATTTCTGACAGAAGAGAAACCTGATATTTTAAATAAATAATCAGGCTTTAGCCAAGTTTCAGATAAACAAATAATTGATGGATTATGTGTGTTTAATAAATGAATAAGTTCAGTCTTTTTAGGGCAAATACTTCTACTGTTCCACTGTATGATTTTGTGATTCGTTATTGACGATGTAAGGAGATAGAGAGTTAACAATTATTTCGGCAACGTTGGACGGTAAATTGGGAGAAAGCAAGTTGCAACTAGATAGCAACTTTATGAGAGATTTAATATTTTCAGCTATGGTCGGTTCGGGGCTGGATTCATTGGCTTTTTGGTTAATAACAGCACCATTAGGGCTGGAAACATTAGACATGTTGTACACCCTCGCAAAAGATGCATGAGCAGCACGGTCGTAGCCACCTGATACGGGCTTAGATGGAATACGTGGTTTTAAGGTGACAGTTTTTCTATAAGAACGAGAGGGACCAGGAGCAGAAGCAAAATTGGGGCTAGGCCCACTATTCAGAGAAGGTTTAAAAGAAGAAGAAGAAGCAACTATATCTGCATAAGATCTTGAAACTGGAGGATGCATTTTTGATGCTTCTGCATAAGAAATGCAGTTCTGAGCCATTGAAAGTTTTATTTCCTTCTGTCTAATAAACTCTGGACAGGACTTACTTGTTGCCAGATGATTGCCCGAACAAAGACAACAAGAATAGTTGTCTTCTTCCATAAAACATGATTCACCATTGTGTTGGTCACTGCATTTGTAACATCGTGGTTTTGATCTACACTGAGCCTTCGTGTGACCGAAGCGGCAGCAGTTGTAGCACTGAATTGTAGGATACACATATAAGTCAACTTGAAGAGCTGTATAACACATGAAAATTCTTTTTGGAAGAACCTGGCCATCAAATGTCAAAATGACTGTCTCAGAGTTATTAAAAACTGTATTGCCGTTAACTATTGTTTTCATTCTAATTCTTCGCACTTTTAAAATCTTACCACATCCGATAGGTACTGAAATATTTTCCTGAATTTCAGAGTCTGACCAACTTGCAGGGACACCTCTTACTACACCCATTCTAGTAATATTAAAAGTTGGGATGATGGCTTTCATGTTTTGTTCAACAAGGCCTGGATGATGAATAAAATTATTTGCATCATCATGCGTAGTAAATGATATGGACAACCTGTTCCTGCCGATCTTCTTTAAACTACCATTGACAATATTTTTAACAAAATTTTTCTTTAAAAAATTTCCAAATTGAATTGGATTCAAATAAGAACGATCGGCAGGATCAGTCTGATTTCTTTGCACATGGACAACATAAGGGGCTAAGTCAGTGGCCTCATAATTCCGAATGGGAATTTGGGAATTTTCCCGAGTAGTTGCATCAGGAGTGGTGGTAATAAGTGGCTTTGAGACACTAGGACCGTTACTAGTATTGGCTGGAATTTTGAAACTGTCTTCAATCTCGTCTAAATCACATTTGCAGTGTAAATGACTTACTTTTCCATCTTTCTTTCTACGCTTCTTGTTGCAGTGTTTGCACACTTTGTGCAAAGACCGCACACGTTTTCTTGCACTTTTCAATAAAGAACCATCTTCGGTATCCATTGCTGACGACGTTTCATTGTGCTGGAGATCATCATACGTTATATTTAAGCCGACAGGGGGCACCGTGCCCCCTGGGTCAGGGGGATCATCCCCCATAGTAAGGAATCAATAATAAAAAAAAACTTACCAAATCAGTAGATATTTACAACAACTACTATTTACACTAAATAAAACATAAATTATATACAATATTACACAAAATAGCTTATCTGATCCTTAAATTAAAGAATAATTTTAATAATTTTACACAGAACCAAACCACCCGAACGGAAGTTTCCCGCGCTTTTTCCATTGGAGGCATTGCTGGGTAAGACAATAAACCTTGATAAAACATTGAATCTGTTAGAAATTAAAGGCTTATTACTGGTATTCTTATAATTTAGTAGTAATGTAAAACAACATTGGCAACACCACTTCGCTTATGTCACCTTTTTTATCTCGCTGCTCTCTCGCTCCCATGTATGTAATATTAATTAAGTTTTACAATATAATTTGCCCCTCAAGATATGTGCCGTTTTAATTCATTCAAGTACTTAATTTATAATCCCAAAACTACGCGGATCTACTACGCTGCACCTGCTCTGCACATCAGGTTCTGGGACCAGACTGTTTTTGGGACATCGCGCCGACCACGCCGCGCCGTGCCACATAACCTAAAAAATGGCAAATCCGCCTCCAAATGAGACTACCTCAATGCAAGGTGAGAGAAACACTCACAATATCGTGATTGATAAGT
The DNA here is from genome assembly GCA_949987775.1 of Aproaerema taeniolella. Taxonomy (NCBI): domain Eukaryota; kingdom Metazoa; phylum Arthropoda; class Insecta; order Lepidoptera; family Gelechiidae; genus Aproaerema; species Aproaerema taeniolella. The sequence continues at coordinate 6,704,142 of OX465262.1, forward strand.
TGGAAGGTGTGGCTAACTATAGCACGTGGAAATTTGCCATGCGGATGGCGCTTACTTTGGATGGACTGTGGCAAGTGACCATTGGAGAAGAAACCGATAAAAATAAAGACCAGAAGGCGCTTGCTCGGCTCTGCCTAAGCATCAGACCCGCGCTATACCAGCATGTGTATTCGGCAAAAAGTGCCAAAGAGGCGTGGCAGATACTTAGTGCAATCTTTGAGGACAAAGGCTTACACAGACGTGTCATATTATTAAGACAATTGCATAAGATGGATTTTACTAACTACAGCAGCATGACTGAATATATTAATGCAATAATGACCGTCGTGCAACAACTCACTGATATTGGCAGGCACATAGAGGATGCTGAAGTCGCCGAGATTATGCTTATAGGATTACCACAAGAGTATGACACATTGGTGTCTGGTCTGGAAACAGCATGTCTTTCCAGTACTTTATCAAGTGAGCTCGTGCGCACCAGACTGCTACAGGAGGAATACAGAAAGAACACGTCCACATCAAGTGATACAGCACTAGCTGCTAATTCAAAGAAAAATATATTTTGTAATTTTTGCAAGAGGCCAGGTCACCTGAAATCACAGTGTTTTAGACTGAAAAATAAGAAGAATAGGAAGAAAGAAGAAAATGAACAACACACATTGTTGGCTTCGGGCGTCGTGGCTACAAATGACTGGATTGTGGATTCTGGGTGCTCCTCACACATGACCAACTCCAAGGAATGGCTTAATAATTTTAAAAATAATAATAGTTTAATAGCTATAGCCAACAGCCAAAAGCTTTTGAGCATGGGGAGTGGTAATGTATGTTTAGATATTAATAATAGCAGTTGGGTAATTAAAAACACTATGTATGTGCCAGATTTGTCTGCGAATTTATTATCAGTGAGTAAAATGGTTGAGCGAGGAATGACTGTGATATTTAATAAGGATGGATGTTCTATTTATAATAAATGTGATTTAAAAGGTAAACCTGTTCTGAATGCCAAGTGTGATAAAGGTATTTATAAATTAAATGTATCTGCTCAGGAGTACTCTTCAGCACTCCTACATGAAGTGCAGGAGGCAGAGAGTGCAAGGACTGCTGCATGTGTGGAAGTATGGCATAGGCGGTTAGGACATCTTAGTTCGAAAGGACTTCAAACCCTGTGTGTAAACAATAATCATGGAATTGTATTTCAGAGAAATAGCAATCATAAAGAAGATCCATGTATAGCTTGCATTGAGGGGAAGCAGGTGTCCAAGGTATTTCCAAAAGGGGAAGCTCGACGATCAAGCCAACTTCTTGGAATCGTGCACTCAGACGTGTGCGGTCCCATGAGAGACATCAGCTGGAGCGGGGCAAGATACTTACTAACCTTCACTGATGATTTTTCAAGAAAATCATTTGGATATTTGTTGAAAAACAAACATGAGGTAATGTCTTGTTTTATTAAATTTAGGACCCTCGTGGAGAAACAGACAGGTTTGCAAATTAAATGCCTACGTACTGATAATGGAGGTGAATTTTGCAGTGCTACATTCGAAGAGTACCTTACTCGAGAGGGGATTGTTCATCAGACGACAGTGCCACACTGTCCAGCTCAAAATGGAGTTGCAGAACGTCTGAATAGGGTTATAATGGAGAAAACGAGGTGTATGATCAGGCAAGCAGGGCTATGCAATCGTTTCTGGGGGGAGGCTGCAATGACAGCCATTTACCTGAAAAACAGGAGTCCCACAGCAGCGTTGACCGGCCGCCTTCCTGAAGAAGTCTGGACTGGTCAAACAGTTAGTCTTAAACATCTCCGTGTTTTTGGCTGTATTGCCTTCTCTTTGATCCCAAAGCCCGCTCGTTCAAAGTTAGATTCAAAATCGAAACTATGTATTTTTGTAGGGTACAGTGAAACTTCCAAGGGTTACAGGCTGATAGAACCATCCAATCCTAATAGAATAATTATAGCGAGAAATATACAATTTTTAGAAAATAAATTTTACAAAGATTTTAAAAATATTTTATCAAATGACATGAATAAAAATAATAATTATGAATATAATATTGAAATTACATGCAATGACATTGGGTATAATAATGAAATAAATAATTTTAACAAAACTGACTGTACAAATAATGTCTCTGGAAGCAGTGTCTCCAATTCTAGTCACAATGAAATTATTATGAATAATGAGACAAATAATTTAAATGAAATTAGTAATTTACAGTCTAGTAGTAATGAATTAAATAATTTGCGTAGCGTAACTTCGAGCTCTGACATTGAAACTAACTTAGAAAAATCACATTGTGATGATAATGAGTTTTATTCTCCGATTTCAGTTGTCACAGAGTCTGACGAGTTCTGCACTGGCAGCAACGCGAGCCTGTTGGATGGTCCTGATGCTGATTGCAGCACAGATTATGTGCCGTCGCCTGGTGAAGCGTCCACTGATGGGGAAGGAGTCACTCATCCTGTGAGCCCCATGGCTGTCCGCAGAAATCCTGCTCGTAGTACGCGAGGTATTCCGCCGGTTCGGTATGTATGTGATGACAGTTCATTGCTGTCATTGGCCCATTATGATCAAAGTTTTATTTTTGATGAGCCACAGACATATGAGGAAGCGATTACCTCAGCAAATGGTTCAAAATGGCAAGAAGCCATGGTAAGAGAGTATAACTCTATGTTAAATAACAATGTATGGCAACTGGTTGAAAGGCCAACTGATGTTAACATTGTCAAATGTAAGTGGATTTATAAGGTGAAGAGTGATTCGTCAGGAAAGCCAGATAGGTATAAAGCCCGATTGGTGGCTCGTGGCTTCACCCAGCAGCAGGGAATTGACTACAGTGATACATTTTCCCCTGTTGTACGACATTCAACCCTCCGTATCCTATTCGCATTGGCTAACCAGTTAGATCTCACTATAGAGCACATAGATGTCGCTACCGCATTCCTGAATGGTGAGCTGAATGAAAGAATTTATATGGAGCAGCCTACAGGTTTTATTAAGGGTGAGAATAAAGTGTGCCTGCTGAATAAAAGTATCTATGGGCTAAAGCAAGCCAGCAGGATGTGGAATGAGAAAGTGAATGAATTTTTACAAAGGCATAATTATAAACAGAGCAAGTGTGAGCCATGTGTTTACTTCAAAATTGATGAGAGTGAATATACTATAGTGGCTTTATACGTTGATGACTTTTATGTATTTTCTAATTGTAAAAATAGGAATTTTTACAATTTGCTTAGCAAAGAATTTGATGTAAAACATCTTGGTTTATTAAAGAGTTGTTTAGGCATGAATGTAACTCGAACTGAAAATACATTAGTTTTAGATCAATCTGATTATATAAGAAAACTTTTAATTCGTTTTGGAATGTCACAATGTAAAAGTATATCCACTCCTATGGCTTCAAATAGTAAATTAGATTCAGAACCTTCAACATGTATCGAAGATGATGTATATCAGTACAGACAGCTCATAGGATGCCTCATGTATCTCTCGGTATGTACTAGGCCTGACATTTCATTTGTCTGCAGCCAGCTAAGTCAATTTGTAACAAAATTCGATAAAAGTCACTGGGTGGCTGCAAAGCGTGTACTTCGGTACTTAGCTGGTACAATTAATTATGGGTTACATTTTCATAAATGTGACAGATTAAATGTTGTGGCCTATGCAGATGCAGATTGGGCGAACGATCCTTCTGATCGCAAGTCCTACACTGGTTTCCTAGTTAAGTTAGGCAACAATACTGTAAGCTGGGAGGCACGCAAACAGCGATGCGTCGCACTGTCAAGTACAGAAGCTGAATACTTAGCTATGACAGATGTGTGCAAAGAGCTATGCTTTATTAAGAACTTTTTATCTGAAATTGATAGAAAGCAGATGGATATGATTGTGTATAATGATAATCAGAGCGCACAAAAACTGTTGCAATTAAAAGAATATTCCCATAAACGAACCAAACATATCGATTTGCGCTATCATTTTATTAAGGATTTAATACAAAAACATTATGTATCAGTTAGGTACATGCCTACCCAAAATATGCCTGCAGATATACTTACCAAACCTCTGTCATCTGTAAAGCATAATAGTTTCATGAAAGATATGAATATAAAGGCTATGTAAATTATACTTACCTATACTAATATTAAGCAATGTTTGTGTGTAATCTACTGAAAGAATTGTGTTGCATCATGATATTTGCATTGTATTTTATTTTTATGCATCTTGTGTTTTTAAATTGCATTTTTGTTGTCATGATGTGTAGTCTTTTTTTTTGGAGTGTAGAATTTTTATTTATTGTGTAATTTCGTATGAGACTTTATAGGCATGTATAAATTAATAAGAATAAGGGGAAGTGTTAGAAATTAAAGGCTTATTACTGGTATTCTTATAATTTAGTAGTAATGTAAAACAACATTGGCAACACCACTTCGCTTATGTCACCTTTTTTTATCTCGCTGCTCTCTCGCTCCCATGTATGTAATATTAATTAAGTTTTACAATATAATTTGCCCCTCAAGATATGTGCCGTTTTAATTCATTCAAGTACTTAATTTATAATCCCAAAACTACGCGGATCTACTACGCTGCACCTGCTCTGCACATCAGAATCATATTAAATACCCACCACACTTGATGGCGCAATAGGTTCTGCTCATCTTTCCGTGTTCATAGTCGTGAGTGTATACTGCACTTCGAACACAACAACAAGAGCCCATCATGTATATTTCTTACGTTGATTGATTTGGTCGAGCTGCGCGGCAATTGGAGCGCGTTTCTTCGGAGCAGCAGTCGATTTCGGTCATATCATAACTACAGCTCATCAATATCCTACTTCTTACGTCCGTCGGTTTAGGGCTATACACTTACAGTCAACAATGCATCACATCGGTCGTGGCGACCACAGCTCATCAACATTCCACTTACGTTCATTGATGTGGCTGGAACTGGGCACTAGGAGCACGTTTCGTCAGGGTAGAAGGTACATTAAGCCAGCATGACCCACGACACAAGGTAAAACCTTAATGTGGGCCTTTGAGTGTGTAGCGTTTTATTTATTTTTTTATTGGCGTAGGTCATGTCATCATATCAACATCCTCCTCTTACTTACGTCCGTCGATTTGGTTAGCGATGGGCACTAGATCGAGCCGCGCGCGCGCAGTGCGGCAGTAGGAGCGCGTTCCGTCGGGGCAGCACACTCGCGGCCAACAGTCTGCGTCTGTCTTACACGACTGCACCTCGAACAGCAGTTCCCCGAGCGGCGCGGCGGGACACTCGCGAGGGATCACCCCTAGTAATGCTGGAAAACAGTATAATAACATAAACGATACACACTCAAAGGCCCACACTAAGGTTTTCCCTTATGTCGTGGGTCCCTTTGAACATACATAAAGACAGACACGAACACCCATGACCCGAGAACAAACATCTGCTTTCTACACAAATATTTGCCCCGACTGGGAATCGAACCCAGTACCCGCCGATCAAGAGGCAGCGTCACCCGTGATTGCAGTATACCCATTGTGTGACTAAAGTTAACGAAACTTCTAGGGTGTTTTAGAATCCGGGAGGTAGGTACATACTTCCAGTAAGTACCTAATAAGCAATGAAATACGCATTAGGGTTTTCTGTAATGGCCTTTGGCATGGCTTTTATTTTAACGAACGCGTTGATGTCTTTTGTATGGGAATTTATCGAAGCATGTAGAGTATCTACTTTTCTACTCAAAAACTTAAACTTACCTGTATGTAGGTACTTAAATGAATTCAGATCTTTGAAATTAGTAGGTGTACGAAGTACCTACTTACTATCTATATGATATCATTTGTAGAAGTGATGGGGAAATTGTATTTTTTATTTGACAGAGAGAGACGTATATTTTTTATAACGAATGGGTTCACTCCTTGTTCACTCTTGACTTTCTTCACTTTCTAGCTTAGGGGCGAAGATGTGCAAGCTCACCCAGAAGATGCCTATTCACTCGAACTTAACAGAGACTCGGGTTGTATGAGCCCGGAAACAGACGCAGGCAGACAATTCAATTTCTTATTATTTATTTATTTTGTGATAGAATACTATCTATTTAGACGGTTGGTTTAGTCGAGTGGTAGAGACGCTACCTCTTGGTCGACAGGTCCTGAATTCGATTTGTTTAAATAGTAAATGTTTATTCAAGGGTCATGGGTCGTGTCTGTCCTTGTGTATGTTCCAAGGGACCCACGACATAAGTGAAACCCTTACTGTGGGCCTTTGAGGGTGTAGCGTTTTTATTTATTTATTCTGGTAAATAGTTTGGGTTTGTCAATTTTATAAAAATAAAAATGTCTTGATATCGATAGTTTCATACAAAAGACATCAACGCGTTAGATCTACGGTTATTTTATATTTCTTAAAATCACATTCATACTAAAAATTGTTAATATACGCCACTTAAATGCGAAAGTTTGTTCCATTTCACGCTTCAACGACTGAATGAAGTTTGATAACAGAGCGAAGAGAGATGAGGCTATTTTCACCCTTGATAATAAATTGCTTGACTATAAATTGGTTAACAGTTAGTTTACAACTGAGAATATTATCGACGTTTCTGCGGTTTTCCGCTCGCGACTTCGTTTGCGTGTAAAAGTAGAAGTAGCCTATGTCCATTCTATAGGTACTTATTCCTAGTCTGCTCGATTCGTTGCTCCCTTACCTACCTACAACGTGATATAGGAAAAACAAAAACACTCACATTAAGACTTTCAATTATTCTGCGAAACTTTCGGGGATGAATGTGCCCTGAAGCTGAACAACTTTCCTCAAGAAAATAATATGAAATTTCCAAAAAAGTTATTTACTTCTTATACAAATGCTGATCGTATAAATTGTATGGTGAGGCAAAAATCTATTACATATTTCGACCTATGTTCCTTGGGGAAAATAGTTTATTTCGTGGACTGATTTGCATCCTCTATTTATTTGTTTTTAAAACTTGAGGGCGTGATTTTACCCATGAAACTGAACAGCTGTCCCCAGGGAACCTATATGTAACCTAAAAAAAAAGGTCACCCAGTATTGAACAATTTGTTACTCTTTCACGCTCAAACGGCTGGACCAATTTTGATAAAATTTGGTATGGAGGTAGCTGACACTCTAGATAACATATGTGTGCTACTTACATAATTTTCCCAAATTCCCACGGGAACAAATCGCGGGCGGAAAGCTAGTAATTTATAAATTCTTACGCTGATGCGTCTCAGGTGGTGAGGTGGGCCTGGGTGCCGGGACGCCCTTAATGCAGCGGCGCTCGCAGCACACTTGATCCGGCCCGCTGGCGGCGCGGCACTGCGAGTTGTTCTCGCACGGGATTGGGAACAGAAGCAATGGCGCCGTCCCTGGCTTCGGACATACCAGCTTCTGCGACTTTCCTGTTCACGTTATAGGTTTGTAAGTAGATATGTATGCATTTCAACTTCGTTATTTGCTAACAATGGTACAAAGTACACATAAAAAATTACCTAGGTATTTCGTATCATATTGTTCAATAGTATCATACAAATATGCACATCTATATATATATAGAAGAAAGTCGTGTTTGTTACAACACTTATAACTCGAGAACGGCTGGACCGATTGCCATGGTTTTTGATTTGTTGTATTTCTCTCCGTCCCGAATAGCAGAATAACTATTAAAAACACTGGAAAATTGACGGGAAAATTCCCACGGGAACGAAGTCCCGGGCGAAAAGCTAGTATAAGGATAAAAATGAAAATAGGGTTTTTAATTGCCTGAGTATACCTACAGTCAACTTTCACGTAAATCAAATAAGATGGGATGACTCTTTTTCATGAATGGCAAAGACTAGTTTGAGTATTTACTCGTTAAACCATATCAAAGTCGCGTGTGTGAGAATAATTAGCGACTGTTATGTCAGCGCGAGAACAATTCAATATCACTAGGTCGGTGAATAACCTTAGCATGGTGTTGGCTTTCGTAAGGAAACATTCGCACTACGCGTTCAATTAAACCCTAATTATTTAAGAGAGACACGTTTTTCTACTTTTAGATAATACTGCAGATAATTGACCAGTATAGTGCTTAAAATTACCTCATAAATCTATACAACAGTTTTTTTTTATACTCTCGCACTTAAACACACAGTAACTGTTAAGTAAGCAGAAAAGCAAGTTGTAGCACTGCATATTGATCAATCAACTTGTTTCATAAGCTTGACAATTTAATGAGGAAAATTCAAAATCTAAGATGGAGAATTTAATAAGGAAGTAATAAATTATGTATTATTTATTTCTTACTCATTAACTTGGGATCTTTTCAATGTTTTCATATACGCAATGTATGTAACGATTGTTTTATTTATCATTTCAATGACTGTCGTCAGCTTTCGTCAGGTTTTCCGATTCATCAGTATACGTATGCGGCATCTGTTAGAACTTCAACGTGTATTCGAACGCAAAAAAAAAAAAAAAGGAATAAGTCTATCTCAATGAAGATTTGTCTCTGGCACTTTTTCGCTCGGCTCGGGAGGCGTTGACGCTTGGTCCGCCAATTTCCTTTTTAACTTTTTAAACTCTCTCCTATTCGACGACATGTTGTGCTAACTTTAATGAAAGTGGTGTGGTGCACGTGTGAAACCCAAGGTTGAGGTTTAAGCAAGACAAACAAGCAAGAAAACTTCGGGGGCCCCCGCATCAGGGATCCAGTATCTAAGCAAGCAAACCGGTATGTAAACGGCCACGCCACCCCACAAGGTTTAGCGCCTATGTTTTTATTTTCCCATTTACCAAACATTTAATGGTCCTTCTAGTCGGATTTTCAAATTTGTGCCAAATTGTCTTGTGGGAGCATTTTTCGATTCGCCATTTTGTTCTACAAAAACCATTAGCAATCCAACAAAAAACTGTGTTACACACCATTTATTTATGTCTATTACATACTTAGCTACACATATCTAAACATACATAAGCATTTTACATCATTTTGAGTCAGTTTGCAGCATTTTACATTATTTCTTGTTCAATCCAGTTGAAACCAGTTTTTTCGTACCAAAATCGGTTACATTCAATCGCGGCGAAATCGTTCAATCATTTCATCGAAATAGTGTGGTCATTCTCGTCAAGTATAACACGTAGTACTTGTCAACATCATCAAACATTTTCATGAACAAGTATATTTGTTCATTTTAAGCGTTGTATTAATATTTGCATTGTGCATCACTCGACACTTGGGTTTTGGCGTAACATATAGCGTTCAAACCACCTATCAAAACAACATTACACTTATACGCATATTCGTTATTCAAGTAGCATTCTATAACATTTTGTCTTGTGACATTTATCATACAACATTTGAGTCTTGGCAGAGTACTCTTATATCATCATTATTGTCTTACGTTGTGGATGTCTCATGCGTCATTAAATCGTTTTATAAAATAAAAACGATCCTTCGATTTTGTCAAAATAACATTTTTTAATAATAATTCGAGATTTATTTGTATGTCTCACAGAATAATCCTGTGTGACGTATGTTATTCGTTCATTCAATTCTGACATTTCACTGATAGCGTTTGCATTTTGTTTTCTGCCATTTGGAAGAATTAACATTTAAAATTAACTTAACATTTTATTCATTAACGATAAACAAAATCGTCTCATAACAACAAACTTTCTAAATATATCTTATTATTAGTGGTTTATTTAAATATAAAGACACTTACCTGTTTGACTTACAAGTATCAACTACTTTTCTGTGGTGTTTTGGTTGAATTGTTTTATTTTTGGTGGTCATCATGAGTGAGACAACGATTGCCCATCATGAATCAAAACGTAATATGGCCTTGAAAAGGCTTGCTGATGCAGTTGTGTGTGCTCGCAATTGTAGAACTGACAGAAACCTAGGCATTCGTCTACAAACCTGGTGTACACGTTTAGATGCTACTATGGACGCTTTCAATGATGCGCATGTGAATCTTTTAACCGCACTGAAGAAAGCCAATGCTGATGAAGTCCGGATTGAGGAGCAGGAGACCTACCTGGAGCAGGCTGATGAGATGTATTTTGAGGTGCTGGAAACCAAGAAAGAAATGTTCCCTGAGGCCCCTCCAGTGACTTCTGCAAGTACCAAGCCTGAGGAAACTCATTCCGAGTCAAGCGGTAAGCTTCCTCCGATGAAGTTACCCACATTTTCTGGTCAGCTGAAGGATTTTCCTGGCTTCATCGATCTGTATAATACTCTTGTGCACCGGCGAACGGATTTAACAAATATTGAAAAATTTCAGTATTTAATCACATCACTATCAGGAGAGCCAATCAATCTTATTCGTGCATTTTCTATCTCTGATTCAAATTATTCGAGTGCTTACGATGCTCTTATAAATAGATACAATAATAAGCGTTACCTGGCCTTTGTTTGTTGGGAGCAAATTGTCAATTCGAAAGCAATGCCATCCGGTTCAAGTCAGAGCTTGCGCAGCCTTTTAGACAGTTACAGTGAAAATATTTCCATGCTCAAATCATTAGGGTTACCAACTCAGGATTGGGATTTTGTTTTGTTTCATTCGCTTCTAACCAAGTTGGACAAGGCTTCAAGAGAAGCTTTCGAAATTCAGTGTAAGGGGGTAGACTTTCCTACTTTCTCTGATTTAAAATCATTTTTGGATGAGAGATGCACAGCTCTAGAACGCTCATCTATATCAAACAACAATGCTAATGCCAATAATAATCAAAATAACAATAAAACAAATAATAATCAAAATTCAAACAAAAGGGTGAACCCCCCCTCTAAAATGGTCAATCAATCTTCAACCATGCTTTTAGCTGAGTCGCCTAATAATTATCCTCCATGTATTCTCTGTAAGGAAAACCATCATTTATCTAAGTGTCAATTTTTTTTGGCAAAAACACCCAATGAACGGTGTCAAGTTGCAAAGCAGCATAAACTTTGCATAAATTGTTTACGGTCTAATCATTACACATCTAAATGTACTTCATCATATAAATGCAGAGTATGTCATAAACATCATAACAGCCTCCTCCATTTCAATCAAGCCACTGACAGGCCTCAATCTACCTCTTCTGTTGATCAACCACCAAAAGCTGCTACAACGGTTTCGAGCAACACCAAGTCTAGTAATGAAGAAAATGTCATCATACCAGTTACATCTTTGTCTAGCACTACTCCTGTCTCTTCAAGCTCATCATTCGTTTTGTTGGCAACGGCGGAGGTAGAGGTGAAGGATGGTCGCGGCTCCTTTCAAAAGGTGCGAATTTTAGTTGACCCTGGAAGTCAGAGTCACATCATTACCAACACTTGTGTGCGCCGTCTTGGCTTAAGGCGTTATAGAAGCAACACTCCTATGTCTGGAATAGGTGAAGTTCCAACTCAATCTTTGGGTAAGGTGTTCTTGGAGATCCGTCCTGTGGGTAAAACTGACCCTTCTTTTTCAACAGAGGCAGTGACTTTGGATAGGATTTGTGGTGATATGCCAACTCATCCTGTAAACATTCAGCATTTTAAACATTTAGCAAATCTAAAACTTGCAGATGAGCAGTTCAACAAGTCCCGCCCAATTGATATATTGATTGGTGGAGAAATATTCCCACAGATTTTGCTACCTGGTAAAGTTGAGGGTGATCATCACACTGCCACAGCTGTCAATACGGTCTTTGGATACATCTTAATGGGGAGGACCACGTCATTGAATGCAGTTTCTGCTTCCACTCCTTTATCTGTCAATCATGTGTCTATGGACGCTACGCTAGATGTGGCCGTTCAGAAATTTTGGGAGTTGGATAGCATACCATCATCTGAAAATAACACGAGATTTCATTCGGTTGATGACGTCCTCTGTGAGGAAATTTATCAGAAAACACATCAACGTGACGCGGAGGGGCGTTATATCGTTAACTTACCCTTTCGGGATCAAAATAAACCATGTTTTGACGATTCGTACTCTATTGCGGTTCGTCGTTTCAAGCTGTTGGAGAAACGTTTGCTCCAGACACCTGAATTTTATGAAGAATATAAGCAGCATGTCTTGGAATATTTAACCACTGATCATATGGAAGCAGTCCCACCAAACGAGTGTCAAGCAGAGACAGCATATTACATACCTCATCATGCCGTGGTCAAGCCCGGTAAGTTAAGAGTCGTCTATGACGCATCAACAAAGGATAAAAAGGGTCTGTCTCTGAATGACACTCTCTTGACTGGTGCGAAATTGCAAGCAGATATATCTAACATCATTTTGCGATTTCGGCTCCATGCAGTCGTTTTTACAGCCGATGTACGTCAGATGTACCGGCAAATCATTATTTCGGAAGAACATCGGGATTATCAACGCATTTTATTTCGGTCCTCACCTGAAGAACCTATTCAAGAATACCGTCTTAATCGTGTTACCTTCGGAGTATCATCGGCGCCTTTCTTGGCAGTGCGTACAATTCATCAGTTGGCTCGAGATGAACAGCAGTCGTTCCCAGCCGCTTCACAGATCTTGTTGGAAGATGTGTATGTTGACGATATTGTCACCGGTGGTCGCTCCCTAGAGGAAGCATTGCTTTACCAGCAGGAACTTGTTGGCATAATGGCTGCGGGTGGGTTCGAGCTCAGGAAGTGGTCCAGTAATCATGCGACTGTGCTACAACACTTACCTGAAGAGCACAAGGCGGTACCTGGAGTCACTTTTGACAGTGACTGTCAGTTCATAAAGGTACTCGGACTGGCCTGGGACTCACAAGATGACATTTTTAATTATAACGTTAACAGTTTGAAACGCGAATGTACCAAACGCACCATGCTGTCGGAGCTGGCGCGAATCTATGACCCGATTGGACTTTTGACTCCTTTAACCTTTTTAGCTAAGCATATCATTCAGCAACTGTGGCTGCTGGGAGCGTCGTGGGATGAGCGAGTTCCAGAAAATATCAATCAATTTTGGGAAAAGTATACGCAGCAATTGCCCAATTTGTCACGCCTTCGAATACCTAGACGCGTAACGCTAGATAATGCGACATCTTATCAGCTCCATGGTTTCTCGGACGCCAGCGAAGCGGGTTACGCCGCTGTGGTGTACCTTCGTTCCACAGATTCAGAAAATCAGCATCAGGTGGCACTCATTAGTGCAAGATCACGAGTGGCACCTACAAAAAGAAGAACTCTACCTAGATTGGAATTGTGCGGTGCTTCTCTGCTGGCAGAACTCATGCATAACATTATTGACATATATTCTAAATTTATAAATATTCAAAGCGTTCACGGATGGACGGATTCCAGAATTGTTCTGTGTTGGATCAAGGCCAACTCAGGTCAATATAAAGCCTTTGTAGGCAATCGCATTTCAAACATTCAGAGGAAGCTGCCTGAAGCAGTTTGGCATCATGTTCCTGGCAAGCAGAACCCCGCCGATTGTGGGAGTCGCGGACTCACACCAGACGAACTTATCAATCATAATTTATGGTGGTCAGGCCCTGACTGGCTGTCAGCAGATGATAATCTCTGGCCTCAGGACCCTGCATCATCTCAACCTCCTTTACCTGATTGTGAGAAACGTAGTTGTACTCTTATCGGTGTTGGCGCTCAGACTGATGTGCATCCTCTGGATTATCTTTTAAATAAATTTTCATCTTTGAGAAAAATTCAACGCATAATTACATATTGTCAACGTTTTATAAATTCGCTCCGCAAAAATAGGCGTACTGATCATTTAACTGAGTCTGAACTTCATGACGCCCTTATGGTAATTGTTAAACATGTTCAACATGTAGAATTTGCTGAGGAATTTAATCTTTTACGCACTGGGCGTACTTTATCCAAAAATTTTAGGAAACTTAATCCATTTTCTGATAAAGATCAAGTTCTTCGCGTAGGGGGTAGGCTATCACAGTCGGATTTAAATTTTGAAACCAAACATCCCGCCTTGCTTCCACGCAAACACCGTTTAACCCAACTTATCATTCAGTGTGTTCATAACGAGAATTTTCATCCTGGGTTGCAAACCATGCAGTACCTCATTCTTCAAAATTTTTGGATTTTATCAGCTAGACGAGCCATCCGGCAAGTTTTATCGAATTGCTATCGTTGCTTCCGTGCAAAACCAATTCAATTTCAGCCTACAATGGCAGATTTACCACGTTCTCGTATAACTCAAATAAAGGCTTTTCAATCCGTTGGATGTGACTATGCTGGTCCATTCAACGTTACTTTTCAACGTTATCGTGGAGCACGTTCCATGAAAGCATACCTGTGTCTGTTTGTGTGCTTTGCCACGAAAGCTCTTCATTTAGAGCTGGCATCAAGTTTATCAGCAGATGCTTTTTTGGCTGCACTTCGCCGATTCATCGCAAGACGTGGCAGATGCAATACCATTCACTGCGACTGTGGCACGAATTTTAAAGGTGCCCAAACCCAATTATCTGAACTGATGCGTTCTGCTTGTGCATCTGAGCGCATAGAGTTTAAATTTAATCCACCAGGAGCTCCTCACTTTGGAGGGCTCTGGGAATCGGGAGTTAAGTCCGTTAAGACACACTTGTATCGTGTCATAGGCGCACAAACACTGACATATGAAGAACTCAACACTCTTTTAACTCAGGTGGAGTCAATATTGAATTCCAGGCCCTTATGCCCACTTAGCACAGACCCTCGTGACTTATCTGTTCTTACTCCGGGGCATTTTTTGACATTGGCTCCCCTTACTGCTGTTCCAGCTCCGGATTACAGCAGTGTCAGGGTGAACAGACTTGACCGTTGGCAACTTCTGCAAAGTATGCATCAGTCATTCTGGTCGCGTTGGCATTCTGAATATCTGACCACTCTAACGCAGCGCTTGAAGTGGACGAAACCGTCACATGAACCTAAAATCAACCAGTTGGTTATCGTGAAAGATGAGAATGCCCACCCTCTTCGGTGGCACTTTGGTCGTATTTTAAATTTACATTATGGACGGGATGGAATAGCTCGATCCGCTCTTATTCAAACTTCACAAGGTACTCTCACAAGACCTCTTGTGAAACTATGCCCCATCCCTGATGGTTGCGATTAAGTTAACTTTTATATAAATCTCAACATAAGTACAAATGTATTATATATATAATTATAAATATATTATAGTATAAATGTGTTATATAGTACATACATAATTTCAGCTTTATTCGATACTTCCACATTTCTTGTCTATTTGTCATATCTCACTCATGCCATATATATATACACGACTAACTGCTAATGGTTGGAGTGAACCATTTCCTAATTCAACAGCTTAATTCTGGCTCATGATTTCGCCAGCGGGGGGGAAGAAATGTTAGAACTTCAACGTGTATTCGAACGCAAAAAAAAAAAAAAAGGAATAAGTCTATCTCAATGAAGATTTGTCTCTGGCACTTTTTCGCTCGGCTCGGGAGGCGTTGACGCTTGGTCCGCCAATTTCCTTTTTAACTTTTTAAACTCTCTCCTATTCGACGACATGTTGTGCTAACTTTAATGAAAGTGGTGTGGTGCACGTGTGAAACCCAAGGTTGAGGTTTAAGCAAGACAAACAAGCAAGAAAACTTCGGGGGCCCCCGCATCAGGGATCCAGTATCTAAGCAAGCAAACCGGTATGTAAACGGCCACGCCACCCCACAAGGTTTAGCGCCTATGTTTTTATTTTCCCATTTACCAAACAGCATCAGAATCATGATTAATTATTTCAGTCCATGCTGAGACCATTGAAATATATTTTTCTACGCAATTCCCCCAAGTGTATAGTTATTTAATGAAAATGCAATCGGTTGTGTCAATACAAGACAAAGTAAGTTTATTAATGTTAATGTATATTTTTTTCATTATAATAATAATGAGAAGGGTTATTCTTGACCAAGGTCAAAGAAAAACCATTAAGGCACTGGTACTCCAACGCACCGACGGAACACCAAGCTCTTTGGCGTCGGACTTCAGTAGGAGGGTAGTCGCAAATCAGACGGCCCTTTACAGAGCCTACCACGCCGCATGACGCCACCTCAGATTCAAAACAAATTAAGGTGTCGTTGTCCATAGAACGGATTGATAGGAGGCGGGTCTCATTGTGTTTTCTTAGTCGCGTCTTATGACACCCACGGAAAGAGATAGGGTTGTGTTGTTCTCAAGCGATCATCACACGGCTTAAAATGTAATAGCGGGTCAAATAGAGTCGAGTTATCATCATTGTTGATGATAACTCGACAAGTAGTTCAAGTAGTCAAGGAGTCAAGTAGTTCTAAACCATATGATGCTCATGCTATCCCCGACATGAATTGTAGACGCAGGCGCATGGATTATTATTATTGTGTGGGGAATTATCAAATAAGTATTTGAGTATTTAAATTAGGTATCTTACCAGTCTTAGAAGGAGCATTTCTTGCTGAAGACCGCGGGGCTTGCGTCGACTGGATAGGCAGGATTTGGAGGAAGGGCCGGGGCGCTGGCGTCGTCGTCGTCGTCGTTGTCGTCGAGCTGGTGGTACTCGGAGTTGTAGTCGTGGTAGTTGTGGTGGTGGTGGTTGAAGTGCTACTGCTTGTGCTTGAGGTGCTTGTGCTAGCGCTACTGTCAGCTACGCTACTCTTCGGCTGGTCCGCTCTACGGAGATCACAGTACAAATGTGATTCCATTTAAGGTCGTATTTACGCAGCTATCATCTAATCTTTTACCGTGCCCTTTCTAAAGCGGTAAGTGAGATACTATAAATATGGCAAAAATAATTAAATAGATTACGATTAAGAGCACTACGATTTCTTATTATACCTTTTATAAATTCCCTAAAACTGTTTTTAAAAAAATGGTGGATTCGTCTCGAATACATCATACGTACCTACTTACTAGGAGTAGGAGCACGGTGTATCATTTCAGATCAAAACATTAAAAGAGACTTTTGAAGACTACGTAATAATAAATACAACCGCAATTTTATTAAAGTAAGTAAGAGTTAAAAAAAAACAGTCTAGGTTGAATCTTAGAAAGTCAAGATTTATGAAGGTATACAAGGCTAAGTTAATCTCTAAATACTTTAATAGAAAATTAAGGCCAAGGCAGTTGGTTATGTAGGTAAGTAAATAACAATACTGTAAGTGTAAAAATAAGTTTTAAGATTAATGTAGTAAATGGGAACGCTGAGAATTTTATTGAGGAAGTTACATCGTAGCTGAGCATGTAGAAACCAGACCGCGAGAAAGCGAAAAGTGGGGTTGCAATAGCAAAGCGAACCTTCTACTGTACATATTAGAGGAATGCTTATGTATCTGTCACCGGAAAATTTTTAAAACCGTAATATTACAATTTAACCAGTGACTAAGCCCTAGTGAAATAGTAATATCCCATGATGATACAATTTGCCTAGTAATATTGTAAATTAACGAAACTTTAAGGGCCGCCTGCATGAAATTAGGCTTAGTTAGGTAAGGTTAGGCGTTTTAGGTTAAGTTAGGTTGCATTAATAATATAGAAAAGTGCGACAATGTGAAAAAATAGGGCAGTTCACAAAGTACCTACCGAGACTTTATAATCTTGCTACTTAAGCCAAATTACAATATTACAGTGACATATCTATCGATACTAATATTATAAAGAGGAAAGATTTGTATTTTGTATGTATGTAACGAATAGGCTCCAAAACTACTGGACCGATTTGAAAAATACTTTCACCATTAGGATGCTACATTATTCCTGAGTAACATAGGCTACAAAATTTTCGTGAATTCCTACGGGAACGAAGTCGCGAGCGGGATGCTAGTCATTTCATAAAACGGGTTTCTAGTCACCTAGAATTTATAGGACATTTATCTAAAGAAGACTTTAATGTTCATAACGTATTAAAGCGCACCAAAAGGCGAACACTAAGGTTTTGCTTAGTTAGGTCCTTGCATTTATTTTATTACAACAATAGATAAATAGAAAATCACTTGTCTACAGACAGTAATAACTAAAGTTTCTAATAAACGAGTACTTTTGAAACGTAATCATTAAGTATAATTTATAGGACCATACGGTTAGCCATAATAAAACTGCCTAGTATAATAAAGACGTCATTATTATAGTATCTATTTAAAATAAGCTTGCTTTAATGTGTACAAAGCATGAACGAAATAGATTCATTCGTGTTACAAAAAAAGATCACAATTGTTAATGTTATGCTTAATGTTAGTGTGCCTTATATGTTTTACATTGTAATGTGCTAAGTGCAAAATGAACGCTATTATCGAAAGTGTTTAGCTATTAGTAGTCGGCCTTAACCCGGTCCTTAATAACCGCAAGTAAGTGTACATTCACAAAAAAAGGAAGTGCATACGACCGGTTCGTAATATTTGTCAAGATCTAATCTTATCCACATTTCGTAACTCATAATATAACCAAGTATTATGAAATTTGTTACGGTCTGTAACGACCTATACCACCCACGTTGCACCTGTCGTCACCACCATGAAATGCCGTGTCTGCAACTTTGATACTGGCGACATCGTGGGACGTTGCGGCCACCCATCATCGCCTTTTGAGCTCCGATCGTGGTAGCTGAAGGACGTCCTGATCGATCGTGATCACTAGTACTGTAAGTCTTCGGTAATTTGCATTCCCCTTTTTTAAAAACCCTTTCCGACGGCCCAAAGTCGTATCTGGCGCAGTCGGTAGGATAGTCGAGTCAGTGTGTGCAATAAAAAAATCTATTCCGCGCTGATAGTCGTTTCGTCGACGCGTCGGCTATCCCTAAAACTTACCTACGAACCCACGGCCAACGGAAGAGTGAAGAATTGGGTGCCCATCTAGAAATCGATGCGCATAATGCGGATTACCTTGTGAGTAATAGATATAAGTACACATTCCTATTGGTTGCTAGATCCTTAGCCCAATCCCTGTTAGGAAAAAAATCTTCCTTTCATTCGCGTTAAGTATATAATAGAAAAATACACCTATTGGTTGCTAAATCGCTAGCACCAATTTTCGTTAGGGAAAATCTTCCTTGCATTAAATAGATAGACAATTGGAAAACCTTTTCCAACTGGTTGCTAAATCAATAGCACCACTATTTTAGGAAAAAAATCTTCCTTTCAGCTATAGATTAAGTAGGTTAAAAAAAAATAATAATAAAAAAAAAAGAACTTTTTTAATTAGGTGCCATTAAGTTTTCAAAATTTTTCGCTCACATAGAGATAGGGAGGCTCGTGCCGAGGCTAGGCGATCCCGCTTTCACCGGGAATTATTAATTAACTTAGAGAGTTTATTTAACGAGGCGGAGAACAATATGGCAAATCAAAACCCACCAATAGTCGTTGAAGACTTAACAGATAAAATTTGGAAAGCTCTTAGACTTGTGCCAGAGTTTGATGGAAATTCAAATGTGCTCACTAGATTTCTTGACATTTGTGACAAATTAATTTTAAGTTATGTCAAAACAGGGCCGGGAAATGAATTGAACAATTCTGCCTTATTAAATGGCATATTAAATAAAATAACAGGCCGAGCGGCCACAACCCTACAATCTAATGGTATTCCCCGGGACTGGCATGGCATAAGGAACACTTTAATTAACAGCTTTTCCGACCATAGGGATGAATCGGCCCTCTATACGGATCTCTCTCTATTAACACAAAATTCAGACACCCCCCACGTATTTTTCGAACGAGTTCAAAACCTGCTCAGTACATTGATGACGTATATAGAACTGCATGAAAGTATCCCGACGACAATTGAAGCCAAACGGGAGCTCTATAAAAAACTGGCCCTACAAACATACACTAGAGGTCTTAACGAACCCCTTGGATCGCGAATTCGCTCTATGAGACCCGAGACTTTAGAAAAAGCACTTGAGTACGCCCAGGAGGAAATGAATGTTCTCTACTTACAAAATAGGAACACTCAGTCCTACATTAAAAAACAGACACCACAAAAACCTTTTAAACCATTTAATTTTACTCCGTTTAACGTTCCCCAAATAGCTGAAACACCAAATACATTTGCTAACCCACAGGCTCAACCACAGGCCCAACCATTCAGACCTAATTTTAACCCAAATAACCAAAATTTTCAGTCACAATATTACCCATACAGACCTCAAGGACCTTCAAAAACTCAACAAATGATGCGAGCTCTACCGCGATCTAACATGAGTACCGGCTTTAAAATACCTCCACGCCCGTACCCACTGCAAAACGCCCTGAAAAATTTTCCCCGACCTATGAGTGGAATTAGTCACCCAGTTGCGCGAGCCCTACCACCCACCCCACAGACTGTACAGCAACAAGTTAACTTGAACGAAACTTTTGACCCTTACTACAATACACATGACTACGACGCAGAGACTTACTATGATAATTACTATGACCAGATTTACGAACATTGTGACCAATACGTAGATACTGAAACCGGGGCCTGCGACCAAGAAACCGCAAACTGCGACCAGAATGAGCAGTCAAATTTTTGTACGAGCACTGCTCAGACCTCCCCAGAATAGAATTAAATTTACAAGATAGACGCCAACTTCCGTATATTCAAATACATAATCCCCCTCTTAAACTACTCATCGACACGGGAGCTAATAAGTCATTCATAAGCCCCGAGGCTGTAGACTATTTTTTCCCAAATTTTGAAATAAACTACGACCCTTTCGTCGTGACAAATATTCATGCTGTGACAAAAAACGATTTTTCTATAACGATACCGTGTTTTCCCGAATTTAGAGACCAAAAACCTATAAAATTTTTCATTTATCGCTTTCACGAATATTTCGACGGATTAATTGGATTAGACCTTTTACAGCAGTGGCAGGCTAATATCGACTTTAGTTCTTGTGTATTAACGACACAATTTGCTTACAACCCGATTAAAATGTACAAGTCACAAACTATAAACTTAGTCGAGACAGTCATCCCTGCACAGTCGAGTCGATTAATAAAGGTGCCGACTAATGTTTCTAACGGTGAAATAATCGTAGAACAGCAGGTTATCTGCGATTGCTTTATTTCGGATTGCTTATCTGTCGCAAGAGATGGTAACGCCCTTTTAGAAATTTATAACCCCACAGAAAAAGATATTTCATTTAAGTTAACCAAACCAATATGCGCAGCCTTGTATAGCGAACGAACTGTACCCGTCATATCAAATGACGCTGTCAGCAGGGCGACGCGATTCCAAGAAGTGTTATCACGGCTCCGCACTGGCCACCTTAACGCAGAGGAAAAGGCGAACTTGCTTAGCTTGTGCAAGGAATATTCTGACGTGTTTTATTTAGATGACGAACCTCTAACTTTTACGAACAAAATTAAGCATAGAATTAAGACTAACGACGAGATTCCTATTCACAGCAAAACCTACAGGTATCCGTATATACACAGACAGGAAGTTAAAACTCAAATAAAAAAAATGTTAAAACAAGGAATTATAAGACCATCAAGCTCAGCTTGGAGCGCCCCTATTTGGATCGTACCAAAAAAATCTGACGCGTCCGGTAAAGTGAAATGGAGATTGGTTGTGGACTTTAGAAAATTAAACGAAAAGACTATTGACGACAAGTACCCCATCCCAAATATAACCGACATTTTAGACAAGCTAGGTAAATGCCAATACTTTACAACACTCGATTTGGCGAGCGGCTTTTACCAGGTAGAAATGCACCCCGAGGATATACACAAAACTGGGTTTAGTGTAGCGGATGGCAACGGCCATTTTGAGTTTTTAAGAATGCCTATGGGACTAAAAAACAGTCCATCGACTTTTCAACGCGTTATGGATAACGTGCTACGAGGACTGCAGAACGTGATCTGTGTAGTCTATTTAGATGACATATTGGTATTCTCAACATCTTTACAAGAACACATCGTTAACTTGACTAAAATTTTTGACAGATTACGAGAATCCAACTTCAAAATCCAAATGGATAAGTCAGAATTTTTAAAACACGAAACAGCATATTTAGGCCATATAATAACTCCTGACGGTGTTAAACCTAACCCCGAAAAAATAGACGCCATACTTAAATATCCAATTCCCAAAACAGTTAAACAAATTAAGGGATTTCTGGGACTTCTAGGTTACTATAGGAGATTCATACCTAATTTTGCCCGCCTGACAAAACCCCTAACCACTTGTCTAAAAAAAGGAGCCAAAGTAAATCTTACACCCGACTACATACACTGCTTTGAACATTGCAAGACTTTACTGACAAACGACCCCATTCTCCAGTACCCCGACTTCTCAAAAGAATTTTTATTGACCACAGATGCGTCTAACGTAGCTTTGGGCGCGGTGTTATCTCAAGGTCCGATTGGTTCTGACCGACCCATTGCATATGCGTCACGGACCCTAAATGACAGCGAAATCAATTACTCGACTATCGAGAAAGAATTACTGGCGATAGTCTGGGCCACAAAATATTTCAGGCCCTACCTTTTTGGTAGAAAATTTAAAGTAGTCACCGACCACAAACCGTTACAGTGGCTTTTAAATTTAAAAGAGCCTAATTCGCGACTTACTAGATGGCGGCTTAAGCTTGCCGAGTATGATTTCACTGTCATATACAAGAAAGGTAAGAACAACACCAACGCAGATGCCCTTTCAAGAATCGAGATACACAACGAAGAAGTAGAATCGATGATAGTTAACATCTGCTCAAGAAGAGGATCATCATCTACATTAACAGCACCTGACGATAGGCCTTTCATCAGCTTATCTTCAACTGATACTGCACCCAGTCAGAGAGCATTAAGTACTTCCTCTACTAACACTGCACCCAGCCAGAGGCCCCTTAGTAGTCCTGTAACAAATGACATGACCTTACCTAATGACCAGGAACCTGACTTAGTTCCACACAACTCAACTAACTCGACAGTTCATACAAGTGCCGAACACCCAACACTAGAAATACCTATCTCAGAAGATCCTTTAAATAAATTTAAAAGACAGCTCATTGTAAAAATCGATAACACACAAATTAAACCAAAAATGACTTCACCCTTTGAGACCTTCAGGAAAACCACGGTACATGTATCAGAAAGCAATTTGGAACACGACGTAATTGAAATAGTAAAAAAACATATCGACCCAAAATTACGTACAGCCATGTTAGTCCAACCAATAGAAAAAATGTACGATATCGTTCCTATCCTACAAAGAACCTTCAGAAACGCCTCTCTTAACCTGATTCTAGTAAAACGGGAAGTACAGGATATTTCTGATTACTTAAACCAACAAGACATTATTTCAAAGTATCATGAAGGCAAAACTAATCATAGGGGCATTAACGAAACCTACCTTTCCTTATCAGAACGATATTTTTGGCCTAAACTAAAAGATAGCATAACTAACTTCATAAATCAGTGTTCCATTTGCAATCGTGCTAAATATGATCGACTTCCAATCCGACCCGAATTTCAGATAGTACCACCACCGTCAAAACCCTTTGAAACCGCACATGCAGACGTATTAACCATAGAACAAGAAAAATACATCACTGTTATCGACGTCTTTTCAAAGTACGCCCAAGTATACCGTTTACCTGACTGTACTGCTCCAAATATTGTAAAGGCACTTTTGAATTTTAGTACTCACCATGGTTTTCCGTTGACGTTAATCACGGACCGAGGTACCGAATTTACGAATCAGTTAGTCTCTGAGTTTCTGAAATTACACCAGGTTAAACATCATTTTACCGCAGCCCATGCACCCAATGAAAACGGTACAATTGAACGTTTCCATAGTATACTTTTAGAACACCTCAGGCTACTAAAATTACAGCGAAGAAACGAACCCACACACAACTTAATTCCATACGCACTTTTGGCTTACAACAGTTCCATACACAGTCTAACCAAGTGTAGACCCTACGATATAACTACAGGACATTACGACCCTAGAAACCCTACAGACCTAAACTTATCCGAGAGATTATTACAGCAGTACATACAGGAGCACAAGGATAGCATGGAAACGGTCTACAAAATTATATTCGAAGAGTGTCTTGCCAATCGCGAAGTTACAATGACCAGACGTAATAAAGATAGGGAACCCGAAGTAAATTACGATCAGAATCAAGAAATCTTTATAAAAAATCCCGCAGCCGCCCGACAAAAATTAGCACCTCGTTACATACAGGACAAAGTTATAGCTAACTTACCAATACACATTTATACCTCTAGAAAACGCGGTCCTGTTGCTAAAAATAGACTGAAACGCACTAAGAAACAACCTATCTTGTTACAGGATTCTGACCGTAATGGCGACAATGACCCGAGCACAAACCGACCATCGACAAGCACAAACCGTACGACTTGATAGTCTATCTGACGGACCTGGACTTTTACCCTTTAATCTCGGTCCCACTAAAATTATCTCCCACGACCATGTATTTCTGCAAGACATAGAACTAGACAAAATCCGAAATCAAATTGACCTCGCTAGTAAGCAACTTACAGAAATCGCAAATAAAATGCCGAATTCCCATTTCCCACTTTTCAAAAATCAAATTTTTCATATATTCTATAAATTGAACCAAACAGCATCTAAGTTGGACACGTTTGAATCTCATAGAAGCAGGCGTGGCCTAATGAATCCTTTAGGTACTTTTATAAAAAGTGTAACCGGTAACTTGGATAACGAGGATGCCCTGAGATTTGAAAATGCTCTAATAATTTTACAGAAAAATGAAAAAGACTTGTCTCTTAATTTTAATAAGCACATAAGTTTGTATAAAGATTTGACTCTCCAGCAAACTCACGCCTTAAATAATTTGAGTGTTAATCAAAGAAAACTAGAGAAAGCTCTGTATCTTTTAGAAAACTCCTCTATTTCAGACAGACAACGAATATTTCAATATTCCCAACTTTCGCAATTATTCACCATCATAAGCGAAAATGTTAACGATCTATCGCTTGAAGTTATTAGGTTAGAAAACATTTTAGCATTTAGTCGCACTAATTCTATGCACCATTCTATTCTATCTATTAACGATTTAACTAGCATGTTAAGCAAATTAAAGACATTTTACAGTCATACTTCAGTTTTGGACTTAGACATTAGGTATTACTACGATATTATTAGCTTAGGCACTTATTACGTAGATAATAAAATAGTAATCGTCCTTAAGTTTCCTATCATGTCGCCCTCAACATACAACCTTTTTAAACTCTGTCCTGTCCCTAATAAAAAGATGGAAGTAATCCTGCCTCCCTCCCCATACATTGCAACCAATTCCCAGGAATACGTGTACATGGAGGCTGAATGCCCGAAGGTAAACACTTGGTATATCTGCAAGCAAAAAGCGAACCACCAGACAAGAACAAGACGTGACTGCGTATCGCATCTCATACATCATCAGGAAGTAGATGAGACATGCACTCCGACTCCAGTCTCTCTAGCAAAAGAAGCTCTTCTAGAATTAGATAGCGAACACTACATAGTTTCATTCCCAAAGAAAACGAAGATACACATATCTTGCGGACAAGAAAAATACCCATTGCTAGAAGGAAGCTACTTAGCAACCGTACCTAGGGATTGCAACATAAAGACACCTGAATTCACGATAATTAACATCGATGGCAAAATCCGTGGACACGCTGTCGAAATAATGATGTTCCCCACCAAGTCAGCAGTTTCAGTGAAACAATTTCAACATTACAATCTTACCACCATTGATTTGAATAAATTGCACAACATCCAACATCAAGTACTTATGGAAACACCCACGAAGATTGATTCATCAACTGCAAGCATATACCACACAACAATACCTATCTACATGATCATTCTATTCGGTGCACTTGCACTGGGGATTATACTTCTCTACATTAAACGATCGATGCTGAATGTCACTGAAAGTTTAAAAACTCAGACAAGCACTGCTAACGATATTGAATTGAGAACCGCGGAACGCAGAGCCGCAACATTTTCATTAGACATTGGAAAATAGTTGCTCATCAAGGAGGGGAAGTGTTACGGTCTGTAACGACCTATACCACCCACGTTGCACCTGTCGTCACCACCATGAAATGCCGTGTCTGCAACTTTGATACTGGCGACATCGTGGGACGTTGCGGCCACCCATCATCGCCTTTTGAGCTCCGATCGTGGTAGCTGAAGGACGTCCTGATCGATCGTGATCACTAGTACTGTAAGTCTTCGGTAATTTGCATTCCCCTTTTTTAAAAACCCTTTCCGACGGCCCAAAGTCGTATCTAATTACTGGTTATTAATAAACGGATTTCAGTCATTACCACAACATAATAATTAACATTCAGATTAAACAAAAGGACTCCGTTCCCTAACGTTGCATCCGAGTCCTTGAGTATATTTTAATTCGTATAATTTCAACGCATATCTACTTATTCAATAAAAACCACGTAGATTCAACAAGGATGTACATAAGGTCTTTTCTTTAGTGCGATTATTACGCAAGACGACCAAATATCCTCGACTGCATCTTCACCCCTGAAGACCCTGAGCTAGATTGTGGCAAAGAGCGAACACATAAATAATAAAAAATGCAGTTTGCAGTTTTATGCTATAACTACATAACTAGCTGTCCCGGCGAACTTCGTAACGCATTTTTCCATATCTTTTAAACATTCCCTGGACTTCCACGAATATTTCAAGACTAAAATTAGCCAAATCGGTTTAGCCGTTCTCATGTTTTAGCGAGACTAACGAACATCAATTCATTTTTATATATAAAGAAGAAGATAGGTTCGAGCTAAATACGCTAGCAGCTAAAACTAGTAACGTATGTACCGGGTCTTGCGGCACCGATATTACCAAAGGCAGGCGTATTAGTGTCTGCACTCGTGCAGAATTTAAAAGGACGGTAAGTCATCAAGAGCAACCTTGTCCTGTTAAAATTGGAACAAAATCGTCAAGCCATGGTCTGGTCATCACTGTTACTAGCCGAGGTTATTGTGAAACAAAGTACGGAGAGCCGCACATCAGGTTACTACACGCGTGCACTCTGTGCTGTTGTGACAAGGGTGGTTTTGCAACGAAAATGGAGAAACCTGATGCGTACATCTAAATATCAGATTTTTCTCTCATAAAAGGACAGGATAGTGAATAAAGTATGTTTTGTTTATACATACTTAGATATATTAATTGTAACATGAATGAGTGATTGTGCTTACTAGCTGACAACCAAACAATCACGGATAATCGTGGGCGCAACGAGGCTTGAAGTCTTGACTCCATGCCTCTCAGATTAGATTACGGATTAAGTAAGCTAATACCACAGTTTACATGCATGAACTGCAACTGCAATAGATATTGCAATAATAGTAACGGGAGTTTTTTTCTTCTACATTTATTTCACTTTTGGGACCAATAGCCAGAATTTTTAACATCAATTTTTTTTTTCGACGGCAAAATAAACAAATATCTAAGACTTAGGTATTCTTCATTCCAGTAATATATGAAGTGCACTTATTAGGTATTGAAATTTGGTATGTTATGCAGTATTCGAATTTTTAACACTCGCGAGTGTAGACAAATGTACTTATTACTTACAGACGTAATGATGATACAATTTCAATCATTTGAAACATGAAATCAAGTGAACATTTAATATTAAAATTAACTTAATATTGACCCATTAAAAATGTCAGGGCAATACCTCTGACCATTAATCACAATCGTACGCTGTTCTTGTAATCGCGCAAAAGAAAGATATGAAAATACAAATTTATTAAACGTTAGACTATTTTCCGCAACCGTCGTCGCAACACAAAACTTCTATAAGCAAAGCAATATCTCACCGTAGCTGCGCGCTATTTTTGACTCCTTTCGTGCAAAACCCCTTGCAGCAGAGGTACTGAGTGCCCATGACGCGGCACTCCGCGTGCTTCTTGCACGGCAGCGGGAATAGGTCGAGCCAGCCGCTGGTGGTGCGGACCGCTGGACATATCACCGATTGACCTCGCACTGGAACAAAGTTTAGCTCTAAGTTTTATTTTTGAAGTGAGAACTTCTTTAGCGGCGTCAAGTCAAGATGTCACGGAGGGGTGTTTGATAAATATAGGAAACTTCTTAAGCGGCGTTGTGCATTTATGGGAAAAAATGTTAAACTCGCGTCAGGGTCACTGTCACGTGATCGAAAATCCGTAAGGCAGAGGGGTGTTTAATACATAATAAACAATAATAAAACAATTTTTTGGACATTTAGACTCGAAACTTCGTCAAGATATACCTTATTTGCTTCAAGGTATTATATATACCTTGAAGCAAATAAACGGGCTCATGTTTCGCGATTTTTCCAAAATCATCCCCTAAGGGGTCGAGGATAGGGTGACTAAAAGAGTTCTTTGCGGGAGCGAAGCCGTGGGAAAAAGCCAGTTATATGTATATAAGTGTGGGGAAGTCATTTTCCCAACATCGCATAATTATCAAGTAGCGTAGTCCTAATCTAACTAGATCTAATCTAACGATATCCTAATCTAACTAGATCCTTACTAATATTAAGTATAAATGTTAAAATGTGTTTGTTTGTTTTCCATCTCGTCGTAATAGAGAAACTAATTGACATTTTATGCACAGAGAAGTTGGGGCCCAAGAGAAACTTACAAACGAAATTGCGAGCAGAAAGCTTGGTAAGTCAATAATATAATAAACTTTAGACTGCACTTCCTTTCGAAACGAGGAAAGTAAAGCATTCAAAAAGTTTAGTTATTTTGCTTGTCAGACTGAAAAATATAAATATTTTGACAAAGTGTGTCACAAACATCATAAATAGTATCGAAAATTGAGCTGATTAGCGAGAAAATAAACGCTATTAATTTATTTATAACTGAATCTATCTAACATAACTGAATCATAGCATCATCTCCTGTAGAAACGTAGGAAATAAGCCATCATGGTGATAACATCAGACGTGAAGCTGCCGACGTTTAAGGATCTGGAGATGCAGGAGGTGAACCTGACGACCGCGCACTTGATGGCGGCGGCGCCTTTTCTCGGCAAGTACTGTGAGGGCATTAACAACGAGTTCATGCTGTGTCGCTTCGAGTACGAACCGGACCCGCGCCCCTGTCTCGACTTCGGAAAACTCGTCACTAGGTACGTGACACACAAAAAGGTTGGTCTCACAACAAAGCAGAATAAAATTGGATAGTTCTTGCTATAGTGAAATGTTCTTGCTAACTGCTCGTGTGTTTTTGAGAGAAAGGCTTACAACAATATAGAGTACTCCTTTAAACATCACTTGAGGGTCATTTTAATTAGGTTGAGGGTATGTATTTAAATCCTTTAATGTTTGTTTGTATGTATTTCATGTAATCCTGACTTGTTTTAAGTGGCATGGCATCTTGAATGTCCTATAAAATGACAGTTTTTTCTATTCTATTCTATTAAGATGAAAGCTTTTCAATTGAGTGTTACATATCTGAATGACGTGTTGTGGCATAATTCATATTAAGATTGCCCTAGAGTGGTTCCCAAAGTTGACTGGGCGGCGACTCACCAAAATGATAGTCCAAATTTGGCGACCCACCTCGACCTAAAAATTTGCTAAAGGATATGGTATCTTTACGACCTAACGTTGCAGTATCGTACCTAGTTTAGCGCCATCTATCCGGCGCCTGGGGAAAAATTTAAAAAAATAAAAAGAAAATCCCTCATTGGCTAGTTGCATTCGCCACCGCCGTCCGCGCGCTGCCCCGCTGAGCTGAGTTACACACGACGTGCGGATGCTGACCGAACCACACGTTTTTTGGTGTTACCACCGCGACCCACCTAAAATCTTCTCGCGACCCACCAGTGGGTCGCGACCCATAGTTTGGGAAATACTGCCCTAGATGATAAGACATTGATTTGAGCGCTGATCAACTTATTAAGCAGATAACGGTACATAACTAATTTTACTTAAAGGACAAAATTAGAAGAGAGCAGTGGTGTTGTTTAACGATGTAAGGAGCTTTTAGCAAGAATAAGTATCTACAGTATTTCAAAAGATCAAAACAACATAACGTATAATTTTTAGCAAACACAGAACAATAGTGACAGTAAATTTTCCTAACAACTGTTTCTAGGCAACAACCAAAAACATAGAATATATGTTACAACATGCGTTACGTTTTACTTTAATACCTTCTCTTGTTGTAATCCTATTTTTTCAGTCAGTCTTTGAAGCCTAGGTCTTGGAAGAGGCTTTGTAAAAAGGTCTGCCAGCTGCAATTCACTCGAAACTTTCAATATTTGCAGCTCACCCGCTGTCACTAGTTCTCGCACAAAGAAGTGTCTTATCCTGATATGTTTTGTGCGTCGATGAAACTCGGGATTTTCTGCTAGTTTCAACGCAGCTTCATTGTCAACTTTCAAAGTTGGCAATCCTTTAATTTCCGTAAGAAATCCAAGTAGTCGCGTTAACCAAACGGCTTCTCTTGCAGCTTCGCTTGCAGCTACAATTTCTGCTTCCGTTGTTGATATCGCAACACTCACTTGTCGTTGGCTCATCCACGAGACAGCACCACCTGCGTACAAGCAAAGTACTCCAGAAGTCGATCTTCCAGTACTGAAATCTCCTCCGTGGTCTGCGTCGCTATAGCACT
This sequence comes from Aproaerema taeniolella, assembly GCA_949987775.1. Classification (NCBI taxonomy): domain Eukaryota; kingdom Metazoa; phylum Arthropoda; class Insecta; order Lepidoptera; family Gelechiidae; genus Aproaerema; species Aproaerema taeniolella. The sequence continues at coordinate 6,734,654 of OX465262.1, forward strand.
CAATTATTCCTTGTTTATAGTGTCTTTTATAAACAATGCCAAGGTTTAATGTAAATTGCAAATATCTTAAAATCCGTTTAACTTTTACACAATCTGCCTGTGTCGGATTCTCCAGACTCCTAGAAACTACACTTACAGCGTAAGCAATATCAGGCCTAGTCGCAACCATCAAATAGGCCAATGCTCCAACAACTTGCCGGTAATTCTGCAGTATATGATCGTCTGTTTTGTCCTTTTGCAGAACGTCATCTTTGGTAATAGGCGTTGATACTGGTCTGCATTCTGCCATACCAAATCTTCGTAAAATCTTCTTAGCATAAGATGTTTGATGTATTTTAATCTCGCCTTCTCTGATTTCTATCTCTATTCCTAAGAAGTAGGACACTGGTTTTGTTGTGATCTTGAACCATCCTCTCAGTTGGTGTAAAAATTCGTCAATCAATTTTTGTTCTGAAGCAACCACCAGTCCGTCATCAACATAAAGAGCTACGATTAACTTCTTGTTATCCTTCTCTCGTTTGAATAAACAAGGATCAGCTTCACTCACTTCAAAACCGACTTCTTTGAAAAAATCTAGAATGCGTTTGTTCCAGCAGCGAGGTGCCTGTTTCAGTCCATATAAGCTTTTCTTTAGCAAACATACTCTTCCTGATCCATCATCATAGCCTTCAGGCTGTGTCATGTAGATTTCTTCGTTTGACAATGTTCCATAAAGAAATGCAGTTGAGACATCAAACTGACACAACTTTAGGTCCTCATTCGCAGCTATGCTTAGTACGGTTCTCACCGTTGACATCTTGGCAACAGGGCTGAAAGTCTGATCATAGTCATCACCCTTTTTCTGACGAAAACCTTTTGCCACCAATCTAGCCTTATACTTATCAACAGAGCCGTCGGCGTTTAGCTTGACACGAAAGACCCATTTACAAGGTATAGGCTTTCTACCTTTTGGCAATGCAGCCAAAACCCAAGTCTTGTTTTCCATAAGTGAACCTATTTCACTTTCCATGGCTTTTCTCCATAGCACCTTTTCATTGCAGGAAACTGCTTCTTTATAGCATGTTGGTTCACCAACCGTAGTCATAACGAAGTCATTGAATCTTTCTGGACGTCTGAGTAACGCTCGATCCCGGAGTACTCTATCAGTTGCTAGGCGATCGATATCCACGTTCTCATCAACATCTAGATCTGCATTCTCATGAGCATCTATATTCAAATCCGCAATGTCATCTTCCCCCTAAAAAACACAGAACAATAGTGACAGTAAATTTTCCTAACAACTGTTTCTAGGCAACAACCAAAAACATAGAATATATGTTACAACATGCGTTACGTTTTACTTTAATAATTTTTAGTCTTAGATAATTCAAACTGACGTTTTTCGTTCTTAGGTGCACGTTGGAATTTTTCCGTAAGGTTAAAACGAGCTGTCTGGAGGAACACAATCAGTACGCCAACTGCATTGACAAGAGTTCTATAGAGTACGCGTCCTATCCCTGCCGGAAGACGCAAGAAGCATATAAGAGCTGTATGAAAGATAAACTGTTTCTTCCCTATCCGGGATTCGGATATTTCACGCGAGGGAGGATCCATAAGAGCGGGTGTTCGCCAGATCCAAAAGAGGCCCAGGAGAATTTGAAAAAAGAAATGGAGCTGAAATGTCCCCCGCCGGAAGATTTGCCCGGGGAAGTTCCGGAAGCCACTCCCGATAAACCACGGAAGCCAGCTCGCTTCGGAGGTCGCAGTTTCTGGATGATGGAATAAATACCACACTATTAACGCTCAGGTTATGAGATAGGTACAAAATTTTCTGAAAACGTATTGGATGCTAATTAGTTGTAAATTTTTTACAACAACTCTAACACGATGTGAAATGACTCTTTTTTTAACCTTCAGTTTGTGAAAGCGTATATTATAGTTGGCGTAAAATATATTTTTTTGAAAACGATTAATTCCTTTTTGTGCTTCGTGGATTTTGTATTTTTTAAATTAAAACTGACATTTATTAGATGTAACGATGTGGTTTTGCCGTTTGTGTAAACCATTATTTGGGATCTTTTTTTCAACAACACATTACCCCTAACAGTAGTCAAGAGACCTGGGTACCTACCACGATCGTTTAAAAGCATTTCTGTTTAGGATCCAACTTTGAACTGCTTCGCAATTGCAATTGGAATGTTTTTTAAAATGGTACCATGATGGCGCTGCTTTTGAACTGCTCGATTGTCTATGGTCCATTTTAAATGTCTACATGTCTACATAAATTCTCGCTGGTCTGCCTTCTAATCGCAACAGCGCCAAAATTAAATAATTATAAGCCATCATGGTACGAATAAGCGTTGCAGACTTGTTTAGGTCCTAAATTTGATAGCGCTAAGCGATCATGGTAAACCTCCTGCTCTGCTAATGATTTGCGGCCCGCCTTATTTTAATTCTGGTATTTTTCTCTACTTGTTCCTACCAGCAACATAGTAGAACAGTTCGGCGGAGCTGAGGGCCGGCCCGATTAGTGAAGCTCTTAGGTTTTAGGATTGGCGCTGCCCTGCCTTTATTGTGGTCTATGGGCCTAGGGTGGGTAATTTCACTGCACGTATATATGCGCTGCACTGGACTGGACGGCAGTGTAGCATAGCTGGCATGATTATTTGAGTTGAGCTCTCCTAATATATTTTCGCTGTTCTGGGCATCGGCGTTTAGGTTAATTTGGGTGCTAGATAGACCCGTTGTCCTCAGATGTTCTTATCGTGTGGGTATAGTTCAGTGTGTGACGAACTTGGCTAAACCTTGCAATGTGGGAACCGGGAGATACGGCAACGAGAGACGTGTAGTCAGGTTAAAAACCGTTTATAGACTGGGAGTCACTGACTTGCTTAAAATGCTTATACTAGCCACAATTAAGAGTGAGGCGAGGTGCGTGGCACACTACAACCTGGTGTCAGAGTTTTCAAACCGCACAGTGGCCTCTGACTTGGGTTTTAACGACTGTTGTCAATCGGCAACAGCCGCGACCGACAGCTTAACGTGCCTTCGGAAGCACGGGAAATGCTTTTGATATATTACCACTTTGGTCACCCATCAGGTTCCCTGCCTCTGTGTTCGTTACTTAACCTCACTGATCGGCACCACCGGGCTACGAGCGCTTCATATTATTAAACCATGTCTTCAGATGGTTTTCATCCATTTTAAGGGTGGCCGTCCACTTCCCCATGTTCCTCAAATTCCTTTCACGTCGGGTGGTATTCTTCGCGGCGCAGCATACCAGCGCATGTTTTCTCTATCACGTAGTTTACTGGGGATATCTACAACTTTGCACTTCCAAAGTTGTAGATAACGTTTTAATCACAAAATAAAGTTTTACGGTATACAACATTTCAAAACTTGCTACTGCACAAAGTGATGTTATCTGAAAGTGAACTGCAGCATGGTTCAGTCGAAATCGTTTATCGAATATTTTTACCCATAATAACTCTAAAATAAAAAATAAAAAACTTTTTTAAAACAAGCTTTTCTGCCATATAGGAGCAAAGTAATCGTCAATACGAATCGAACGAGCCCAAACGCGATGGAGTTGTGTCGTTTTATTGCGGAGTTCCTATGGCCACCTTCCAGCTCCAGCATCAGATCAGCTCCTTGTCATCATATTATTGCATTGTCATGCGTTATACATATGCATGCAAAATATATTTTCGCCGTTCTGGGCATCGGCGTTAGGGTTATTTGGGTGCTAGGTAGACTCATTGTCTTCAGATCTTCTTCTTCTTATCGTGTGGGTATAGTTCAGTGTGTGGCGAACTTGGCTAAACCTTGCAATGTGGGAACCGGGAGATACGGCAACGAGAGACGTGTAGTCAGGTTAAAAACCGTTTATAGACTGGGAGTCACTGACTTGCTTAAAATACTAATACTAGCCACAATTAAGAGTGAGGCGAGGTGCGTGGCACACTACAACCTGGTGTCAGAGTTTTCAAACCGCACAGTGGCCTCTGACTTGGGTTTTAACGACTGTTGTCAATCGGCAACAGCCGCGACCGACAGCTTAACGTGCCCTCGGAAGCACGGGAAATGCTCGTGATATATTACCACTTTGGTCACCCATCAGGTTCCCTGCCTCTGTGTTCGTTACTTAACCTCACTGATCGGCACCACCGGGCTACGAGCGCTTCATATTATTAAACCATGTCTTCAGATGGTTTTCATCCATTTTAAGGGTGGCCGTCCACTTCATATTATTAAACCATGTCTTCAGATGGTTTTCATCCATTTTAAGGGTGGCCGTCCACTTCATATTATTAAACCATGTCTTCAGATGGTTTTCATCCATTTTAAGGGTGGCCGTCCACTTCATATTATTAAACCATGTCTTCAGATGGTTTTCATCCATTTTAAGGGTGGCCGTCCACTTCCTCATGTGCCCTCCTCAAATTCCTTTCACGTCAGGTGGTCTTCTTCGCGGCGCAGCATATGCCATACCAGCGCATGTTGTTCTCTATCACGTAGTTTACTGGGGATATCTACAACTTTATTTATTTATACAAGGGTGAAAATCAAAAAAAGTGACCAATTCGATAGCAAAATTTGTCCACCCCCGATATTTTGTAATAAAATCAATGTAAACTATATAAAAAGTACATATTATAGTAGGTTGGTATATTGTTTAGCTATATTATTGAGTTTTATGTATTATTTACGTATTTAACAAATTATATATATTTTTTATCAAACCAAGTCGGACAGCCTCCATACAAAATAATTATGTCCACTTCACGGGCGAGGTTACAAAAACCACCACAATAAATAAAGCGGATACAGTATAAAACTATTATTTTATTTTTTGTATAGACTTAGTTAATTGCCATTGATTTTGTAAATTTTATATTATTTACAATTATTTTTCACATAAAATAGGGGGTCAAAAACCATGTCCATGATTTTGTTCTTTTTTGTTGTTATATTTTGTAACTGAAGAAATTGGTATAATTTGAAATTATGAAATGGCAACACTCAATTTCGAAAGAGCCAATGACAGGCAAGAAACCAACAAGCGTCGGCCATTTTGATCTCGAGTCAAAAAAGTGCGTCCACGCGTGAGTGTTTTTGTTCAAGGAAAATTCCAATTTGAATTCTTCAGCTTTGTGGTGTACTTAAAACAAAGCAGGTAAGTAAGTACTTTTATTCCATCCATGATTTAGATAGCTTATTGTAAACCTTTATCGAAATGCAAGCCGGTTAGATCTCATTGACATACCTGTTCAGTCAAAAAATTTTAGGTTACCTGGAAACATTGGTGGGATTTCCTTTTTGTAACAATTTTTTAGATTTTTTGATCCCGTTACAAAAAGGAAGTTACAAAAAAGAAGTAAAGCCGTAGTCACATTGCAGATTTTATGATTATTGCTGTGTAATGTATAAATTAAATACCTACAGAAATTATATATTCTTTAACAAACATGTTTATATTTATATTATTTTAAGTGGCAAAGAAATTATCTCTATGAAGTGATCTCTTCCTCAAGTCTCCCCCTTGTCCCCCATGTCCCCCCGTGTCCCCTCATCTCCCCCTTGTCCCCCTTTGTCCACCTTGTCCCCCTTGTCCCTCATGTCCCACCTTGTCCCCCATCTCCCCTTGTCACCCCGTGTCTCCCCTTGTCACCCCGTGTCCCCTCGCGTCTCCCCTTGTCCCCCCGTGTCCCTATTGTCCCCCACTGTTACCCCATGATCCCTCGTGTCACCCTTGTCCCCCCGTGTCCCCCTTGTCCCCTTGTGTCCCTCCGTGTCCCTACATGTTCCCCCGTTTTAAGTTTAATAATTGTTCTGGTCATAGAATAACTTATTTGAGGTAGGTCAGGTCACTTTCTAAAATTTGAACTGTAAATTTATGATTTCTTATATTTATATCCTGTCAAAGAGAAACAAGTAAAATTTTACGCGAAGACAGCGTGTAACTTCTAGAAAGTGACAGGACTGGCATTACATAAGGTACAACCAGCTGTTATTTTTTTGTATGGTTGATTTGTTTCCAATAATTATACTATCTGAGACTAATATGCTCTAACTCATAATATTGTTGGAACTGATATTACGGTTTGATCTCTTTTTGTTCCTGACACGAAAATTTAATGTTCCTTGTGATCTCCTTATTTAAGTAATAAAACAATTAGTAAAAAATAAAATGTTTTATTGAGCAACATTTAATACTTCATCAAACAAATGGACAAGACACACACATACATAAAAATAATATCACTTACAGGTACCACACATTATCTGTAAATAAAATCTCTCACAGCTTACATGTGGAAATAAGATCGCATAAATAAAATAAAGCAGTTAGGTAGCGTAATATACATCAAATAGCCTCAAAACTTATATTTTTTGGTTTTGTGGACACTTCCGTATCAGTTTCTTGTACGCTGTCCCTTGCACCCCATTAAGGTATATAATAATTATATATATCTTTCATTCTATATATTATACATATACATCCTATCCGTAATAAAATAAAACAGATGCATTGTGATAAAGCCCTTATACTTCCTTTTTGTTTCTTTTTTGTAACGCTTTTCTTTTTGGTAACATTATCCTTTTTGTTTCCTTTTTGTCGAATTGGTCACTTTTTTTGATTTTCACCCACAAAGGTAATCAACAGCATAACGTTAAAGGTATAGAATGTAACGTCTTAGCTTAGATAATATACATAGCCAATTAAAGATTACCCTGGATTCGCTAATGAGCGTTGACGAGAAAAAATAGACAATGTTTTAATTTTAACTAAATTGTAGATACAGTTAAGAGCAGATCAAGCTGGGCGATAGAAATAAAATGAGATGAATATTATTTATCACATGTACGAATGTATAATGTTAGTAACACATTTGTTTAAAGTATCAGGCCTGATGTGCTCTCAGTTGTTTACAAAATACTATTGCAATATACTTACAATAAGTAAATCAAAGGAAAGAAAGAAAATAGAACAACATATAAACTAAAATTCGAACGAAAGAAAGTGACTTGCAGATGGGTAAGACCCTGAAGACGATTGAATTGAAGAAGTTGAGAGTAATAGTAATGCAGCCTTTATGTCTATTTGAAAGCGCCTTTTAAGTTTTAATAAAAATAATCACAAAAAAAGATTTATTGTCTACACTACAAAATTCGAAACTTGCTGCTGCACAAAAAAAAATTGAAAGTGTAAAACAACAGCAGTAATATACTTTAAGGTTCAGTTGAAATCGTTCCTCGACACTATCATCGATGGTACCCTTAAACCACCTCATCAACTCTCGTTACTTGATTTGGTTGATTTGCTTGGTTTCTGTTGCGCGCGTTGATGTCTTTTGCATGAAGGATTAATGCGTCAGTGAGTCCGTTTATTTCATGGACATAGAAATAAGTTAAATGTTTATTTCCACAAGTTCTGTTGAGTAGTTCGCGGGTCTTACCCTACATATTTCTCTTCTTACCTCAGAATACTTAACAATATAGGGTTGTACCATGGTTTAATTAGTAAAAAAAAATAAGTATTCCATCAAATTCTTGGCTAATTTAAATCAATTATTAGACGGCCTATTCCTGTCTTTTATCGCATTGTCTCTTTTCCTTCATAAATACATATAATGTCTTCGAAGAAATTAAGTAATTGTAAGCAGAAAACAATATTATGGACAATATTCAAGAATTAACGTATGTGATGAAAGGTGATGAAGAAATGTTTTTAAATGTCTTCGTACATACTATTCACGAATGCTTTTGCAAGAGTAATTTGTTTTGTCCTTGTTTCGTCCATTGAATACAAATGTAATAAAAATGAGGTTAACTCAAATAAATCTACGAGTTTACTGTATTTTTCAAACTCAAACTTAGCTTTCAAAACCTTGAGCCCAATCTAAGTAAATAGTAGAGACTGTGAATCATTCTTCGGTACATCATTAATCGCCTAATAATTTGCGAAATACGTCAAGATAAACATTAGTCTTACTCAAAAATATTTGTAGATCAAAACATTTATTCAAAATTTATAAGGGATAGGTAGGTACTATTTAGGTACATCCTTAATTTTTTTAAAATGTTGGGCTAAATAAACCGTGTTGGAAACTAGATCTTGAAAATGAACTTTTTTGCAATTGTACATATTCAAACGATGTCAAGCTTATTATATTAACATTTACTCATATGTTGTTGTGTTGCGAATCGTTGCAGCATTAGTAGAGCATGATTAATTCAATGTTAGATAATCATCATGCAGACTTATATTATAAAACAAAGTCACCCGCCGCGTCTGTCTGTCTGTGTAACGCGACAAAATCAAAAACTACTGAACCTATTTTCATACAGTTTTTACCAATAGACGGCGTGATTCAAAAGGAAGGTTTATGTGCATTATTCATTCCCAAAATTACCATGGGAACGAAGATACTAATATAAGTGTTATCAATATAATGTAAGGTAAATGTTTTTAATTTGAGTAGATTGCACCTATTTAACCCGTCGCGTGCTTGTTTGCGGCGCGTGCGATACAAATGGGGTGTGCAGACATCGCGCGAGGGTTTAAGTACATTGGGATTAAAAAATATATGCGGATCACGAAATTACGCGTTTATTGTTTTTTACAAGGTATTTTCGTCTATGAGATTCTTAGATGACATTCTATAAAGTAAGTTAAGTAAGTACTCTTTTTTTATTTAGATCTAAATACTTAACTAAGAGAGATTAATATGGCTTCACATTTGCCTGTTAAAAAATTGTGTTACCTACTTAATAGGCGTTTTCTGTCTGCCCTCTGAGGTTACAAAGTAATTAAATTACATTAAAAAACACCGGTCCTTGGCATCATATTACATTGCAAAACGCGGATCTCGAACGTTGACCTTTTTTAAGAGCGGCAACACAAATTAAGTGATTAAATATTAACGAGTTGCATTTTTAAAATGCTGCGGTGCTATAGTTGTGATAACTAATTTATTTTTTGTGTTGTGGTTTTCACACAAAACTAATCTAAATATATAAAACAAAGTCGTGTTAGTTACAACACTTATAACTCAAGATCGGCTGAACCGAGTTCCATGGTTTTTGGTTTGTTGTATTTCTCTCCGTCCCGAATAGCAGAATAACTATTAAAAACATTGGAAAATTGACGGGAAAATTCCCACGGGAACGAAGTCCCGGGCGAAAAGCTAGTATGTAATAAAACTAATTTGGCAATTACGACTTCTGTGATGGTTGATGAAAGAATGATTGTAGAAGACAAACTCTACTCATCTATTGATTAACAAACGTTAAAGAAATTATAATTGGCAATAATAATTACTTAGTTATAATCGTGAAATAATATCAATCATGAAAAATAAAAAATTTATAAAGCGGAATACAAAAATAATATTTTTGAGTCATTAGATCATGGTTACATATCAACCCAGGTTCCAAGTAAAAAAGTCTAGATGCTTATTTAATCACAGGTAAACAGATTAAACCTAGTTTAAACATATGACTCGCAAAGTAAAATATTTAACACGGCTATCATGGCCATATCGTCTAGTGCACGGTTTCTCAAACTTTTGGCTCCACGAACCCCTGTTAAAGTTTCCAGATGACAGCGAACCCCTTGCTTGACTAACCAATTAAATCCCCCCTATATAAAATAATAAGTTGACTGTTGAAAAAATAAGGTTTTTATTTCAATAAAAGGTAACAAATACAGTGTCAAAAGAAGTATATTTTTAATAATAATGTAATGGGTGGGCTTGTTTCTTGTCGCCGCCGCCATCACGTAAATCTTGCCACGAACCCCCTACCGACAAAAGGCGAACCCCTAGGGGTTCGCGTACCCCACTTCGAGAAACTCTGGTCTAGTGGTTAGGACCCTAAGTTGTGCGTATGACATACTTTGCAGTAATTGTAACAGCCGAACAGACGCATTCTTCTCTGTACAGTAATGGATATAGAGTTGAAAATCAACACGTGCGTTTATTATGCAATATTCAACCGGTTAGTTACATGGCAACCTGTTACAATGAGGCGGGGTGAGTATTAGTCGACATGGCAGGTACAGTAGCGTGCACGTCAAACGTAACCGTGTTTGCGTTTACTAATCGTCCACTTTATGTAATTGACAAAAAATATACTTCTAATACTTATTGCATAGTCTCATCAGATGCGTTAGCAATCATACTTTTATAAAAAAAAATCTTTTAACAAATACTCTAAACTAAACGTACGAATACACAGGTATAATAATCATTTCTTTACATTTTATCGAAGATTTTATCGATAAGATTGGCTATTTAGTAGGTCATGGTCTCCTTGCAGGATGTTATGTTAAAACACTGCAGGTCAAAAGACCAACATAATGACTTTTGAAATGTATTTTATCCGGGTAAACATCGTAAAGAGGTAAAAGAATGCTCTTGTTTGGTGCCTATTTTTTTGTTCTTTGTCAGTTTGGTTTGAAATATGTTTGAAATACTCTCTAAAATGTGTCAGATTTAGCTGTCACCCGCGAAACCCGCGACATTGTAAGCGTGGAATCCGGTTATGTATGAAATCATATTATAAAAAACATACTTATGTCCTGTTATTGGTTCTTTCTATCTTTCTAAGAGCTAGGACGAGCAGGGAAACTTACAAACATTAATAATAATAAATATCAGCAAAGATTTTTATTTACACAACGATTTCTGTCAACTTCTCAGAGGACTTCTGAGTTTTTTTCTTGAAAGTTGTAATAAAAAAAAACGAATCTCTTTTCTTCACCTGTATTTTAAAACCAAAGGAGACCAACAACACTAATTCATTGTTTATAATATTAAACAATGATATTTTCTTGTAAAATACACAAAATGAACCTAATGCATAGTAATACTAAACTAAGAACAATCATTAATCATTCTTTTGGTAATGGCTATAAAAAAAACCAGGTTCTTGTGTTAAAAAATATGTTTTTTTTTACGAAATTGTTATTAAGTATTGCTCTGTAATCGAATTAAAAACAATGTAATAAATTTTATTATATTCACAAATGCCGCACAGACATGTTTTCCCTCATCATGCCATCAGACTTTCATGTATAATTGCAAATTACGATAATAAAGCAAGTTATTAAAGTTACCTATAATACGTACCCATTATCACAGTGATACACTTATTTAGACGTATTACACTGCATCATATTTTCAGACAAAAGCTATTTGTAACATTGTAATCACGTAATAAGACCCAATTTAGAATGTAACGCGTTGAAATCTTTTGTACGCACGGTCGTATAACGGTGGAACTTTTATGAATACCTCATTTGGAATAAGCTCTGTCTATGTTTCCATATATGAAAAACTTCGTTCACTAGGAAAAGTAAACTATCTCACCCTCTATAAGACTGTTCTTTTCATGTGTTTCGTCGCATATACTTATCATGACAAGCAAAAGCAGTTTTCTCTAAGCTTATCAGCTATACCCACGAAACTGAACGACTTCTCTAAGGAACATATGAAAAAAAAACACCTCCATACAAATTGTCCGATTAGCTGATATTTGCCTTTGTATGGGACGTCGAATTTTGTTTTGTTTCATACATTTGGGAAAGTTGTTTGGGGAAAGTTTCATGAGGAGAATCTTCCTCAAAAGTTTCGCTAACTAAATTAAAAATTCCTTATTACTTAATATTATAAATGCGAAAGTGACTCTGTCTGTCTGTCCGTCTTTCACGTCTAAACTACTGAACCGATTTTGATGAAATTTGGTACAGAGATAGATTAGAGCCTGGGAAGGACATAGGCTATATTTTATCCCACAGTTGGGCACGATATAACCTGTAGTCCACGCGGGCGGAAAGCTAGCACTCTATATAAGCCACCAACTTCCCCCATATGCTAATTGCTTGTTTTTGATTTTTAACCCCCGACAAAAAAAGAGGGGTTTGGTTTTATTTTTAGTACAATAAAATAGCAAGGGGTATAATTTTAATTAGCTTTTTGCCCTGGACTTCGTTAGCGTAAGAATTTTTGAAAATTATGGAGCCTAAGTGCTATTCTGATGTATAAATCTAGATTATTGTAAAGTTTCACTAAAATCCATTCCGTAGTTTTTGCGTGAAAGAGTAACAAACATCCATACATCGAACTTTCGCGTTTATAGTACTAGCTTTCCGCCCGGGGTTTCGTTCCCGTGAGAATTTGGAAAAATTATGTAAGTAGTTAATGTATTAATTCAGGGTGTCAGCTACCTCTACACCAAATTTTATCAAGACTCGTTTGAGCGTGAAAGAGGAACACACATCCAAACTTACTTACAAACTTTTAGCTGGTTCGATTCCCGAGTGAGATAAGCGAATTTTAGAAAATCATTGAATGCTGTTTGTTTTTTTTAAGTAAAATAATCTATCTTAAGGATTTAAGGTGGTTTCCCTTCAATTTTTCCGCACCCAGCTCACATTTAACTTATTTTTTCTATGTCTATGACCCAGCTCGATAGCGACAAACTCGCGCTCGGCTCACGCTGAAACTTCACTTTGATTGCGCGAGGGTCCCGCGCAAAGGCTTGCTCACCCTATGCCGTTGTCAATGTTGACATTTTGATATAGGACCGCAGTGTTTTCGCGGCGCTGTCACTATCGTACTAGGCCTGCATGTACCTGTATCATACCTATACTTAAAATTTTGAAACTCACACCCCAGAGCATCCTATTGTAAGCAAATATTCAACCTTTGATGACGAAAAGGTGTTCTCCACTTTTTTGTGAACTACTTTAGGTTTTTAAAATATAAAATTCAATTCAATTTAATAATTTGTAACAGGTGTTTATTTTAAATGCGAGGCTACAATCAAATATAAGTTCTGATGAATGAAGAAAACGTAATTGCCCGCCATTCTTTCGGGTTTCAAAAACTACCAATAGAATGGTTAAGCATATTAAAAAATTGCGCGATCTCACGATAGCATCGAAATAAGTTTCAACATTAAGGTAACAATTCGCCAATCTTATGAGAAGTCGAAATTACTTAAAATTAAGAGATACTCGAATATGATAGATTGGGTTTCGTAAGGTCTGTGTTTGGTAATTATTGTGACTTTTTCTGAAATGGGTTATAATATAAATTTAAACTTACCGGTATTTAAAACTTCCAATATGAATATAAACAGCGGTAAAACTTTATTTAAATGCATCCTGTAGTCCAAATAAAAATTTTGGTAATAAGTATGTTAATATTTACGGATTATTTTCATTTGTAAATCACATTAGGTCACAAGCAATGGCACTGGTTTTAAAAAAGTAGTTATGCTTTGGTGGGAGCCCGAGGTGCACTGGCGCGGATACAGCTGGCGAGTGGAGCGGCGACGGCGGCGCCCCTGCGCCTTGGCCGTTGCATAAGACCCGCTACAGATTTATCATTTTGGCGGACACCAATACTTTCGCTATATTACCTCCAATGATTGTTTTAAATTATATTTTGACCCCCTTTTGTTTGCTTTGACGACCAGTTTGGTCTGACTGCTAATAACGTTTGCCTTTTAATCAACGGTTCTTAGGCTCAATTCTCGGTCGGGTGTTCATGTACGTCTTTTCATGAGTCCCAAGGGACTCTCGACGCAAGGGAATACCTTACTTCCAGTGGGCGCTTGAGTGTGATACGTTTGTTTATTACTATAAGTAGCTTTCAGGGAAAATTATGTAGCCTATGTCACTCAGGATTAATGTAGTAATCTAATGGTGAAAGAATTTTTGAAATCGGTCCAAAAGTTTTTGAGTTTATTCGTTAAGTACCTATATACTTACAAAAATACAAATATTTCCTCTTTATATAATACTAGCTTCCCGCGCGGGACTTCGTTCCCTTGTGAATTCGGGAAAATCATGTACATACCCTATGTCCATCCCAGATAATGTAGGATTCTAATGGTGAAAGAATTTTTCAAATCGGTCCAGTAGTGTCTGAGCCTATTCGATGCAAACAAACAAACAATCAAATCTTTCCTCTTTATAATATGTATAGACGAGCATTCCGCCCGGGACTTCGTTCCCGTGGGACTGCGTTCCCGTGGGACTTCAGGGAACTTATGCAGCCTATAAACCCTATAAAACAACCTAACCTAACCGAGCGGAACTGCGACAACCGCTTAACGCAACCGCAGTCGTTTCTGGCACTTCACCGGCCGCTGCCGCGGCACGCTCACTTCGCTCGCTCGGCTCGTGCGTTAGGGGACGCAGATCTAACCTAACCCAACCAACCCTCAACGGGTTGGTTGGGTTAGGCTACTAACAAACCTACTTGTCGCAGTTCCATTTATCGCAATTGAACAAAAAAGTCGAATGTAAATAATACATTTCCGATAAGTAGTTATTTAAGAAAACTCGCAAATCCAATCTAAAGATAGTCAACAACGCATCAAAGCAAAGACCCGGAAAAGAACACGAAATCAAATCATGTCAGCTGACAGTAACTTCCGGCAACGGTTCCAATTTTTCGTCGTTGCCGGCTCCGGCAGTGGAGTTAGGTTCGGTTAGAACTGCGACCCCCAACGCACGAGCCGAGCGAGCGTGCCGAGGCAGCGGCCGGCGAAGTGCCAGAAACGACTGTGGTTGCGTTAAGCGGTTGTCGCAGTTCCGCTCGATTACGTTAGGTTAGGTTGTTTTTTATAGGTTTCATATATCTCCGGTAACATAAAACATAGCAACATATCATTTTGTACCTACCTACTATTATTATTACCTATCATTTAAGTTTTATAATGATTTATGTCGTCTATCAGATGCAAAAAATGCCGATCTAATCATTTTTTGTCCGATCTGCCGGCTTTGGCACTCGTCCCCACTACCGCAGCCTTATTGTTTATATTGGTTTTTATATTCTCTTTGGAAAGTCTTTGGCGGGAACTTGGCGTGGGCTGTTGCTTTGTCGATTGAATTTTCGTTTTCTGCGTGAAAAAGTTGTTTAACGTATAATAGTGATAGTGTATTTATGCAGTAAATTGACTAAAATTCCTGTAGTGGTAAAAATTCAAGTGAAAACAGTGTTTCTGCTCCGTTTGGTACCGATAAAGATCCTCGCGGCTGTGATTCTCGCCGCCAGTTTTCGTGAAACAGACGCTATCCGGTTTTACACAGAACATGAGGAGCTTAGGACTTAGGTTAAGTAAGAGAAAGAAGATTTTCCACTGAAGGCTGCATTTTTTTTATATAATAAGATGGGTTAACTCTTGACCTCAATCTTGACCATAAAAGCCAAACTCTTGAGGAAAAGCCAAGAGGGTTAACTCTTGACCTCAATCGACGATGGAGCGAGTTAACCCAGAAAATGCCTATAAAGGCACTGGTACTCCCACGCACCGACGGAACACAGCAAGCTGTTTGGCGTCGGACTTCGGTAGGAGGGTGGTCACGAACCAGACGGCCCTTCACAGAGCCTACCACACCGCATGAGACCATAGGACGACACCTCAGATTCAGAAAAAAATTAAGTGTCGTTGCCTGGGATGGATTACTAGGAGGCAGGTCTCATTTGTGTTTCCTTAGTCGCCTCTTACGACACCCACGGAAAGAGATGGGGTGGTGTTATTCTGAACCGATCACCACACGGCATGGATTCGTTTGCCTTTTCCGAAAGGGATAAATTAAACAAAAAAAAATATTTGATTGTGATGTGATGTGAATTCAAGTGTGAGTTTGATGTGAGTTGAAAAAAAGTACTCTGTGATATATCACAATCAAAGAATATAATATACTACTCACAAGTAGTGTTTATATTAGGGTTATATTATCTTTGATGTGAGTGAGGTCTTTGGCGGGAACTCGGCGAGAGCGGTTGCTTTGTCAATTGAATTTTAGTTTTCTGCGTGAAAAAGTTGTTTAATGTGTAATAGTGATAATGTATTAAGCAGTAAATTGACTCAAATTCGTGTAGTGATGAAAAATTCAAGTGATAACAGTGTTTCTGCTCCGTTTGGTACCGATAAAGATCCTCG